>MU858864.1:100615-254745 GCA_033297175.1 Cladorrhinum sp. PSN332
AAAAGGAGAAAAAGGAACCGAAAAGTAAAAGAGGAAGAATATTCATGTAATATCCTTCTTTTTTTTTTTTTTTTTTTTTTTTTTGGGTTTTTTTTTTGTTTTTTTTTTTTTTTTTTTTTTTTTTTTTTTTTTTAACTCCCCCCCCCCCCCCCCGGAGATAAGTGGGCGAATAATGTGAACCTTGAGGGCCGTATGAAGAGGCGTCCAGGATGAAAGGGGACTCGTCTGTTGTCAGAAAAGGGAAGGAGGATTTTGCCCCCGAGTATCCATCCATCTAGGATCACAACATCGCGTGTGAGCGTGGGTGTGGCGGACCCATGGATCTACGGAGTAGCGAGGCGCCACTCCCGGTTTGGGTCTTTCTTGTCGTCTCTCCTTTTCTGCTGCCAGGGGTTGAATCGTATCTTATGTGTCTGTGTGCTAAGTTCAGGATGATACGAACAGACTGTCGTGGATGGTGGACACAATCATGAGCAGTACGAGGGAAGAAGGAGGGCGAAAAATGAACGAGTCTAGACCGCCCTCCCCGCAATCGATCTAGCGTCCATCCCCACCGTTGGAGAAACAAAAAATATGACTTGACTTTTGAGGGATTAGTGTCTCTGGACAGGCTTAAGCCGGGCCGTTTATCCAAACGGTTTTTTGAACGTTTGGTGTGGTTGCTTTTCAGGTATCAGATCGTGGGGAACAGAAAAGCATTGCCGTGTTGAGGTTGTCTCGCGGGGTCGGATGGATTATGGGATGTTTTCCTGTCCCTTGTCATCCATATCCATAGACATTTTGGATAAGCAGGCTGTACGGATGTAAGGAAAGGTCCTCTCGGTGACGAAAGCAGAACCAAGATAGCCCGAGGTATAGCCTGGCGCTGGGCAGGTCCAGAGTGTGAATGAAGAATCCCACGGGTACGTTATCTTGATTTACGGTAGGTAGGAATGGGCACGGACGAGTGATGGCGGCTGTAACTGCCACGATGAGACTCTGGGAAGAACGGCAAGGACTTTTTGTGTGCATCTCTGGGGTGGTTTCTGTTGACCTCAAACCCACGACAGAGGGTACGTTAAGAGGTCCCTTGTCCTTAGTTGCGGTCGCCTAAGAAAGAAACAATAGCTGTCTCACCCAAAATAGCCCTGTTTACTTGCCATGCTTGCGAAGGATAGGGAAGGTGATCGCCGGAAGACGAGGGTCTCGGGGACCATTTTCCGATTTCTTTTCCTTGGGGATGTGGGACTCGAGGATGTATCCCGAAAGGAGACTGAAACGGGAAGCTTGACACATTGTTCGAGTCTAGAAAGTCTGGGTGCACACGCGTCTCGAAGAAAACTGTGTAATTAACCACTCTAAGTGATTCAGGGGTCGACATGCAGGACCGGGAAGGACTTTTACGGCGTGATATGAATTTGAATCAACACTCTGTGCACTTGAAGCTCCAGGTTTGACTTCAGGATCCAGTTGAGAGGAGACCGGCGAGCAGGTTGCCTGTTTTACGAAATCGAGGATCCGCTTGGAGAGACAGTGCACTTCAACGGATGCGTGGGGGAGGCGCCGAGCGGTTATACCTGTCCACTGATGCCCTGCACGTCACGGTCCTTCTCAGTGGCTTGACATGTGTCCTTGTCCCCCACGGGCCGCAAGAAAAGGAGGAACTGTCCCGAGTGGGTGGGAGCAGTGTGAATCGACAAGCTGACTGGACCGAAGTTGCCCCGTCACTAGTAGCCGAGCTCTTGGTAGGGTAGGGGCTTTCGAGGAAGTGAGGTCTCGCAGTACGGTTTGAGGGCAGGGTATCTACAGCACGCCCCTTTTAGTGTATTCGGAACTGCTTGTGTTGATGAAGACCATCGTTGGTTGAGTCAAGGAATTGCCGACGGGACTCTGTTCAACTCGCTGCTCGTGATCTTTGGTGCAACTGCGGAATGTCCGTTGGCCAATATCAGCATTGTTGATAGCGAAATCGCACATTCATGCAGGTCCTAGAAAAACACATGGGATGGCACGGATAAAGAGGGGCGTGGTTCGAATGGAAAAAATCCCGAATACGGTTTGGCGCTTCCTAGACCCCTGCGTCGAACCTTGGAAGCTTGCGAGACCAGGGAACGAGCCCGGGAAGCCGCAAGGAACCGGGGAACGAAGAAAAAAAACAAAAAGGACGTGCTTGGCGGCAGTGGCTTTCCGTCGCCGGCTCGTTTGTTCGATTCAATGGTATCGATCCCCCAAATTGCCCCTTCCCCACGTCCCAAGCACGGTAATGACGCAGGTTATCCCGGAGTTCATACTGCAATAGGTCTGGGAGATGCGATTGATACGATTGATGGCAGCAGAAAAAACCGTTTTTGATCCGTGATCTCCCAAACCTTATTTTCATCTCATCCATCCATGTTGTGGGCACCGCTGGGTACTGCTGGGCACTTGCAACCAACTTTGCAACTTGCGTCGGAGGTACTGTGCACCACACACCGTGAAAGCCTCTTCCTTTTGTCCCTTAGCCCTTTCCTCCTTTTGGATTCTCCTGCATGTAGTTCATCTCGGCCGATAGGAAAAAACCTCTTCTTCCGTCTTGTCACTCGTCTCATCCATCTAGTTCGTGGCTGGAGAGCACGAAAAAAATATCGCCAGGGACATGGGTGACCCATGGTGGGCTATTGGCTGTTGACGCAATCACTGGGGGATCCATTGACGGCGGCTTTTTTCGGGTCTTTCCAAGATGTTCTTCGTGACCTTCTTGATTTTTATGCTTTATAATAATCAGCACTGGCGTTGTAATATCAACTTCAAACTGATTGTATTAGTGTAGAGCAGACCACACAACCCCTGGAAATTGGAGAAACAAAACCCCCTGGTCCCTCGGCTGCTTTGTGCTGCAGGAGAACGGAGCATGTGATAGGCATGGATCGCCAGGACCAACCGACCATCAGCACGCAATAATGTTCAGGATTCATGTAGCATCTACGGTACTTGATGCATAAGGTTGGCATATGCACTACTTGACTGGAATACCTATTCGTGGATTTCTGTGGCGCTCAAGTGCACAGGCAATGTTGGCATTTGTCAGACTGAACGGACTGACTGTGTGGTGTAGTGCACAGCGAGAAGCATTGTCCTTTGAATCACACCATCGCGGCGCGACATCGATCTGCGACGCGCGCAAGAAAAGACAACCATCAGTACTGGGGGGGGCTCCTGAGGCGGATATCCGGGGAAATCGGGGACCAAATCCATCTCGAGGCCGGGGGGGAAGAGTGCTGGTGGGTTCGCGGTGGAATGGCGGGCCTTCTTGTCAGCCCAGGTTCACCGTTGATTAGCGCTGCTGAGTGAAGAGTCTTGTAGCTTATGAAGGAGAACGCCATCATGATCAGTGCCAACTGCCATTGCCCCTTAACAATGGCTGATTGTTTGAGTAAATGCTCGCGAGCTGGTGGTTGTTTCAGTGTTTGGCACCACGCATCAGGTGGTCCCCTGGTTAAACCTGGGAGAGCACTTGGCAGCCACACGCAAAAAGACGAGCCATGGGCTATGGCAGCATGGGGATTTCGCGTGGTATTATGTGTGGCCCCGCCCGGAATTGTCCGTGTGTCTGAGAGTGCGTGGCTTCCAGGTTTGTGGAACTCGGTGCTTTCGAAAACCACGCGAGGAGGAGTGCTGTGACAAGTCATTTGCCGAACCTGCTCGGGACCTCAACGGCCGTTGCTCGCTTCGACGTTAGCGTTTCGACTGTAACAAGAGAAACAAAACAGAAACAGAAACAAGGAAGAGGAAGCGGTGAGAAGCAAAAGAACGGCAATGGCATCGCATGAATGATATTCGTTACCCGTTCCCATAAATGGAGACAAGCGGCACGGTAGAGCCTCCCCACGTTGCTGGGCTCATTTACTTTGTGCAATTGCAGATTGCATGCAAGCAAGCAAGCCATTGACACCCTACCAGTCGTGCCTTGTCTTGACAACCCCAATGACAGGTACCCTACCCTAGTGTACCATCAGCGGCAGTCAACGTGGGAGCGACTGTGGTACGCTTCCCTAGCCAAGGTTTGAGGCGAATGGAATCCTGCTTCTGCCGTTAGCTGCCAGCGAGCGTCCGTTGGTGTCGGAGTTGGCATCGTCGTCGAGTGACCTGACCATGGTGACCATCTCGTTCACAAGAGGAGTTTGGTAATTATACCTAGACTCGGTATCGTTTTTTCTTCTTCGGTAGGAATTGCCGCGTGTTTGCTTCTAGACGGTGCCACTGATTGCGAAAGGCCACAATGACCGGGAAGGAGGACAAAGAAATCCAATCCAGCGGACCTGGGCATCCGACAATGACTGGACAAAACACGAGGGGCTTAGCCTCGATGGGCTCGTGCAAGCGTGCTCATTAGGCATCTGATGGGAAAGCTCGAGCCTTCTGGTTTGCCCATCGACCACACCATCGACCTTCTTCCCGTTCAGATGGCTGGCTGGAGAACCTAGATTGTGGACGGGAGTGGTTGGAAGTGGGTGGGTGTGGGCGTGGATTGATGGACGTGAATGGAGGGTTTCTTTATCGCATGCATGCCCTCTGGGACCACCCCCCAGGCTGGGGCCCTGGTGCCCTCCCACCCCTGTCGCCCCTGACCCTTACCCCTCCCTTTTAGCCCAGCCTGTCTTTCTGGGTCTAGTTTTTGGAATTGGCGCATCACTTCCCAATACCCATCCCGCTTCCAGTCAGATGTGCACCAGGCTCTCGCAGCAGTGAAATGAAGTCCATCTTTTTATAATTGAAAATCATGATTGACTTCATGCTGGTGCCAAATTGACGCGCAATTCCACCCAGACTATCGGCGACAACCGACTAGCTCACATACCATTACCTAGCTCCCCTTCCCTGTCCCATGGACCTGTTGATTCCTCCAATCACGGCACATCGCGGTCAGCGTCATTGATATCAGAAACCCAGCAGACGTCCCCAGCTTCGTTTCTCCTTCATCTCATCTTGCTCCATCATCCTTCTTGTACCTCACAGAGTCCAGACCACCTTAACTCCGCTTAGACATCATCTCGACAACTACTCTGTTTGCTACGCTAGCTATAGCGCGGGCTGTCAGATCCTGTTCCATCCTGATCCATCCTGATCGAGTTGGTGCTGTCTGGTACCGGGCCCTTTGGAGAGACAGGGTTACCCTTCAGACATAATACAGGAGGTCCTTATTAGCTCACTCCTCTCACCCTCCGCCGACCAGGGCAGCCCGCCTGGACGAAATACGCGTTGGCTAAAATCCCCTCGACGTCCACTCGCACCCGCACTCACACCGAGGAGGACGACTGCTACATATTGACATTGCCGCTGTGCTGCTGCTGCTGCTGCTGTCACCGCCGCACTGCTGCCGTATCGCACCCGAATCCCCCATCCCGCTCCTCCTTGTCCACACCGACAGCCCTGAGGGGACCTAAACTGCTTGTTCAGCACCACCAGCACTACCATACCACCAAGATCTTGCCACCCCGGAGTTTCCCGCCCCGCCTCTTACCCCGACATACCTTGACAAATCACCAAACACCCTCGAGTTGAATCAACAAGCAAAATCCCTCTTACATCCCATGAGTTGAATGTGGATACGCCAGCCTTCATCCCATATCAGCGCGCCGCCTCGAGCGTCCGTGCAAGTCGAAACATCTCATCATGTCGAACGATCCCACAGTGCGCCGTCTGCTTCCCCAGAGCTCGCAGATGGGTTCCTTTAGTTTTGCGCCACCAGCTTACCAGCAGCAACCACGAGAAACACAAAAGAGTATGCTTTGGGCCCCAAATTCCATATTTCGTGTCCGTTGAGATCCTAACCGTTGAGCCTAGATTATGTCTTTGTGGATGAGCACAACCGCCATAAGCGGTTGAAGGGTATGGCATCAATGATTACATTTGTGAAAGTGTCGGAGAACTGACTCGTGTCAACATAGTGATGAGAGCCTGTGAGGGGTGCCGGAGGAGAAAGATCAAATGCGACGCAGCCACCACTAACACCTGGCCCTGCTCTGCGTGCATACGTTTGAAGCTGCACTGTGTTCGTCCCAACGGTTTTGATGGGTCATCTGAACCCCAGGTTTATGAACCACCCCGGCCTCAGTTCGAGGCAACACATATTCACGACAGCTATCGACAGCAACTTCCGCTTCAAGACCAGCAGCTTCTTGGACACGCACCCAAGCCTCCAGTCTATGCCCAACAACCAACCTACTCGGACCCATCATCTCTGTATCATGCAGTACAGTACACAGATCCTCAGCCCGGGCCGCATAACCTTCAGTATCCCCAAGTGCATCATCCCGTAGGCGTCGTGGACCAGCAATATTCCGCACAGACTGCGTTTCCAACCCCTCCGATGCAGCAGGTATCGCATCCAAGCTCCCCTTCGGACACATATAGCTCCGATTATCCACAGCAAGACCTGGCCGACCTGTTGGGCTCCCTGAAGGTCAATGAGGCAGGGACAGCGCCATATCTCAACAGCAAATTGCGCTCATCGAGGGAGGAAGAACCCGCTCTGGAGGATAACGACGATTACAAGAGTATCTTGCCACCGCTCACGACAGGCCCAGGCTTGAAGATTCGTATCCCTCCAGAGTTGATGCCGGACGACGACACTGTTCTTCAGTACCTCGATCTCTATTTTGCGAACGCCCATCCGTATGTGCCGGTTCTGGACAAGGCTTACTTTTATCAACAATGGCACGACAACAGGGAATCAATTTCACCGCTCCTCCTGGAAGCCATTTTTGCGATTTCCGGGCGTTTGGCGGACGAACCAGCACAGGGTCAGCAATGGCTTGCCCTCGCAATGCGACATGCCGATTCGTTCATGGACGTGCCGCGGCTGAGTACTCTTCAGGCGCTCATGATCCTGTTGAAAGCAAAGGAATCGGCACCGAAAAAGGGATACTATTACAGGTCGTGGATGAGCATCGTACAGTGCGTCCAATTGGCCAAGGATTTGGGACTAGACGAACATTACGATGAACACAAAAACGGGAGATCATGCGGGTCAAGTCAGGCGGAGTGCGCTTTGAAAACCAGGATCTGGCAGACACTATTTGTCGTCGAGCTGATGATTGGATCGCCTCAAGGTATGACCGACACGAGTCTACTCGTTCGTGACTCTTTGCATGGAAGCTAATGACGAGTAGGACGGACCGACTTCCAGGTGGAGGAAGACACAGTGGACTTCAACGTTCCACGGCCGATAGCGAACAACGACGAATCAGAATACCACGTTTCTCGCAACTTCACCTACCTAGCGAGGGTTGTCCGCAATGTCAGCAGCATGGTGGCCGTTTATGGACGTCTGAAAAAGAGCAAGGAATGGGGTATCGATCCTGCCTTCGTTCAGATCAGCCCCTCGATAGATTCGTGGTTGGCTGAGCTGCCTGCCGATCTCGCTGTCAACTATCCCGCGGACGGCTCACCCCCATGGCTGCCGTCGGCGTACGTCGGCAACATGCACTCGTACTACTACCTTTCGATCATCCTCTTCAACAGGCCTCAGCTGGCATTCTTGTCACCCACGGGGGTCGGCGGCCAATGGAAGCATCACATGCTCGTGTCGTACAACGCAGCCAAGATGCTTTGCAGACTGCAGGAGGCCGTCATGAACACCTTCGGGCTGAACGGGCTACTGTGCATGCAGCGAGGCATCAATTTTACCATTTATGCCGTGCTTGCTTGCATCGTATTGCATCTTGTGCGTTAACCCATGATCTCATTCTATTTTTCGGTAGCAACCAGGCTAACAGATTTCGTAGGTTGCGTTGACTTCGCCCGATCCAGACCTGAACTCGGAGGCCCGTGAATACTTTACGCGTCATATGCGAATCCTGGAGAAGTGTATGAGTTCTTGGCCCATGCCAGACATGCAAAGACAGATTGATTCGGTACGCGAGGCCTTTTCCGCGGATACCAGGAAACCTTTTATCCTCAAGCCGAGCTTCCCCTACGGCAGCCCGGCCCCCGGAAGCCACCCAAGCCCTCCTGGGCGTCGCTTGGACACACAGGTGCCGCACTCGCAAGTTAGTTACAGTCTTCCCATCACACCCACCTCGGCCTGCGGCTTGGACAACAAGAGTGACACTCCCGGCCTACAGTCACTAGCCATGATGGCATCACAACCAACGACGGTATCGCAGACGATGTCCTTATCTGACGCGCCTGCGTGGAATCCTTCGCGCATTTTTGAGTAAGGAAACGTGAATGAACATACCCTGAGTCTTACCAAGCTAATGGTCGAATAGTCAATGGAACACGTCGTTTGGAACGCCTCCTGTTCAGCCTTCACCAACATCAGTCCAGGGCTCACTTAGTGCTGGCTCTCCAGGTGTAACAGACTCGGCAGGGCTTCAAGACATGCATGCCGTCCAAAATCAATTGCGGGCCGCCTCGCAGCCAATGCCGGCACCGCAATACTCAGCAGCCCAAGTACAAACCTTTGTCACGCCGGCCATGTGGCAAGAATCGGTGGCCAGCGTGTACGAGGGAGGGCTCAAGCGCGCATGGGACTATGATTCGCACATGCCTGTGAAGCGTCATTGATGAAACTTGAATTTCGGTGTACCTTCCGTCACGAAACAGCATGTCGTTGTCTGCATTTCTTTTATGATGATGAATTTCTCCTTTGGCAGGTTCAAACTGGGGAGGAGTATTTGGGGTGGGTAAAACAAAATACTACCAAAAGCAAAAAGGCGTGTGTATCCTGGTCAGGATATTTGTTATATATGGGGGGGCTTCTTTCATTTGCCTCCTCTTGTTTTGGACAATCTATGGGAATCATTGGCAGGGCATATATCCAACAGGGGATCATACACATTGTATTATTAGGGATGGCATGGAGGAAGGATGACTCGCGTGGCTTTTTTTTTTTTTTTTTGGAAAGTTGGATTGACGGATCTTTTTGGATATGGGAAGCTATCTGGTATGGCATGCGCTTGTTTGTTTGTTTGTTCTCTGTATCTTTATTTTATATTCATTTCTTCGACATGGCAATCCAAGTCTATTACAAGCTCATACATCCCAACCTGGCACACAACACTCACTTCATGTTCAAGCATCGACCACCCCATACCTAACTAACCCCAACGCAGCACCAAATAGACAAGCAACAGGCGGACTCACACCAAACCACATACCACCGACATAACTGCTCGCCGTAACGACGACCCACCACGGATCGTTAGCCAAACTCTCTCCGCCGGTGAAACCCTCATCGATCCATCCAATCTGCCACAACCTATACACGGCAGTGTAAATCAGCCCCACAGCAGCTGCGTTGACTCCTCTCAGCGCACTCTTGACCCATATTTTTGACCTGATAGCAGCCCAGACACCCATCGTGCCGTGTACCGTAACGATGCCGGGGAAGAAAATCGCAACGAACCCCAGAAGCGCACCGACCGCAGCGTTGTGCCCAAAGTTGATAGCAGTTAAGGCACCCAAGTAGACCGCAAAGTTGAAGTTTGGGCCCGGAAACCCCTGGATCAGGGCTAGGCCGATAAGGAAATCCCGGGGGGAGAGGAAGAGGCTGTCGACCGTGTAGGAGCGCAAAAGGGGGATGACGACGGGACCGCCGCCGAAGATTATCGTGCCGGCTAGGTAGAGGTTCGAGAAGAGGCTGTACAGGATCGGAAGGGGTTTGACGACGCCGCGGGTTACCATGATGGCTACGAAGGAGAGGAGGAAGAGCACGATGAGGAGGAGGCCGGATTTCCAGGTTAGGGGGAGGGCGTGCGAGGTGGGGACAGTGCGGACTTGGTCGTCGTCGTCCGAGTTCAACTGGCTGTCATTTTCTGGTGAGACTCGGTCCTGGGATTTGTTGTCCGTTGAGGACGGCTGGACACGGTTCCGCGTGGAGGAGGAGGACGGTCCGCCAGTTGAATGTTGTTGAGGTTGAATCTCGGGCAACTCAACTTCTTCTCCTGCTGCTGCTGCTGCTGCCTGTTCACCACTCTCCGGCTGCACCTCCTTGCTCTTCTTCTTCCTCTTCACCAACCCAGCTACCCACTTCACCGGTCCATGCAGCCACCGAAAGTCAAACACAACCGAAATGACCCCAGCGATGAACATCAGCAAAGGGAAATACCAGAGTGCGTTGTACAGCAACCCCGCCGCAGCGCCGAGAAAGACCAACAGCCGGGTCAACTTGTCCGTGATGGCCTTTTGTGCCAGTTGGACGGCGGCAAGGGCGATGATTCCCACCGTGGCGGCGTTCAAGCCGGAGAGAAGGGCGTAAACGGCTCGGGGGAGGGACTCTCCAACGTTGGAGACGCCGATTGCGAGACCAAACATGCCGAGCGCGCCGGGAAGACTCCAGATGAGGAAGCCCAGCACGGCCGGGACGAAGCCGCCGTGGATCAAGTTGATGCAGTAGTGCATCTTTGTGCTTCCCGGGCCGGAGAATGCCTGGCAGACGCTGAAGAGTTCTTGGTACTGCGTGTATGTATTAGTGTTGATGAAAGCCCAAAGTGTCGGGAGAAACTCGATTACATACCATCTGCTCGTCGATCCATCCTAGCTTCGTGACGAACTTATCATGGAACTGTTTTTTTTTGTTGTTGTTATTAAAAGTCACACCCAAATTTGAGTCGCTAATATCTACAACTTTGCCAAAAAAATTATAACAGTGCTTACAATCTTGAAATGCACCGGCGGTCCTCCAAAAGAAGTAAACCCCAGGTACCAATTCTCCTTGACCACGTTCCATGATCTCTGACCCAGGCTTCCCAGATCGAGAACACTCTCGAGCCAGGCCCCCGGGTCCCAGCGCTGTTTGATGCCCATTGTTGTTGTTGTTGTTGTTGTTGTTGTTGTGGTCTTTCTTCCTGCCCTACAAGCAAGTCAAAGAAAAAGGAGACTCTAATCGAGGGCCGCAAACCCAGTGATATATATACTACCTTATCTTTCAATTGACAAACCCCGGATAAGAAACTGTTGGTCACGCCGAACGGCGATCTCTTCAAACCTCAGAAGAGATTGAACACTGCCAGGAAGCTGCCCGCCCTTCAGACAAGGATGAAGGGTGATCAGGCTGGGTTCAATCTTCCCGTTGCCAAGAAACCCCGAAACGTTCATCATTGGACGCCTCATTTGATCACGGCATCGCACGTGGGTAGACAAAGAGATCCTCATTGGTTGGCCAACAACAAACACACTTCGAGGAATCACCATAAAAATTGAACTCCATAAATTGACCACTTCGGCGAGAAGTTCTAGGTATAGCGCAGTGCTGTCATTTGTTTATTTCCTTTTTGGTCCAAAACACAAAAAAGAGAAAAACCGGAATTAGTTCCCTCACAATCTCTCATCCACGTACATACATGTGATAACTACTTCGATCGTCTCTTGCTTTTTGTTTTTGCCTCACAGTTCCCCCTATTTCTTACCCTGAACCTTCTTCACCTCCCTCCAAGCAATTCCCTCCCCCTTCTTCCACTCCCCCTCAATCCTCTCGCTCAGCTCCCTCCAAACCCAACCCGTCTTGACCTTCTCGTCATTCCCGCTCTGCACGTTAAAGTACTTCACCGCTTTAAACCGCCACCACTTCCTCTTCTCGTCCAACAGCTTCGTGTCCCTCTCGTAGTTCACCATCCCGAACCTCTTCTTGCAGGGCTTCAGATCCGAAATAGTCATGCTGCTCATCCTGGGCTTGCCAATCAGACTCATCGTGGCCACGTCCATCCTCGTGTTTGGAGGAGCCGTCCTGACGAATCTTTGCAGGATCGCAGGGGACCACCGCGCGTAAGGGGGAAGGTGCAGGTGGATTGCGGCCACGTAAGGGGAGGTGGCCCAGGCGACGTAGAGGAGGGGGATTGTGCCGCATGCGAATACTTTTGAGTCGCACGGAGTTAGTATGAGACGAGATAAACAAGGGGAAAAGAGTTATTACCGAGGCCGGCGTAGCTGTAATCTTTGCCCGCTGTAAGGTAGACGGGCGTCATGATGAGGCAGAAGAAGCCAAACACGAAGATGGTGGTAAGTTTCAGGACAGCTAGGAAGCTGGTTTCTATATATACAAAAAAAATCAAAAAAAAATCACAGTCAGTATTTTGTTTTCATCCGTGTGTGTGCGTGTGTATTGGTGATATAGGGCGGGAGAAGAAGAAAAAAATACATACTCCCTGTACCAGCATGGTAAATAATAAGTTTGGCAGGATAAACTGTATCATATCACCCCCAAAGAATCAGCTTTTTTGTTTGTGTTCCCATCAATAAAACGTTTCAAAAAAAGAAATGTATTTCTCTTCCTCACCAGCCTTCCCGCCAGACGGCGGACTATTCTTTCCCCCTCCTCTCACACCGGAACCCCCTTCCTCCTCCTCTGACTCGGCCACTCTCGCAGGCTTTGGAGGCGAGTGAGTAGTTGGTGAAAAGGCCGTCGTTGACATGAACGCCGCTACCTGCCTCATCCGCAGACCCTGATTTTGCAGAGGTAGTGCGCATCCTCGCGATTTGTATGAGAGCTGAGTCAAGATAATAGATGAAGTTGAGGAAGTTGTTGGTGAAGATGATGATGCTATGGTGATGAATCCCCGCGATGTATTCAACGTGGCCCGCACCGTTGCTGTTGCTCCTGTCTGAAGGCGGGGCACGAGGCCAATGAGTCTTAATTGAATGGCCATGACGAAGAATTGGCGATATGCCGGACTATGGCATGGTCATTCGTTCAATTCGATGTGTTCGGGTTAATTGGTTGAGAGTTGAAAGCGAGAGAGGTTCGAGATTATTGACCAATCACATTTCAGCCCATGCTTCGTAGCTGGCCCAAGCTCCCATCCACTAATTACAAGGTCCGGAGCACTCGGTTTTCACCCAATTGAAGGAGCAAGCATACGACAGGATTGAAATATACGAGCGCTGATCACCTATGTACTCGGTCAAATCTACAAACAAGCAGGAAAAAGCAAACTTTCAATTCAACAACCGCCGAAAACTTGACCTTACGGAAAACGCCTGGCTCCACCCCTCTCCTTTTGCACAGAATATCAATGAAACCGCGTTCAAAAATCCCTTTGGTTCAACTACCTCGGTTCATACGAGACTGACGTAAAACCCGAACCAAAGGAATGCTGAAGAATAGAACCCCGACTGCACCCATATGTGCATGCAGCCATCGAAATAGAAAAAGCCACCCGTGAAGCAAAACCTGGGGAAACAGTTTCAGAAAACAAAAAGGGGTAAAAAACGGGAAAAGAAACGCCATGCCGCCTAATCATCTCGCCCATTTCTGCGCCGATCCCATTATAGTTGAAGAGTCCCATCCATGCATCCCTTCATCCCTCCATCGTAACATCCTGATCACCCTCCTGAGGCGAGAGGATCTCGCCTTCCTTCCAGCGCAGATAATCATCCTTGACCTTCTGCACCTCTTCGTGGCTCAAGCCTTTCATCCAAGCATTGTTCGTCACCATCTTCTCCTTGAGCCTCTCGACCTTGACCTCGCGTCGGAACTTGGCCTTGGCCGCTTCGTCTTGGGCCTCCTCATCCGAAAGACGCTGACCGGTGCTGTATATGACGCAATCGCTGGTCCCCTTCTCAAACACCATCTTGTAGGAGTTGAGGCAGATCCTAACCACCAGATTCTCCTGGAAGACCAAAGGCTTGGGCGAATAACCGTCATCAGTGTCCTTAGCATCCGATGGGAGGTTGCGCTCCAGAACAACCTTCTGCAACCGCGACCGCACAACTCCCTCCGTGGGCTCGATGCGCACATATGACGAGATGTAGTACTGCCATTGTTGGATGCGCTCCATCTCATCTGTATGGAACGTCGTCTCCTCCTTCTGCAGCCAGCGGGCAGTTGCTTCCTGGACACTTGGATTCTGTAGAGAAAAAAAGTCAGTCTTGAGGTCAGAAAACCAGAGATAGACGAATATCTTACCCAGCTGATGACAAACATGTCGTTATCCTTGATACACTTCTCTGCAAACTTGCGCATGCTGATCTCATTTTGGAAACTGGTCTCGCTCTGCTGCCGGCTCTCCAAGTATGCCTTTACAAGCTCCTTGGTCTTTTCGCCCTTGGCATCAGGGTTGTTGCATGAGAGTGCAAGACGGCACAGAGTTTTGAGCAAATCCTGGATTGTGTACAATTTCCAGCCCTTTTTGAGGTAGTATCGACGCAATACGTCCTGGTATCTGCTCTCGTCCGCATCGCCGTTGATGTACTCTTCAATCAATCCAGCCGTCTTTGGCCAGAACTGGTCTTCTTCATTAGCATCAAAGAAGTGCAAGCCTTCGTGAACAGTGCCAATGATCTTCGCCGGCTTCTCTGCATTTTCGCGCTGGATCTCCTCATGAACACTTTCTTTGCTTGCCTTCACATCCTCCAGCCGCCTGTACAGCGTTTGAAAAACTGTGAAGAATACATAAATGTTCTGGTTGCAATAGAAGTTGTACCAAGCCCGGGGGAAAGGGGCGTCCGCTTTGAGTTCGCCATCTACATCAACCAGGTCGTTGCCGTTGGCGGCCTTGCTTTTATCGACAATGACCGCTCTAGGGATTGTGGGTAACCAGCGACCGTTCGACACCTCTGGGACTGTAGCATCTTCCGGCGCATCCGGCATCTCTTCTTCGTTGGCCGAGCCCACATCAGGAGTCGTCTCCTTGCTTCCAGAGGCAGCGCTGTCCTCCTTCTGTGTTCGGCTACGACTGCCGTTGCGACCAGGGTCTAGGACACCGCGAAGCAGGTCTGACTTCTTCCCATTGCGGCGGCTACGACCATTAGTGAGCTCCAAGGGAGTCGCATCATCTTCGTCTTCCTCGGCCGAGTCTTGATCAATGTCTGCAAGTTTTTCGTGGACCTTGTCTTCCGGAAGGTCGAAGAATGTGGGAATGAAGGTCTCAAAGAACTCGGAAATGCGTCTACGCTCAACCGTGTTGTGCTGGCCTCCAACATTGGCATATATGATCATGAACCTGAGGAGATCCAGAAGGAGTTCCCGATCAGCGAACGCATAGGAAAACTGAAAGCGCGTCGTCTTTCCTCTGGAGAGACGAATGCGTCGTTGTTCTTCGTGTTTGGTCTTGATAACATCGACCAGATGTTTGGCAGCGAGACTGCGTTTGTCGTTCGTCTTGACTTGAATGCCCATATGATCCAAACTCTTAATATGCATCTGCTCTGTCTGCGCTTGCCAAACTTTCTCCCACTCCCTCTGGGTAAATCTCCATTCTTCATCCTTCTGCTTGAGGCGGGCCATGACCACAGGAACAACAGTAAATGGGCTCCTGAACAAATCGTTGGCGACCTCGCAGCCTTTCTCGGGGCCATAGATCTTCTTCAACACTCTCTTATAGATTGAAGTGCTCTGTCCGCCAAGGCCATGCGGCATCTTGAAGCTGGCTCTCTCGCTTGGAGGTAGCGACAGCATTTGCTGCGCAATCGGTTCGAGAAGCTGAATGCACTTTTGATTTGCCTCAATAAAGAAATCGTAGTCGTGGCGCTCCTCCTCAATGCGGTGAAGACCTTCCTCGTACGCGTTCTTCCTATGTGCAACGAACCCGGAATCTTCAGATGCCCAGGTTGGGTGTGATGCCCATTCATCATTGAGAACTGAAGCGCAGAGCTCATCACGACCAGAGCAGGGCTTGAGGCGTTCCCGTCTGGGTAGCAGTCGATAGCTGGGACCAAATCCTCGGCAGTTACTCAAGGAAATCTTTCCGGTCGGGGGCTCGGGTCGGTTCTCGATCGTGTCTTCTATGGCTTCGTACTTTACCATCGCTCTCAAGGCCGCCAATAACTCCGGGTTGCCGCCCATGAACTGATTTGCCTTGTAAATGAGTACATCCTTCGTGATTAAATCCTGTGTCCACATATTGAGCAGCTTCAAGAACTCGAGGGTGGCGGTTCTGTTCCCGATGTGTTTCTTGACCTTTTCAAAAAAGGCGAACTCCTCTTGAGCGGAAACAGGGAGCGGTGTGGGCGGTAACGGTTCGGGCATGGTGGGGGTCAGAGTCGACTCGATAAATGTGCCATCGGCGGTGTTCGGTTTGTGGGCGAGCTTAGCACGTTTGGCGGTGCCCGGGGCAGCGGGGGGCGGTGCTCGCAGCGACGACGTTGGGATCTGGTCGGGGGCAGTCGAGTTTGCGGTGGCGAGAGGCTTGTCGGCGCGACGCTTTTTGTTCTCCTTCGTAGCGCTGGCAGGCGGCGCGAAGTTTCCGACGGGAGGCAACCTGGGAGCATCGCGAACCGGATTGCCGGGTTGAGGAGTCGGTGTTGTGATGGCCATCGGCATGGTCTCCTCGGGACGCTGGCCGGCCGATCGCGTTTGCGCGGCCGACTCGGGGAGAAATTGTTTAAAGTCCTCGAGAAGATCGGGTGCCGTATGGAAAAGGGTGGTAACCTGCGAGTATACGTCTTGGATGGGTTTTTGTTCTCGTTGGTATGTTTGGAGAATTTCGAGGAATTGTTTGTAAATCTCGGGTTTATCCTGGAAGCGATTCTGAAGAGCAGCAGTAAGTCAACGGTTCTGTGCCAGGTTTCGAAAAAAGCGTATCCACAGGCAAGTTTTGCTTGACCCATCAATTCCCCATCAAAGTTTCACCCCAACTGGGTGATCAAAACCTAAAAAGGGAAAGAAAAAAAAGTTACGCACCTTGATCTTGTTGACATAGCTTATCGCGTGGTTGAATTCAACGGGGCCACGCTTTTCCAGGTTGGCTTGCTGGGCAGCGGAACCGTTTGCACTAGGCGGGCCGGTGGCAGGTGTTGGTGTGTGCGCAGTTCGCGGAACAGGGGGCTGGCTCAAGGCAGGACCTCCATTCTGCGCGGTCGGCACCGATCTTTGTTGAACGGGACTTGTTTCGAAGGAGTTGCTCTGGCTCGATCCAGGGAAACCCAGCGGGCCGTTGCTCTGTGCAGGCACACTGAAAGCAGCTTCCGGGCTTTCAACGCTGTGCTGCAGCGCCTGCCAGCCTCCGGGCCTAGCTGCAGCCATGTAGCCCTGCGACGGTCCGTTAGATTGCTGAGGTCCCTCAAGCTGAGTTGGTCGGGGGCCGCCAATCGAGTGGATCGTCGAGCCGGATGGGGTGGTCACCCGGATGCTGTTGGGGTTATTTTCCAGGCCGCATTCGATCCGATAGCCCGGCGGCAGGAAGGTGTTAAATCCTTGAATAAGGTTCGGATGACCGGCAAACAGTTCGGATACCCTACTAATAACGCCAGGAGTGTCGATGCTGCTCAATATTAGCGAGCTTCACAACAAATGTCGCGTGGTCCGGCACCTACGTTTGGCTCTTGAAATCTTTCATGATATCCAAGAACTTATTATACACATCGGGCTGTTCCTGAAACTGAACTTTGACTTGGTCAAGGTAGCTCAGGGCGTCCTGCGTGTTTCAATCAAGGTTAGCACCTAAACCCATGTCAACCCGCAACGCCACTCAGCGGCAACTCGGCTTACATTCAAAATGGGTTGTTGGCCTTGAGGCATGCCTCCCGGTCCAGGAGGAATGGCGTGGGCGGGGTTCATGTTGGGACCAAAGGGCAATTGCTGCATGCTCCTTGCACCCTCCTGAGCCTGCTGAAGAGGGCCACCGAAGATGGAATTTGGGTTATGAGGGATGTTGGGCATCGGGACAGGCCCAGGTCCAGGTCCAGGTCCAGGGGCGAAGATCTGATGTTGGGGAGCTGCTGAAGCCCCTGGCGCACCGTGTTGTGGTGGGCGACCAGGCTCGGCATGGAGCGCCCCGAATGTGGGTGTCGGTCCGGGAGGTCCACCGATTGGTATAGAAGGAACTGCGCTGCCGTGATTGGCGAGCAGGCCTCCAGGACCCGTGATTGAATTGGGAATCCGCGATGCGACGGGCTGGTGGATGGGCAGCGAACCGGCACTGCTGTGATGGGGGGCAGGGGGCTGATAGGGCTCGCGGTGGGGGCGGTCGGCATCATCACGGTCGCGTTCGCGCTCACGTTCCCGATCTCTTTCTCGACGGGCAATCTCGTCCTGCTGAAGGGCGCGGTGTCGCTGTTCTTCAATGTCGCGTTCTCGATCGCGCTCCCGATCGCGCTCACCACCAAAGGCGGCGCCGGGCCCGTTAAGCTGGCTATTCATGGTGCCTCTTGGTGGGCAGCGTCAGCTCAATTTCAACAATCTCCCTATGCGCGAATGCGCGTGTCGGCGGAAAACGGGGGCAAATTGGTTCTTACAGCTGCCGCTCTTATCATATGAGCCTGATACCAAACATCTAACAAAGACAGGGTTCGGTGTTTCAATACAGAGTCGGGATGAAAGAGAGTGATCGCGGCATAGTTTGCTAGTGCTGTTGAATGAGAAGGAGTTCCAGTGTCCCAATGCTTCCCGGTCGCCGCAAGCGAAGAACTGGAACGCGATAAGATAACCGGTGAAACTTCGGGCCTGGATCGCATCAGGGGGTTACTCTGAAAGAGACGAGCATGACGAGCTCCAAGCTCACTCCCAGCCTTTGTTTAGATCCAGTGGGGGCCACGTGACACACTGCACTCGGCTTTGGTATTGTTATTGCCACTCTCATCTGATTCACTTTCACGAGAGCTCAGAATAAGGTAGGGGAATACCACACTGATAAAGTAGCTTTGGATTTCTCTGGCTATTCTAGTCCTGTCCTAGTCTAAGACTACACATGTTTGTTTTGAAGTGAAATGAAACATGTCTCGAACAAAATATTTGGCTTGAGGACTCCGGTAACTCTAAAGTCTTGGTCTCGACAAGTGATCTCCCGCAACTACACTCTGAACCTCTAGGTCAAGGAGTATGGTATGAGAATCCAGGATATTTTTCAATTAAACACCTCATAAAATTATCAAGCATAATTGCGCGCGCCCTTCAATATCCAAATCTCACCGTTTGCAACAGTCTTTGCGACACTGGCAACCTCAATGTCTCCGGGCTGCACCACTCGAACACCGTCTTTCATCTCCCACCATATATCCACATCACTCAAGATGGACTTGACTTTTTGGCCCTCTTTCCAAATATCAACAGGAAGGAGATGCGCCTCCACAAATCTCTGAAGATTCTTTTGTGCTCTCTCATGCCCATCACCTCCTTCGTAGGCATTGGGTCCAAGCGCACCGTAATCTCTCGGGTCCTCCCATGGCTTGCGAGGAAGCTTCTCGATGGCTGAGTTCAGTGGCGCAAGAACAGTGGTGTTCTTCGAGGGATCGTCGAGACGGTCAGAAGCGGATTCAATGTCTCGCACAAACCTGCAAAAAGAGAATAAGCACCTATCTGTGAATTGGAGAGACCAGAGGAAAGATATCACGTACCCAGCAAACAACGTAATGCTTCTATCCGTACCCATCACATCAGAAAGTATCACGCCCCCTCCAGATCCCGATGGAGGCCCTTTCGGTGAGGAGTTGTCCGAATCCGGAGGGAGAGCCGGGCCTGGACCAGACTGCATGATTGGGACTTGATTGCCCCGAAAGAAGGGCAATACCAGTTGGGATGTGACAACAGATGCACCAAAAACAACAGTAGAGACGATTCCGAATCTCATTTTGAGTTTCGCGCAAGGTTAACCTACCGGTAGGTATGCTTGGATAAAATTCGCAAGGGGAAACCGTTTGCGCATGTCTAGCCCCAACGCTGGTGACGTCAGCCCATTTTGTGGGGGAGACCACCTGGAAGTGCTGGGCGCTGATCGGGCAACGAATGAAATCTCGAGATTTGTCAGCCCACATGGAATTGGCAATCGGGTGTGAATTTGGCAAATGGTGATCTCTCGGATGTCTTCATCATCCTCGGCCAACAACAGAAGCTCAACAAGAGGTGTTCGAAAAGATGATGAAATGGAGCCAAGTTGCCTAGCCTCCATGAGATATGGAAACTTAATGTCGGTCAAAACGCAACTGAAGGCTTGGGTTTGCAGTCCAAAATCACATGCAAGCATCCAATTCAGAACCCCCAAAAGGGTCGCTGCAACATTGAGTTTGCACCGAATCCTCAAGCGGACTTTGACTGTAACAGGGGCAACTCATGCGGAGCAAAAAAGGGACTCACTCCGGGGGCAGATAGCTGCATCATCCAGGATGGTCGAGGATGCTTCGAAGAATGCCGGGGCTCAATTGATCAGAAGACCTTTTACAGAAAAATGAAGCCAGGGAAAGCATGTGACCATGCGGGGGAAATCTCTGGGGTAAGCAGGGAGCCAGGCTCGGTGGGTGGTCACCAGTGGGCCTGTCGTCTGCCGCCTTGCCTCGGCTTCCGGCATGCCAGCCTGGAAGTCCTGGAAAACGCCATGAATGGATATTAAGCTGTCGCGAGTCCCAGGTTCGTCCCTTTGTTGAATGATTCCTTTCACCATCCCAAACCGCCACAACTTTCTCTTCCACAGCCAAAAGAAGAACTTCTGTGTGGTGTCTTTTGGTAAGTCTTGTCTGTTCGTCTGACGAGTTCCCTAAAAAGTGGGGGATCTCGAACTCCGTAAAATCGTTTGAAACTAACCTGGAGTCGGACCACTCTTAGCCTCGGCAACCCAGTCGCGACCTTGAAATAGACCAAGCTCGCTGTTCCATTCCTCGTCTCTTGTCGTTGCACGCCTCAACATCTAACTTTCTCTCCTTTTCTTCTTTTCGTTTTCTTTCGAATACCCTCACACACACCCTTCATCAAAATGGCACCATCCGTTATTGTCGTCGGTATGCATACTCCCTTCACTCGCTCAGAAGGTCAATTTTCGATGACGGAATGGTCGGCTGACAACTTTTTACAGGTGGCGGTCTCTCGGGACTTAGCGCCGCTCACACTCTTTACCTCAATGGCGGTATGTAAAACCAACAAGCCCCCTGTTTACAGCATTCGGTAGCAAAAGCTGACGGCGGTCACTCAACAGGCAACGTCACTGTCCTCGACAAGCAGTCCTTCTTCGGTGGTAACTCGACAAAGGCTACTTCCGGTATCAACGGTGCTCTCACAAGAACTCAGGTCGACCTCAAGATCGGTGATTCAGTGAAGCAGTTCTACGATGATACTCTCAAGTCTGCCCGCGACAAGGCCAGACCTGACCTCATCAAGGTCCTCACCTACAAGTCCGCCTCTGCCGTCGAGTGGCTCCAGGATGTCTTTGGCCTCGACCTTACCCTCGTCTCTCGTCTCGGTGGTCACTCTCAGCCCCGTACCCACCGCGGCCACGATGCAAAGTTCCCCGGTATGGCCATTACCTACGCTCTGATGCAGAGACTTGAGGAGCTCGCCGAGACCGAGCCCGAGCGTGTCAAGATCATCAAGAAGGCCCGCGTTGTCGACCTTAACAAGGAGGGCAACACCGTCAATGGTGTTAAGTACGAGAAGGACGGCGAGATCCACTCCCTCGACGGCCCCGTTGTCCTCGCTACTGGTGGTTACGCTGCCGACTTCGGCGAGGGCTCTCTTCTCCAGCAGCACCGGCCCGATACCATGGGTCTTGCCACCACCAACGGCTCTCACGCCACTGGTGATGGTCAGAAGCTCGTCATGAAGATTGGCGGTAACGGCATCGACATGGACAAGGTTCAGGTCCACCCCACTGGTCTCGTTGATCCCAAGGATCCCGGCTCCAAGTGGAAGTTCCTTGCCGCTGAGGCTCTTCGTGGTGAGGGCGGTATCCTTCTCAACGGCGATGGTGACCGCTTCTGCGACGAGCTCGGCCACCGCGATTATGTCTCTGGCATGATCCACAAGGAGAAGGATAAGGGCAAGTACCCCGTCCGCCTCGTCCTCAACTCCAAGGCCTCCAACGTCCTCGACTTCCACACCCGCCACTACTCTGGCCGTGGTCTCATGAAGAAGATGACCGGCAAGGAACTCGCCAAGGAGATCGGCTGCACCCCCGAGCACCTCCAGAAGACCTTCAAGCAGTACAACGTCTATGCTGAGGGCAAGGAGAAAGACCCATGGGGCAAGAAGTTCTTCCACAACGGGCCCCTCGATATCAACGATGATTTCCACGTCTCCGTGATGGAGCCTGTTCTCCACTTCACCATGGGCGGTATTGAGATCAACGACAAGGCCCAGGTCCTTAACAAGGAACAGAAGCCCTTCGAGGGTCTCTTCGCCTGCGGTGAGCTTGCTGGTGGTGTCCACGGTGCCAACCGCCTCGGTGGCTCTTCCCTTTTGGGCTGCGTCGTCTACGGCCGTGTTGCTGGTGATACCGCCAGCAACTACCTTTTCCAGCAGGCCCTCAAGGGCACCAGCACTGGTGCCTCTCGTCTCGGCCAGATTGCCCTCCACATCGATCCCAACACTCCCGGCAAGATCTCAGTCCAGTGGGGTGGTGCCGGAGAGACCACCACTCAGGCTGCCCCTGTCGCCCCTGCCGCTCCCGCTGCTAAGGCTGCGCCCAAGCCTTTCTCCATCCCTGAGAAGGAGTTCACACTCGAGGAGGTTGCCAAGCACAACAAGAAGGAGGACCTCTGGGTTGTCGTCAAGGGCGTTGTTCTTGACTTGACTGGCTGGCTTGATGAGCACCCCGGTGGCCCCCAGGCCATCCTCAACTTCATGGGCCGTGACGCCACTGAGGAGTTCGAGATGCTTCACGACGATGAGGTCATCCCCAAGTATGCACCTGAGCAGGTCATTGGCAGAGTCAAGGGCCAGAAGGTCACTCTCGAGATCTAAGCAAAAGCCAAGCATGAATGAATTTTTCAATTCTATTTTCCAAACTACAGCATTTGCATGGCGCTTCGGGTGCGCTCACATCCTCTTTTATGATATAGAGAGAACAGAGGCGCACACACAAACAGAGATGGTCGCGCCGTTCAAAGATGGCGCAAAAACGCAGAGCCCAGTCTTCTTGGACGGGAGCTGCTCTCATGATTTAGGAAGCTCAACTTGTGTCTTTTTGGGAAGTTTGCTGGCTTCCCCTTGCAGGGTCGCAGGAACAACATGACTGCGTATTTATTTTGGTTGTACTGATAGCTCCTTTTGGTTTTTGGGAAACCGCAATTTTGGTTGGCTGTTTTGAATAATAATGAGAAGATGAAGATCAAGATCTGAAGTCCCTGGATCCCGATACGTGATTTGTGAATGTTGCTCTTGTTTAATGCTGCCGTTCCTGAACGAAACGACAGTGGATATGTGTCCTGTCTGTTTTCTATACCTTGTCTAAAATGCTCGAGATGCCTCCATGACTGCGTTGAAAGCAATGTAGCATTGTCCAGGCGACTGACATCACAGAGACTGGGCTCTTAGGAGTTGAAACTGCAATTACATTGGCGATTCTTGGGGAGTCCACCTAGTAAAATTTGATCACAATATTTCTGCTTGTGATCGTTGCGCGTTGAGAGAGGAATTACACTGAGGGATAACGACGACGGACCTGGGACCCGGGACCTGTCACATTACGAGATTACAGGTGTTTAGACCGCCGAGTTGATGGAAGGTTTGAGGTATAAAGGGTTCAATTTTGGAGGATAGTTAACAGTTGTCCGTCGTGTCTTTGTTTTACTTTTTATTTTTTTATTTTATTTTTTATTCAAGAAGTTTGGGTACCTCGGTACTGCTGCTGGTCTGGTCATCTGATCAAAGATGTTTTGAGTGGGTTAGAAGGTGGGGGGGGGGGGGAATCAGCCAGTTGCAGTAATGTCAGTTCAGTGTTTGGATTCGTAGGACTTTTGGGGGATAAAGTATGGATGTGGCTGCCAGTGGTGTCTCGTAGTTTTATGCTCGTGACTTCAAATGTGAGGGTTACCGTTGAAATGGTAGATGCAGGGGAAGAGGTTAAAAGTTCTCGAGACCCCGTGGGGATGATTTGGTTGCGGGGGTGGCATTTTACATAGTAAAATTGAGCCTCATCCTCGGAGTCTGGGAGTCATCCAGTGGAGGGAGAGGTCAAGCGATGATGCGTGTGGAAGATGACAGATATTGGGAGTAGTTGAGTGGTAGAATTTGAAGGATGTGCTGTGATTATAGCAGGATGGTTCTTGAGGAGTAAATACCTGACAGGTAAAGATCATATTGTTTAGTATATTGGCTTTCAACGTCGACTTTTTCCCGTCCTTGCTGCGATGTTAGGTGGTGGCGCTACACTATTATGGCTTAACAAGTGTGATAGTCGGATCGGCGATTTCTTGTGCTCCTTCAAACTCTATCACCAGATTGGGAGATCTGCCGGCTGTCATGAGGTCGAGTTGCTCCCCACTCAGCCGCACTTCTTCGAAGCCTGACTGCGTATCGTGGCGGTGAGGCACACAAGTACATTACATCCTATTAGCGGCCCACTCACCAGGATGCGTCCATGTACATGTATGTCATTGTGAGGGTATATGAGAAAGCATCGAGCCGGCGGCAAGAGCATTCAAGCAAAAGGTTGGAGAAAAACGTAGGTGTCCAGGCGGGATACTGTCCGGTAGAACGCTTCTGGGATGGACGAGTCTAGCTTCTATGGTCCTGGCTTCCCATTGTATGAAAGAACTCTGTGCGCAGAGAAATCAGACGCCTGCCCCTTGGCCAGGTGTTATTATCTCCTTGGACAAATTAGTCGCCTACGCCGAGATCTTGGTCGGCCCTTGGTATGGTTTGAGGTTTGTGAGATTGTTCTGAGGCACGGATTACGCGGCATTGCGCGCCTTCACACAGCATGACTGGCCATTAAGCTATCGTCTATACCCAGATATCAGCTTGGGTGCCCGTTGTCATGGGCAAGCAAGAAAGGGATTGATCGAAGACATGGGTTCTCTAACCGCCACAGTCTTGGAGCTGTCGGACCAGAACCGAACGCACAAACAGAACCTAACCAGGCAAACGCGAAATGCTCACAAACTGGTCGCATGTTCAAGGCCCAATAGCCCAACGTGCGATGTCCTGTGGGTTGCTTATTGCACGCAATGCCTGCGGAAGGCCATGTACCTGTGCCGTCGCCCAAAAGCAACCGCCAACAAGGACACAGGTCCATGATACAGTTCTATTTTCAGGAGTGTCAGTAGTGAAATTCGGCATCGTCAGGGAGATGGCACCTGTCAAAACACATCGGCAACTCTTCGGCCCAAACACCAGAGGAAACAAGATATCGATGCAGCTTCCCACACCATTAGATAATCGAATGATGTGGCATTGACGGCAAGCCACATGCAGAGCTTTGGTCTCAGGGATGGTGGTGTCGTCCCCCATGTAAGAAAGGGGGTGGTGTGTCGACGGCCGACCACGCCTTGACCCTCCCACTGTCCCTGATCAGGTCTAGTTGGGGGAAGAGACTGGTGGCACAAGACAGCAACATTGGAAGCAAGGAAGGAAAAAAAAAAGGCTCTGTCCTCCCTTTTCCTCGCCAAGCGCGAGAAAACCACACCACGAACGCCATTCCCCCCTCAGAGCTGCAAGCCTCTGGCACAAATCGATCACTCCGGCCAATTGACTTTGAGACCAAAAAACATCAAACTGTGGACGGACTCGACTCTTTGGGCTATACTATTACTTTTGCAATTTGCTTTTTTTTTTTTTTTGGTTTTAACAGCTTGTCGTCTAAATTTGTCGTGGAGAAAGTATCTCGACCCAAGCTGAAAAAAAAAATTGAAAAAATACAAGCGAGAAAACCCCCGGTTGTCATTCCGTGGATTCGGGAATCATTGTTGGGCTTGTTCCCTTGTTTCCCAGTCGTGAGATTGAATGCAAGAAATGGCGGATTGATTGTGATTGATTGAATGAATGGGTGTGTGGGTGTGAGTGGGTGACTTGGCCCGGGCGGGCATGGATGGTTCGTCGCTGTGCTCCTTCCATTCACAGACCAATTGCAAACTCCAAGGTGGGGATGCAGTTGACCCCACCCTACAGCGGATGATTGGCCGGAACCAAGAGTCAGCCAACCTCAGCCATACCGCATTCGAACTAGGGGCCACTAGCGTCCCTCGTCTCCATTGGTTAGTCTTTTGCTCAGTCGCAGGCAAGAGAGAGAGGATCCGCTCCCTTCCCCAGACTCGGATCACTCCAGGTCGGTTCAGTTCGACTCGAATTCCCCACACATTTCCCATTTATCGTCAATCACGACGAACCTCCTTCGACAACCCACCCCGACAAACCTGCCAATTTCGCCCGCGACGACACCCCTTCGAATACGCCGTCGATGGCCTCAAATAATTAGTTACGCCCCGCACATCGAGCAGCGACCGACGCGGACGCGGTAGAATTGAAAACTGAGGCTCGATTGGAGGACCCCCTCATGAAGGGGTTCCCACTGTCATCATGGTGGTCTTTGCCAAACCCCCAAACGTCGCGGGGACGTCGACGCCCGCTGTTTTGCTCTGTCTTTTCGTAGCTACCGGAGGTCTTTTGTTTGGCTACGATACCGGGTAGGTTATTTTGGAAAATAGGGCCCATACCCTCGGGCGCGGTCGCTAACTAAATTGTCGCTGCAGCTCAATAAATGGTATTCTCGCGATGGAGACGTTCAACAATGATTTCTCAACGGGCACCAAGGACCAGAACGAGAAACCGGCGATGAGTGCGAGTGAGACTTCACTGATAGTCGCCATGCTGAGTGCGGGGACCGTGGTTGGGGCTTTGATGTCGGCGCCGATGGGCGATTTCTGGGGTCGACGGTTATCACTCATTGCGGCTATCGGTGTTTTCTGCATCGGTGCCATATTTCAGGTTTGCGCGACCAACGTCCCCCTCCTTGTAGTAGGAAGGTATGTATTACTTTTTTATATATAACGAAGATGGAAGACCGAACTAACACGCCTTAGAACACTGGCTGGTGTCGGAGTCGGCATCGTTTCGGTGCTTGTTCCATTATATCAGTCCGAAGTTGCCCCAAAATACTTGAGAGGTAGCTTGGTTGCTGCATACCAGTTGTCCATCACGATTGGGCTGCTTGCTGCTGCCGCCGTCAACATTTTGACGTACAAGATGAGTTCAGCCGCAGCATATCGCATCCCCATCGGACTCCAACTCACCTGGGCTGTCGTCTTGGCCCTTGGTCTCCTGGTCCTCCCGGAGACACCACGCTACCTTGTCAAGCGTGGATACAAGGATGCGGCTGCGCTGTCGCTCAGCCGTCTTCGTCGCCTTGACATCACACATCCAGCACTCATTGAGGAGCTTGCTGAAATTCAGGCAAACCATGAGTACGAGATGGCTCTTGGGCCTGACACATACAAGGACATCCTCTTCGGCGAGCCGCATCTTGGTCGCCGGACACTAACGGGCTGCGGGCTGCAAATGCTTCAGCAGCTAACAGGTGTCAACTTTATCATGTACTACGGAACAACATTTTTCAACGGTGCCGGTGTCCAAAACCCATTCCTCATTTCACTAATCATGCAAATCATCAACATGGTGTCAACATTCCCAGGCTTGGTTGTCGTTGAAGCCTGGGGCCGACGAAGGCTCCTCATCATCGGAGCGATAGGCATGGCTATCTGCCAACTTCTCATTGCTTCTTTCGCCACAGCCACAGGAGACAGCAACGTGCCAACACAAAATCAAATTCTCATCATCTTCGTCGCGATATACATATTCTTCTTTGCGGCATCCTGGGGCCCTGTCGTCTGGGTCGTCACGTCAGAAATATATCCGCTAAAAGTCCGCGCTAAAGCCATGTCAGTCTCGACGGCCTCTAATTGGCTCCTAAACTTCGGTATCGCCTACGGCACGCCGTACATGGTGGGCACCAAACGCCCCGATGGATCGGCTGATCTAGGATCGCGAGTGTTTTTCGTCTGGGGAGCGTTTTGCATCGTTTCAATTGCTTTCGTATGGTTCATGGTGTATGAGACGAGTAGGATCAGTTTGGAACAAATCGACGAAATGTACGAAAGGGTGGATCACGCATGGAACAGCCGGAGCTTTGAACCAACGTGGAGTTTCCAACAGATGAGAGACTTTGGATTCTCTGAGAGTGGCATTCCCCCAACAGAGCCACAGCTCGAGTTGCAACCATCACGAGCCAGCACATCACAATCAGATACGGGTGTGAGCTCAACAACTCACACAGCGACGACATCATCATCATCGTCATCACAGGACGACAAAGTCTTGACGCAATTAGGCCACGTCGATTTTAGTTATTGATACCTTTTGGGATTTTTGCGGGCGCCATATCTGCCAGCCTTTTTTTTCATGCCTATTTCTTTATATACCGCCCAGTGCTGTGGATATCAGCGACGGAGTTCTGATGTTATGGAGTTCAGGGGACATTCATTGTCGACAAAGTCTTGGGTTTCAGTTTTGGGGTTGGCCCTTTTTTGGATTCAAGGGGGCCTATGTGTTAAATTATTGTCCTATGGTTTTTGGATATTGGGAAGGGAATCAAACAACACGGGAGGACATTTCCGGAAGCAAGCGAGTATTTTTAAACTATATCTGTGGACAAATAACAAGGGATCACAGTACCGGAGGAAGCAATTCGGGAAGTATTTGGCGTCCTTGAGAATTGAAGATATATTTACCCTCCATTTAACGGTCTCTCTCTACCTTGATGTCCTAGGCCCGTTAGTTAATGCCCACCTCTTCCTCGAGTCAGACACGGTTCTTCGGCGGGGTGCATTCGAACGGTTCGTTAAACCTTCCAGACCTGTGGAACTGTGCACCGTGCTACAAACCGTCCCCGCCTTTTTCATTCCTGGTACCTGGCGCTGCTGACAGGTGCAAGTGTCAACGATTAAGTGAATTTCGAGTGAGTTCAACGGACGAAGACTCGGGCGTGCGAGTGGCCCAACCCGGACGCCACACTCAACTTAAACCTCTCTCTTCTTCATCTCTTCACGGTCATGTGCGGGGTAATCGTGAGCTTCTCTTTTGCACAGATTTTGGGCATCCAAGAAGGATACCGGAAAGAGAAGGAACTTGAAGTCGATCAGTACCAAGGGTGGTGACGAATCGTGACGATCACGCGGGGACAGCGAGACATCGACAAACACATGATAATACCGCCTCCACAGTTCGAAACGGCAGTCCACGGCAATAGTATCTCGATCTGTACACCATGATGGCTACACAACGACAAGGAGCCCGTGGCCCAATCATGGCCGGGACGAAGGAGAACGCCACCGCTGTGACGGTTGAGGTAAGGTTATTTGTCCCTCCTCATCTGGCGTCCCAACACACACCTGTATAGTTAAATTCAATCCCGCACACCTGACATCTGACTCCTTCCTCGCCGCTGTCTTTAGTTTATTTGTATATTTTTTTTTGGCTTTTAGGATAGCGGTAGTGTGACACTTACTTACAGACACCGTCGGCTCGAGTGCTATCGCGGCCGGTCCAGTCACCGTTTGGGGCGCCCCCCTTTTCAACAACAGTCTTGGCGTTCTCGTTATCAATCTCGCTCATTTTGGCTCAGGGCGGGTGCCTGGCTTCGGCAAAGTTCGCTGCAGGCACCGTCACCTGGGGTCAGAAGGGCTGGGGACAATGGTTCTTGCCTGAAGGCCATCCCGAGTCACGGGTTCGGCTAGGACTGCAAGAGTCCCAGTCAAGCGGGTTGCTTGGTATCGGCGTTGGCCGATCTCAAGACTACTTGAAGACTGGTCTCGTCCTGTTACTCTTGCTGCTGTTTGGTCTGTCGTTGAGAATTCGTCGGGGCCGTCCAACTACTACTACTACCACTACCACTTCTGTGGAAACCGCACACAGTTTTGTCTCGAGGACTTGTCTTTCATTGTCCATCATGGCCTTGTTTACTTCGATATCCGTCTTGCTGTTTGCGGTGTGCTGGCCAACGGGAATCTCTGGACTCAATGATGGCGGCCAGCAACTATCACCGCCTCCGTCGGCATGGAAGCCAGATCACCCCCATTCGCCAGTGAATGGGGACGCCGCCGCTGCCGCCCCACAGTTTACAGTCCCAGCTTCTGCTGATCTTGGGAAGAATATGTTGCCAAATATCCAAGACCCGCACGCCGTCGATGCTCAGGTGATATGTCCGGGATACAAGGCGTCTAACGTTCAGGTTGACGACAAGGGCTTCACTGCTGATCTTCTTCTTGCTGGGCCGGCTTGCAATGTTTACGGAAACGATATCGAGCACCTGGCACTGTACGTCGAGTTCCAAGCAGACGATCGGGTTCACGTCGAAATCGAGCCCCGTTATATTGGGGCTGAGAACCTAACTTGGTTTCAACTGCCCGAGACTCTGATTCCTAGGCCCCCTAGCGACCCACATTGCTCTCACGCCAGCAGCCAGTTCGATGTGTCATGGTCGAACGATCCGACCTTTTCGTTCACTGTTAAGCGCAAGGAAACCGGTGACACACTATTCTCTACCGAAGGTTCCGTGCTTGTGTATGAGGACCAGTTCATTGAGTTTGTTTCTCCTCTCCCTGAGAATTACAACCTCTATGGTCTTGGTGAAGTCATTCATGGGTTCAGACTGGGCAATAATTTGACAAGTGAGTTTCCCTTCCGCAAGGCTTAAGTTCATCCCATCCTAACAGAAAACCAGGAACCTTATTTGCTGCAGACGTTGGTAACAACATCGACTACAACATTTACGGTACCCATCCCATCTATCTAGACACCAGATACTTGACCAAAAATAAGTCGGGCCAACTGACCTATGTCCCCTACGCCACGGACAAGTCAACAAAATATACTTCATACACCCATGGAGTTTATCAACGTAATGCTCATGCCCAGGAGGTCGTCCTCCAGCCATCCGGCATCACGTGGAGATCACTGGGCGGAAGCATTGACCTCTACTTCTACAGTGGTCCCAAGCCCGAGGATATCATCAAGTCCTATCAGAACAGCGCGGTTGGTCTCCCAGCAATGCAGCAGTACTGGAGTCTAGGCTTCCACCAGTGCCGTTGGGGCTACGATAACTGGACACAACTGCAAGAGGTCATTGATGGGTTCGAGAAGTTCCAGATCCCTCTCGAGACTATATGGACCGACATCGACTACATGAAGAACTACAGAGATTTCGAAAACGACCCGGTTCGTTTCAGCTACACCGAGGGCGCCGAATTTCTTGCGAGGCTTCGCGCTAGAAAGCAGCATTACGTGCCCATCGTTGACTCTGCCATTTATGCGCCAAACCCTGAGGATCCGAAGGATGCTTATCCTACTTATGACCGTGGTATTGCTGCTGATGCTTTTGTCAAGAATCTCGACGGGTCGATTTACATTGGAGCTGTCTGGCCGGGCTACACGGCCTTCCCCGACTGGGTTGGAGCGGTCCTGAACGGCTCGGGCACGATCGACTGGTGGATTGATGAGATGTACCGCTGGTCCAAGGAGGTAGCGTTTGACGGAATCTGGATTGATATGTCCGAGGTTGCCTCGTTTTGCGTTGGGAGCTGCGGCAGCGGAAATCTTACGCTCAATCCTGCTCACCCGCCTTTCGAACTTCCTGGCGAGCCGGGTAACTTGGTGCTCAAGTATCCCGAAGGCTTTGAGCTCACAAATAGTTCCGAGGCCTCATCTGCATCTTCTGCTATCTATACCCAAGACCACCCGCCAACGCAGACTACCATTGGAGCTGGGCTGCCTACTACCAGCCCGCCCGTCTACCGGAGCACGCCTATACCCGGGTTGAGAAATATCGATTACCCCCCGTACGTCATCAACAACTATCACGGCGACATGGGAGTCCACGCCTTGAGTGCGAACGCTACGCACAGGGGCGGATATCTCGAGTACGACTTTCATAACCTGTTCGGACACCAGATCTTGAACGCCACCTACCAGGCTTTGCTCAAAGTATTTGAGGGCAAGAGGCCATTCATTATCGGACGGAGCACGTTTGCTGGTTCCGGCAAGTGGGCAGGGCACTGGGGCGGCGATAACGAGAGTCTTTGGGCGTTTATGTTCTTCAGCATCCCGCAGGCTCTGTCGTTTTCCATCTTTGGCATCCCAATGTTTGGGGTCGACACCTGCGGGTTCAACGGAAACAGCGATTACGAGCTCTGTTCGAGATGGATGCAGCTCAGTGCCTTTTTCCCGTTTTATAGGAACCATAACGCTATTGGCGCCATCAGCCAGGAACCCTATGTCTGGGGCAGCGTTATCGATGCTACAAAAACGGCGATGGATATTCGGTATAGTCTGTTGCCGTACATGTATACCCTGATGGCTAGGGCCAGTCTGGATGGAAGCACGGTCATGAGGGCGCTGGCTTGGGAGTTCCCCGAGGAGCCGTGGCTGGCCGATGCTGATAGGCAGTTTTTGCTGGGCGAGGCTGTCATGGTTACGCCTTGCCTCGTTCAGGGTTCTGAGAGCGTTGATGGGGTTTTCCCCGGTGTTGACGAAGGGGCGGTTCAGGGTGAAGTGTGGTATGATTGGTACACGCACAGGGATGTCGTCAGCGGTGGGCAGGTGAAACCGGGCCAGAACGTTACGATCTCGGCGCCGCTGGGACATATTCCTGTTTATCTGAGGGGTGGGTATGTCATCCCCACGCAGGAACCGGGCATGACTACTGCCGAGAGCAGAGAGAACCCCTGGGGTCTGATTGTGGCGCTGGACAAGAACGGGATGGCGAGGGGGAGTTTGTACTTGGACGATGGAGAGAGTTTGGAGCCTGGGATGATTACATGGGTTCAGGTAAGTCTTGTTTTCTCCTTTCTTGTTTACCCGCGGATTTCTGAAGAAGAAGAAAAAGAAAAGAAAAGAGAGGGACTGGAACTGAAAAGTTTGTAAAACAGTTCACTGCCACTAGCAACTCACTCACCGTCGTTCCAGAGGGCAACTATCTCGATACCAACGCGCTTAGGAACGCGACTGTTCTCGGTCTGCCAAAGGGACCACTCCCCTCCAAGGTCTCACTGAACGGGATGCAGCTCGACTCGGCTTACTGGACGTACTCGAGCGGCAATAGTGTTTTGGCGCTTCACGATTTGAATGACAAGTTTACAAAAGGCGCATGGACGTTTGGGTGGAATCTCACCTGGGAATAATTATACCTACCTTATCTGGGCCGGGACATTTTCTTTTTTCTCTTTTTTTTCTCTCCCTCTTCTTCTTCTTCTTCTTCTTCTTCTCTCTACTCTATATTGTGGTTTTCTCTGTGTAAGATATTGGTTTGTGCGTTGCAAAATAGTTATGAAGGATATGACAAAACAGGCGTTTTCAAGAGGTGGGAGGAAAGAGGCAGGAGTATTTCTTATGTGCAGTACATTATAGTGGGGAATTGGTCGTCTGTGAAGACAAAAGGGGTCTGTTTTGTTTTCTTTTTCAATGGTATTTTAAAGATTAATAATTTCTATGTATCTTTCTACTACTTTTTTTCTATCATTATTATGTATTGGCCTGGACCCGTACACGTCTCGTTAACCCGTTGCAGGTGACCTTACTTACCTAAATGCTCTTTTGCCCCCCAAACTCACGAAGCCGTAATATTCACATGTAGTTGACCTAGTCTTGGGGTGGGTTTGCCAATGTGAGTACCTAGTGGTGGCCAAAGGACATGAGTTTTCACCTCAGGATACCCAGTTCCACAACTGGTTTGGCAACATTTCCGTGTAAACCAAATACTCGAGTGAAACACACACCCCCCCCCCCCTTTTTTTTTTTTTAACCTGCTTCTTAATGATCCAAATCTGCTCTATCTTCCCCCCCCCCAAAAAAGGTCTTTTGCTTATGCCTTCTTTCCCTTCCTCCTCGACGAAGACGGCGCTTCCCACTCATCACTGTCCCTGAACCCAACGGTAGGGCTCTGTCCGCTCTCCTGCTGATCCATCAACCGGATATACTGCTCCCTGTGCTTCCTTGCCGCTCTTTCCAACCTCGCACTGCCCCTGCTCTTTCCTCCAACTCCTCCAAGGATGACTTGCCTGTGCTGCCTATTGCAACACAGCACGCTGCCGACGATCAACATGATGGCGACAAAGATAATCGGCATGGCAATGTACAACGCCTGGTCGTCGGGCCCCTGAGTCTTGGGCTGCTGCTTGGGCTTCTTCTTGGTCAACGTGACCGTGGGACCCTGGAACCACTTTGCCGGACCGCTGCCGTCCTTGGGCATGGCGGCAAGTCGGATCGTTACGGTTGTGGTTTTGGACTTGTCGCCCTTCCTGCCGCGGAGCATGTTGCCGTTGACGTCCCACTGGTAGAAGCCCCAGCCTGATTCGAGCGGGCCGGAGTCGAAGGCTTGGTCCGTGTCCGAGTCGGCGGTTACGTAGAAGCCTAGGATCTTGACGGTGTGGTTTACGGCTGGGAAGAAGGTTGGGTCCCATGTGACTGTGAGAGGGGAGAGTCAGATAGGGGAAGAACCAAAAAGAGGGGGTGTATGGGTGGGAAAACGGCATACTGAATTTCATAACGTTGGGAACAATGGTTTCATTCTCTTTGGGAAGACAAAATGGTTTGAATTCCCCATCGAGATTGCTGCACATGGCGAACTCGTGGCCGGCCTTGTGGTTACCGCTGCCGGCATCTGGGGTGGGAGTGGTGTCGACGGCCGCGGCGGGCGTTGTCGTGGTCGTGGCTGGGTCTTCGGCTTGACGGGGAAGGAACTTGTCGAGAGACGGGAAGGCCAATCCGGTGCCCGCGAGGGCGAGCCATGCGGCCGTCACTATGAGCTTTGGCGAGCGCATCTTTTTGTGTATGAATCAAGTGTAAAAATAGAGCCCTTGGAGGGGGCAAGATAAAAATTGTGAGAGACTAAACACACCCCGCGTCCAATTGAATGGACAACAAAAGGTTGATGATAATGAACGGAAGTAAGAAAAAGAAGAAGAAAAAGAGCGGAAAGCCGAAAAGGGACCGTTGACTCGGTGCGCAATCGCAATTGCCCCTGGAAGTCTCGGAACTCGTCGAGGCAATTTTGGTGCTTTGCTGTCACGGCTGGAGAACTTCAGACAAGGGACTCCCAGGAACCGCTGCAACCCATGCCCCAGTGGGCTTAACCAAGCCGGCTTGGCGCGTTCTTCTAGCGTGCATCTTCAACCGAGGGTCCCGCAACGTCATGCATCTATCTGCCAAGATATTTTTTTAATATAACTTTTAAGCTTTAAGAAACAGTGTTCTTGGCCACAATTCCTCTCGCAAACTCCCCAAACGTTATGTGCTGCTCCATATCCACCTCATCACCTAAGTTCGGCTGAGTGAAGACTGCCAAAGTGTTTCGCGCAATTCGGCCATCACTCAAAGCTGCGCGAGCACCTCGAACAAAATGCGGGACGGCCTTGAACTTGCCGCCAGTAATGCGCTCAAGGGCCTCACCAGTCTGGAAGGCGATGCAGTCTCTGGGGATCTTGACTTGGACGGTCTGACCCGTGCGCGACTTGATGTACAAGCCGGATGCCGGGTCTGGTGATGTGTCAAGCTCAGGAAGAGGCGCAAGCCGTGTCTCTGGTGCAGCTTCCTCAAAGGCGGGCGCAACGACTGACGTCTTGGCCTCGTCGACAAACATGGCCGAGGTGAGACCGGTGAGACACCCGTGATCGAGATGTGTGGCGCACCAATCATCTTCATCCTCGCCGTTGGCAATCTCGCTCGCCTTGGTAGGTGCAGGAGGAGCGGTGGTAGGGTCCTCGGGAAAGTAGTGAAGTAGACGGGCCTTGGTGGTTGTTGACGTGCTCACGACATGCTCCAGGTAACCTTTGGGATAGCCGGGAATTTCCTGCTCAGCATATCTGTCGCACGCCCTCGCGACAAGAACGCCAACGTCAATGATAAGACGGCAAAGATCTTCGACTGCTGGCTTGAACCCGGGCAGGGTTGCCTCACTAGGCCAAATATTCCGAGACAAATATTCAGGAAAGTTATCCGCGTTGAACTCCTCGGTCGGTTCTGCGCAAGCCAAACTGGGGTCGACATAGAAGGCGCAGTTGGCATAGAAAGAGCCCTTTAAGGTGTCCACTTGGCCATTTTTGAGTGTCTCCTTTCCAAGCGACCATCCAGTCAGGTACTTTGCCTGTTCGTTCTCCAGCTTATCTAGTCCATTATTAGTGAGAGCAATGGGGGGCCGCGGGTGATATATACTGACCAAGCTCTGACTTTGGTAAGTTTCCGAGATAAGAAGAATAGGACAATGCATGATGGCGCAAACTGGCAAACTCTGGGGGAACATCCTTAACAACTAAGATACCCAGAGAGTCGGGACCAAAGGCCTCCTTCAAAGCGTCCAAAGATACGGTTCCTGCTCGAGAGGAAGTTGCGTTAGCGGATGCCACTTACTGACTTACAGGGGGATCACAAGTCTAGGTATTAGCCATACCATCCTTCAGCTCCTGCAAGGAGACTGTCACAGCTTTCGCAATGGGCGCCATTTTTATTTACTTTTTGCAAAAATAAAACTCGAACTTGACCACTATCAGAGATAGGGATCAGGCATTTATGTCGGGCCAGGTGATCATCTATCGGCACCCTCCGGCTTCCAGGTTCCCTAGCACCCTAGAACCCTAGTGTAGGTCAGCGGGGGAGATGCCAAGCATTCACCCGCGGACGGGCATTGCAACCATGAAGGGCAGGTGGATTATAGTGAGTGGGTCTGCTGTTATCGATAGCGATTCGGCCATTCCCTAGGAGAGAGCACGTCGCAAGGTGCATCAACCAACTTTGGTCATCAATATCAACCCATCCAGAAACACAACATGGTGAAGCCATTGACATTCAAGGGTGACAAGAAGCCTAAGAAACGGAAGCGGGCCGAACCTAATGAAGGAAGCGGCCAAAATGAGGGCTCTGAGCGGCAGCTTAAGGTAGCAAAGGCCGAGGATGCAAACGAAGGTGAAGATGATGGATGGGTCTCAGCCGATGTGGTGACAGACGTCAACGGTCCTGTGATGTTTGTTCTCCCTACCGAACCGCCTACAGCCCTTGCATGCGATGCAATTGGCAAGGTCTTTACCTTGCCAATTGAGAACATCGTCGACAACAATCCAATAACGGCCGAACCGCACGATGTGCGACAGGTCTGGGTAGCCAACAAGATTGTTGGAACGGACCATTTTCGCTTCAAGGGGCATCATGGGAAGTATGTTATTTCTCACTCTGTCTATGTACTCTTTTTAGTTGCTGACCGAGCCTTAGATATCTTGCTTGCGACAAAATCGGGCTATTCTCAGCCAATTCCGACGCCATCACTCCTCTCGAGTCCTTCAACGTCATCGCAACGGCCGACACGCCAGGCACCTTTCAAATTCAGACCCTTCGCGATACTTTCCTCACAGTGCGCGCCTCACGCTCTTCTAAGGAAAACGCCGCGCCCGAGGTACGCGGAGACGAGACCGAGATTACCTTTGATACGACACTGCGCATTCGAATGCAGGCACGGTTCAAGCCAAAGGTGAAGGCATCTAAAGAGGAAAAGGCAAGGGAAAAGATCAGCCGATCCGAGCTTGAGGAGGCAGTAGGAAGGAAGCTTGACGAAGACGAAGTGAAGAAGTTGAAGAGGGCGAGGAGGGAGGGCAATTATCATGAGACATTGCTGGATATGAAGGTCAAGGGGAAGCATGACAAGTATGGCTGAGGAGAGAGGACAGACTCTGAAAACAGCATCGAAAGAGGAGAGATACTCAAATGATACCCATCAACTTTTTACTCCAGGCCATCCCACTTGAAGGAATGACATCATCATTGAGAAGTCGGCTCAGCCCAAGAAGCCCCTTGTCGGATCCTTCGAAGAAGATGAACACGATCGGATCAAAAAGCTCAAGGTCGCCTCTTTTCTGCATATCCTCACCATGTGATCATAATCCTAAGCCCTCCCGCCGCAGCACCGCAACCAAAGTCTCATCTTCATACGCCGCCCTCCGTCCCCTCTCTCCCCACAGTAAGCAGCGACTCAGCCAAGCCCTTCGAGAAAGCTGGAAGTCTTCCGCAGCATGGGGTGGAAGCTTCCATCTTGTTTCATCAACGGGAAGTCCGCGATGCAGCAGCAGGATTCACCGATCCACTCGTCAACCAACAAACCTAGCTTACCTCCGTTCCCTGTCTCATCAACAACTCTCGCCCTTCCTCTTTGGAGAGGCCGAACAACACCATTGATTTTCTGTGCCGTAAAAACCTACTGTCCACCGTTCTCTTTCTTCCTCTCTCTCTTTTATCGATCCACCGTTCACCGTTTCGTAAAAAAAAATAAAAAATACATCCGAAATCTTGCAGCAAGCAGCATTTGCGCAACACAATCCGATTTGCCACACACACTCACACTTTTCTAAAAATAACTCCCACACGACAGCCTCTCACTCACCCCACATCCGCTCAACCACCCCTCCCTCCTCTTTCTCTTTCAGACTTCAAGCCCGCATCCGCATCTTTACTGTATGTATACATGCACCTGCCATGTGGTCGCCTGCCCCGTTTCTCCAAAGCCCCGCCGTGACCTTGCATTTCGGGGGAAAAAAACATCCCACACACACACTCCAGACCGAAACCAAAGAAAAGTCCCAAGAGCAACTTGCTCAGCCCTACCTATACAACACCACACTCACTCTCACTCACCCGCTTTTCCTTGCTTGCTCTTCCACCCCCCCCCCCCCCCCCATCAAACGGCATATTCCGTTTCTTTCTTTCTCTCTCTCTCTCTCTCTCTCCACCTTTTCTACTGGGCGCTAAAAAGCTACCTTTCCTGGTACATGTACAGTACATACATGTATGCACATGAAGTGCGTGCAGTACGTGGGTGGGGGGTGACTAATTAACACTTTTCCTCAGAGCCTCACACACACACATACACTCTTACTCCGCCGCGGCCGGCCGGCCGGCCAACCAACCAACCAACCTACCACCCTCCCAAACCCCTGCCTTGACCAAGAAACTGAACTGGAGTCCTCCTCCTCCTCCTTTTCGGCCGGGCCATATCCGAGGTCAACCAGGGTAGTAAAGTTGTAGTAGTAGTAGTGTGCGGCTCCGCTCTTGCTCACGCAGTAGGTACGGTAGGCATCCGTCCATTTTTTGCCTTTGCCCATATCTTCCTCAGAAGGGCAACCTTTTGCAAACACACACAATAATATTCCCATTTCAAAGAATGAAAAACAATAAAAGGGTCAAAAACGTAAAACATTGAGTCAGTCTTCAAAACAATACAGCTTTCTTTTTCATTCAACATATCAGTGTGTGTGTGTGTGTGATATCTTAATCTGTGTCCTGTTCAACCAGTTTTTTTGAGCTCGCTCTTCCCCAAACCCTCACAAGAACGCCATGTTCGAAAAGTAAAAACCAAAAACAAGATAGAATAAAAAAAAAACCCCACTTCAAGAAAGCCCCATCGTATCCAAGATGTTCCGAAAAATCAAAGAATCAAAGGTTATTCTTCGCCAAAATGTGTCGTGTCGTTAAAATCCAGGCCTTCAATGAAAAAGAAAAGTAAAAGCAAAAAAAATCACTGGCCCTTGTAAAACACCCCTCTCCCCCGAGAAAAATAAAATAAAACAAGTATGGTACAAGTTGCAAGAAGAAAGAAGCCAGAAAAAGGTTTTACAAAGTTAGTAAGACAACCTCAAGAATCAACTTTAACCCGCTTCGAGTCGCCCATTTCAAGAGGTTCGGGTCCGCCACCGTTCTGCGCGTTCCCGCCCATATCGGGACTCTTCCTCTTATGCGTCGAGATCGGGTCGTCCCTCAGAAACGACGGACCAGTCCCAACGATGGGTGTGGCAAAGTTGAGCGGACTCGGAAGCGTGTTGCTGTCGTTGCGGAAGTTCCAGTCGGGATAAAAGCTGCTCGGACTCGGCAAAAACTCATTGTTAAGAAATCGCGACGGCAATGCCGACACGGGGGTATCAATATTCATGCTATTATTGTTGTTGTTTTGGTGAGGAGGAGGTCGGGCAAAGGGGTTCGGTGGGCCACTTGCTCCTGCAGAGAGAAGGGCCGAAGCTGATGGCGATGGAGGCGGGAGCACAACGCTAGATCTTGCGGGTTGTGTTGTCGCTTCCGTGGTGGTAGTTGTGCCGCGCGGCGACGCCGACTCGGCCGTGGCACTTCCGCCATCCGACTCATCCGGAATCTGCACCTTCAGGCGGGGCCGCGAGACGCTACCGACGCGCATGCTGTTGGATCGAGATGGTGGCGTGAAGATAGTCTCGGGAATTGATGACAGTGATCCATTTCTCTTGATTTGCGGTGGCTGACCCTGTGTGCTTGCGCGTTGGAGACTTGGCGGCGAGTTGGTATTTCGAGCCCTACCCATGTCGAGTGAGTGCGATCGACTGGCAGGTGTCTCGGATTTGGATTCGGCATTGAAGGCTGCAAGATGTTGTGACAAAATTGACCGGTTCTCGTCGATGGGCGTGAAAATGCTGCCTCCCTTGCGTGGCGGTTGCTTCTTGATAACCGTGTCCAAAAGAGGTGGCTGGCGGGGCCTGTCTACGAGGTCAGGCTTCCGTTCTACGGGGGCAGGCGGCTGAGGCTCGTGATTCGGTGGTCTAATTTGAGGTAGTTCTTGCGGTGGCGGCGGGAGAACATGTTGCTGCTGCTGTGATGGCTGCTGAGGCAATGGGGGGCTCTGCATGGGCAACTGCGGCTGAGGGGGGCTTGGCATCATATGTTGAACAGGTTGTTGAGGAAGCTGTGGAGGAACAGGCTGAGGAGGTGATACGGAATGCCGTGGAGGAGGTGGTGCTTGAACCTGGGGAGGGAAGTTGGGAGGAACAGAGGACCTCCGGTGATCTTCAACAAATGGCTGCATTTGAGGGTGCGGTTGCGGTGGTGGATATGGGTACTGTGGGTGTGGTGGCGGTTGTGCATGCGGTTGTGGCATACCATGATGAGATCCATTGGGCGGCATATTCTGATTAGGATTGTAGATGGCAGGCTGGGGCATAAATGCAAATCCATTCACACCAGGAGGTGGAGGGCCTTGGGGACCAACTGGCCCGCCGACCATGTTGGGTCCCATTCTTCGGATGTCATTGCGGGAAGACGGCCGCGAACCGAGCTGGGGGGGCTGCGGAGTGTGGCCGCGAGGCGCACCGGGATGTGGGCCGAACATGCCATTCGGAATCGGAGGTGATGCTGATGGCGTTTGGTGTCTAATGTGTGGGAATGGTTGAGTTTGGAAATGGGGAGGAAGCATCTGGCTGTCCATGCCGTCCACCTGTGGCGGGGTTCCGTTCTCATCATCTTCCTCTTCCTCATCGGCGCCTCCGTTATTGAAGTCGGATGGACCCTTGTGTTCGTTCGGGCCACCATGCTGTTTGCATGCGTTAGCTAGACTCCAAATGCGCGGATTGACCGGGCACTAGAACGTACATAGGTGTACCGAGTAATCAGGTCGCGCATGTCGCATGACGAGTACTCGTAAAGCTTCTTGTTGCTTCCGAAAATGAAAACGGCAACATCAACAGAGCAAAGCACGGATAACTCGTGAGCCTTCTTGAAAAGACCACCCTTGCGTTTCAAAAAGGTGCTGTGGTGGTGGGAAATTGAATTGTTAGCCCCCTATTCCTTGGTCTTGTCTTGCGCGCGTGCGGACAGCTCGGGAGCGGGGGATGATGGTTGCTTACACTGAGCGGTTTCGGTCATCCTTAATAGCTTTGATTTCAATCTTTCTGCGTCCCATTTTGTCGAGTGCGCGGTCGCGCTGCTGGGATCAAAAAAAAGGTATCGTAGTTGCGCAGACGAAGGACAGCGTCCTCTTGGTTGCGACAAGACAAAGCCGACTCTCACTCAAAGGGGACAGAGGTCGTTGTCGTCGCGGGTTGTCGGTCTTGGTCTCGGGGACGGGGACGGGGACGGGGAGGGGGGCAATGACGACAATGACGACGATGGAGTTGGATTAGTTAGTTGATCTAGCTCAGCTGTGGATATAGCTTCGAGTTGGTGGTGAGAACTCGGTGGAGTTGTCGAGGGTGCTGGTCTGGGGCTGGCTGGCCGCTTGGATGCGAGAACTGAGGGCCACAACAATGGCGATGGATGGGCGATCCCTCGTCTTTTTGTGCCTCCGGAAAAGCAGCCGTGGACGTCGATAGCCCGACGTCAATTCCTTTGTTCGCAAACCGGGGTCGCAAAGCAGCAAGTACCTTGCGGCGGCGTGCGTGATGGTGCAGTCGATGCCGGGATGTATTGTATGCGTGTCTATTTTTAGGAGAAGCCAGAAGCCGGAGGAGTGGGTGAGTGGGTGAGTGGGTGAGTGGGAGAGAAAAGGGCCACCAGAACTGGCAACTTTCAACAAGGCCGCAGGCTTGGCTCACCAACAGCCCCCTACAGGAAACAGCGATCGTTGACGGCTCTGGGGTAGCACACTGGCAGATGACTGCCGCGTTGTGGGTGATCGGCAGACGCACCAACAAACACCGAACTGCATGTCGACATTTTATTCTGTACGGGGGTTGTGCGAATCATTTGCAATATAGCCTATCACCCACGGGCCGGTTCAATAGAGACGAACTCCGGTTGATGCAATCCTGGGGTCTTGGTCTCATTCCAGCGAGATGGAAGGTTTTGCCCTAGTACTGCAAGGAGGAATAAATGGATCGGTATTCTATTGCATCGATTGAGCATCGGACAAGACAGACCCTGGGAATTGTCCCGTTCTCTGAGAATCACCACCGGTTCGCGTCAGTCATCAATTCTCAAACAAACTGATTCCATTGCAGGTTCCAGGTCCAGGTCCAGGTCCAGGTCGATGAGTGAGTGGGGCATGGTCAATTGGTGCCCTTCGGGGCTTTTCGCAGGCTCTCCGCGGATTCGGTTGCCGAGCAATCTCTACCGCAGCAGTGTCCCGCGCCCGTTGCACTGTTTCGAATCAACCGGTGCAGAATGCAGGGCAAGACGGAGGAGAGCCGCAATTGCCTTGCTTCATTGAGAAAGAAGACACCTTACCGAGACCAGGCTCGATGGTTACCAGGTACATTCATCTTTTGCGATGCAACGCAACCATCTCATCACCACCAGGGCATCATCAGATTAGCAACTTGGCCTATCGATTTTTGAAATGTTATTCTTGTCATCCATTCAGGTTCCTCAACGCTCTCATCACGGCAGACATGACGCAGGTTCGTAGTATAGTCCGAGGAACACGGTGCCAAGAGGTGGTATCAAGAGATCTCACCTCGATCTTGTGAGGTTTTGGACGTTTTCAACAAGTGATGCCAAGGAGGGGAATTCGCAACGGCCAACCAACCCAGCCAATCTTCTGCTGTGCCCAGCAATTGCAGTGGGCAAATTGTGTGTGATTGGCCAGATGAAGACAATTTGCCCATAAGCGCCGGTCGTGAAGAACTTGGGGGTTCTAAAAATAGTTCTAAAAATAGCAAATTTGCCCACTTTATATTGTGGGCAAATTCACCGACATTCAACAAGCACCCAATTGAAAGCCGAGACAGCCCTGCAACCCCCCTTCCCGTGAGTGTCGTCGTCCTTCCTCCCCGGAATGATCCCCACCACACCTCATGCACGCCATTACAAGCCGTCACACACGGCTCATCGACATTGTCTTTTTTGCAATGACCCAGAGCTCTGGGAACGGGCATCAGTGCTCTCTCAACTTTCGTACCTCTGTACATGGCATACGGCGGTTAAGTCAGGCAACCTCTTCGCAGATAGATGTATGTATATGCAGCCACAAACACATGGCATGGTGATAAACATAGAACACACAAGCTTTTCTGGCCCATGCTCTCCCCTCCTCCCATCTGCCGATGTCTAGTTCGAGATGGTCATCAACATACTGAATACGCACTCCCTTCTCCTCGTTCAGCAAGAGGAGGATCACCAACGGCATCATGTTTCCCCAGATAGATTATCGATCTCTGGCCGAATCACATCTGCAGACTGGAGTGTCACGAGTGTATACCACCCAAGAAAAAGTCCAATATAATTTATCAGATCCACCCAAGATACCCCTAATATGACCCCCAGCTTCGTCCCATGTCCGTCCGATGCTCATTACCCCTTTCCCCCCTTTCCCTCCATACCAAGCTCTCCGACTACCACCCACACAACCTAATCACATACCATACTTCCCATATTACCTTCCCTCACACATTCCCAACTTAGAAATCATACCACATCATCACCAACCTCAAGACAAACACAAGGCTGAACAGGAGGGGCAATCTTTCCAATGCCGATTGGCAAAGACAGGCGCCCAAGCGCCCGGCATACACATCACCGGGCGGCCGGGTGTCGGTCAAAGTCAGCCGTTGCGAATCCTGGAAAAGGTAACCCCTCTACTACCCTACTTACATCGATCGAACCCAGCAATCAGGTCGAGCAGTTTACTATTTCGTGACCTCTGCCGCACATATACTTTCTGTTCCCTCGTTTCTTATTTGACAGCCCGTTTTTTGTCAAGCTCGAAGTTTTTTTGGGTGTCATTCCAATAATACTAGAATAGATTATATGTATGCCCTGCAAAGCCAAAAACAAAAAAATCCGGGTAATAGATATCCAAAGGCAAGAAGGAAAAAATCACGAGATCTATGTATGTAACAATGATGATCTGCACACTGAGTGGCAATTTTACCACCCACCCACCCCAGTTCCAAAAGCGGGAGGAACACAAACCTGGGAACCCAAACCTGGGAATCCAACACACCCCAACAACAGCAACAGCAACAGCAACAGCAACAGCAACAGCAACAACAACAACGGCTCGGCCGACCTGCACTCCCGGCAGTGGCGCAAGTTTTCTTGAACAAGGGGGGGGGGAGTCTTGCACGTAAGTAAGTGCAGTGAAACCCGTTCCCGAGGGCAAAGACCATAAAATGCGGCCGCCAGAACAATGGACCTCTTTTATTCCCGTAGTACCTTCCTTCACCTTTCTGAAACTTAAAACCACCCATCTAAGCCTCCCTCACGGAACTCGGAAGTGGGAAACGTCGGGAAACGGAAAAGTTTGCAGTGACTCACAACAACAAAAGTCGTTCTGTTTCACAACGGAAAGTCAAGGAAAGGCTCTATATCATGCACACCTAGGTAACGCCCGTGTAGTATGCACATGCCGAGAAAATGAAAAAGAGAATCCCAACTAACCAACCAACAGAAACAAAGAGAGAGAACAAAAAAAAATAAATCGCTGAGAACGCTCGGCTCGAAAAATGTAATTCTTCTTCTCACACCAAATCGGCACTGGAACTGAAGTGTAACCTGGAACTCCAGGAATATCAAAGGCGCCTAATTAATCTATTTCAACTTTCTTCTTTTTTGTTTCCCCTTCCTTTTTTTCTATTCCCAAACTTTTCACAATCATGCACTGGGTAGATCTCTCAGCATGTGCGTCATCGGCACAGCGATACCGTATGCACCACACCACAACACACCACCAACCCCCCCCCCCCCCGGCCCAAAAAAAAAAACCACATTTCAACGACCACACACAACAACTCGCATCTGGCATATCAGCATCACAACCGAATGTGTGTGTGTGGGCGGGTCCTTTTAATCTGGTTTCTTCAATCAATCCACAACTTGCTCGCTTATTTTACGGCTAGTTTTGGTTGTCTACCTTCCTTATGAACCGAATCCCCATCCCATCCATCTCATCTCATTCTTGAACATTTTTTTTGTGTCGTGTAACCACACCCGGCACGCGCCCAAGAAAAAGAAGGCTATCATATCATTGTTCGGTATTTCCCATTTGGGCCTGTCTTGCATTGCAGATACCTGACACCCGCTCTGCCGAACATCCTTTCTCCTGCTTTGCCCCCCCCCCTCTGTCTCTGAACTGACAACATGTCAGGGAAAAAAAAAAGAGCAAACCCATGTGAAACTCCGGGTTTTCTCTTCTTGTTGTATGATGTCCATACCCCCCCAAACCATCCCGAAGATACCAGAGAAATGAAAAAAAAGAGGTGATGTAATCTACATACCAACCAACCCCCGTAAATCGCTGTTCCTCTCCATTATTTCCCCCCAACACCAAGGAGAAGAAATATAATACTCCATAGAAAAGAAACAAGTAAAAAAAAAAAAAAAAAGAAACCTCGTAACTCCTGGAACCCCTAGAACCTGTAAAAGCAAATCCGCTTTGAGTAAGAAAACTCTGTAAGAACCGAAATCGGTTGAAAAAAAACGGGAATAATAACTCTTTTCCATACCCATGCTTCCTCTTTTGTTTTTTCCATATATCCACCAAACTTTCACGAATCTCTCACCACCCAACTAATCATGCGATGATGCTTTCCGAGCTTATGAAGCCCATCTCTTTCCCTTACTGACCGCCAACAGCCTTAGACGATGAAGCTAGCAGCGACAGGCGCGGCAGTCGAGCCGAGACCGGCAGCGTCATCTGGGTTCGCATCGCGTGGCCTTGATCCATTGAGAAGAGGGCAGAGCCTTTTTAAAAGTATTAGCAAACACAGAACAAGACAAATACCAAGGCGAAGACGCAAGGAGAACGTAGACTAAGAAGAGAGAGAAAAAAGAGTGTAGAGAAGTGGTGTAAAAAAAGAAGAAAAGAAAAAGAGAAAGCGGATTAGCAGGTCTGCTCCCAAAGCATACGGCTGACGAAAATGAATTCGTTTGTTACCAACGCCGGGAATCTTGCAGATCTCCTCTCCCACTCGCCAACTTCTTCGCAGTTCCAGCTCGGGACTTGCGAGGCTTTCGGTTCGGGGGAGCGGGATCATCAATCTCAATCTCAATGGATTGATACACGTCTTCTTCACCACCATCCTCATCTTCTTGGGGGGTACCTTCGCATACGCACTTTTTGTTGGTCTTGATGTGACCGACCTGGCCGCAATTGGCACACTTCCTCGTCGTTCCAACCACCTTGTCAGACGATGGCTCGGGCGACCCTTCGTCACCGCCACCACCTGCACCGCCGTCCTTGCTCTTTTGCTGGAGCTTTTTCTGTCGCTCACGCTTCTTGCGGCGTTCCTTGTTCTTCTCGAGACGCTCTTGCTCGATGCGGGCCCTGGATGAAGTTTGTTAATTGGCCGTGAAAACAATTAGTCGGGAGAGAAGAAACTTACTTCTCGAGAATAATCGCGTCCTTCTCGGGGTCACCTGTGAGCTTGACGGTGTAAATGCTGCTGGAGTTAGCAAAATCGTCCATGGTGAGGAGATGTATGCTGTGATGGGCTTGGACTTACTCAATATTCTCAAACTCCATCTGGCGCCGCCTCTTGGTGTACTGAGCAATGACAACGGGATCATGAACAATCTCCGTGACTGTCTGCATCTCTCCGTTCTCGCCTTTGACTTCTCTGACAATCTTCATCTTCCGTAAGTTCAGCGCGCTAGCCTGACTCTGACTGATTTGACTGACACCGTCAGCGACGGCAGGGGTTGGCGCAGCTTGGTTCTGCGTGTTGAAGCGGTCATCTTCGTCCTCCTGCGCGAGAATGTCGTCATCGTCGTGCTCCTTGGCATCTTCCAAGCTAGCCCGCTGACGATCCCAGATTTGCTTGAGGGATTCGGTGTACAGGTTGTCCTGGTTCTTGACATTGTACATGTGTCCGCCGTTGGCCTTGCGCTGCCGCTCAATGGCATCAGCAGAGGTAGCGTTGGGGCCCTGCAATTGCTCGAGGAAGCCGCCTTTCATCGATGTACGAAGGTAGCTGACTCCCAGACCCTTGCCAGTCGGATCTCCAGCACCATGCACAGCGATCATGGCTTTGCCGTGGCTAGCATCGATGAAGGCCTTGGTGAGTCTCCAGGGAGCCATCTTGTTGGCGAGAGCATCGGGCGGTATCTCATCACCGGCCTCAAGGTTTTCATCATCCTTGAAAACTGCATCATTGACTTCGTAGCCACCATTCTCAAGCTCGTGAGCACCGACTTGCATTGAGTCTAGCAAGCAAACCTCCTCTGGCCGAACGAGAGATCGAATTTCGGCCTCGGCCATCAATTCTTCACCATCATGAAGTGTCCAGTTACGATCCACCTTGTTGAAAACAAGGAATTCTTTGAGTTTTTGCCGGTTTTGTGACTCGTTTGACTCGGCAACATGCTTGGTAATATCTGTAAGGGTGACATTGGTGCTCTTGCGAAGAAGGCGATATGAGACCATCTTCAACCGGTTCTTGGCAATGTTTGTGACACGCCGAGAATGAGGTCCAGGAACCTCCATGGATGGTAGGGTCTGTCCAACAACGAAGATATGATCAATGCCACGAATGTACCAGCTGGACCCCGACTTGCCAGTCGAACTGCGGCCGATGATGAAGTCTGTACTTCTCGGCGTGTGCTTGAAGATGGGAGCGCGGAACATCTGATTGTGCAGAGTAGGCACTGTTTCGCCAGGATGAACCTGCCCAACCATCGCGAACGGAGACCGATCTTCGGGCATGAGGATGTAAGGTTCGCCCAACTCCCGCTTCTCCGGTCGAGAGTCGGTGCCTTTGGAGCGGCGGTAGTAGTTGATAATCTTTTGGCCCATACCGAAATTTGACAAGACAACCGGTACCTCTTCACAGTACTCAAAGAGGATTGCAGTCGAGTTATCATTCAGAGTCAAATCCGTCGACGATTTGAAGGCCTCCGAGATTTTCTTAGTTCTCATTGACTTGCGCGGCAGCTTCTGCGGCTTGGAAAACTTGATGGTATGCGTCGAGTCCTTCCGGGGATGGAACTGTGGCCGATGATAGCTGTGAGGATCGCTTGCAGCAAGTTTGACCCTGTAGTAGGGCCAAGCCAGACGCTGGGCTGTCATGCTGTGGTCAACAGGAATCGAGGCGAGCGTTGCCCGGACCTTGTTCTGGCTGTTTTCGCCCAAGGCTTCGTATGCCGTATCTGAAGAGAAGTTGAATCGCTGTGAGAGCTCGCGTCCGAGTTTGCCATTGGCCATACGAACAGTCTTGTGCTGAGTCTTGCGGCGCTTTGCTGCACGCTCTGACTCCACATCCTCAGTAAGAATATATGGATCGTTCAGATCGAGAATAGGGCGCTTCGCGAGCTTCGAGGTCGCCTCCTCAAAGTTGTCAAAGTTGGGTGCTGTGAAGCGTGCAATGGGGGGAAGCCCCTTTGGTGCCTCGATCCGCCGCTTCTTCGGCGCAGGGCCATTAAGAAACATCATGTCCCAGTCATCCTCTGCATCTGCCTCGGCATCGTCGTCCTCTGCATCAAACTCATCCTTAATGTGCTTGGTGTGGTCCGGCTTTGCATCTGCCTGTTTCTTCGTAAGCGCATCGCCAAGGTTGATCATCTCATCCCAGTCGTCGCAGAGGATTTTTAGGTCCGTGATAGTGTAGCCTCCGACGCGCTCGGAATCGGACGACCCGTCGTCAAAGTTGAATACCTCAAGGTCGGCCTGCTCTATTGGCTCAGGTTCCTCAAGGGAGAAAAGGCCACGCATCTCGGCCTCCCTGATCCTCTGATAGACGGATGGCACTGCAGGACCCGGAATGCGAAACAGCTTTTCTTGATCGGCCTCGAGTTCCAAGCTGAGCTTGCTCGGGACCAGAGGCTTTGGGGGTTTGGGAGGACACTTCCAGAGCCATTCTGCTGTTTTTTGGTGAAGAAGCTCGTTCCAACTAAGAACGGCATTTTCCTCGAATGCTGGAAATGCTTGCTTAACGGCCTCGACGAGATTCTCGGCGACAGGAGGGATGTTTGGGTCTTGGTTGGTCTCGTTCGGATTGGTATCGAGGTCGAAGTTTAGAGCCCTAAGGTCCTCCATCGAATCGCGGCGGCCTTCCCCGTCGACGTCCATACGATTATCGTCGTGCTCGGCAACATCTGAGGCGGCATCGGCATCGGCATCGGCATCGTCATCACCGAATGGGTTGGGGGACGACCGAAGACCATCGGCACCTGGTGGTGAGGAGGGTGCGTCGCCAAAAAGATCATCGTCGTCGTCGGCTAATCCGTCATTTAAGTGAGCACCGGTTGCCTCTTCTTCTTGGGGTAAATCGTCTTCATCGCTCAGGTCGATGTCTTCGAAATCGATGGCATCGTCGGCCTTGCCCACCTGACTAATTTCAGCGCCAGATGCAATCTTGCCCAGAATGTTGCCGAATATGTTACTAGTCGCATCGGCGTTGTTCAGCTGATTGATGACCTCCTCATCGCGTGCCTCTTGATCCTTCCATGCGTCGTCGGTAAGAGTGGCGAAGTCGAGGTCCCCGTTGTCGCCCGCCATGATGATTGAATTGATGGGTAAGTCGCGCGATCGCCTCTCGAGTCCTCCCCACGATTGCGCTGGTTGTTATGGTTGTTCAGATCATGCCATCTGGGTTAGTGGGGGAAAGTCCGCAATCGCTGGGTTGTACTCAAATTTGCGGTGAGGGGTGAAGGTTGAGGTGTTCAGGTAATTAGAAGCTGGCGATTTTTGGATTTGCTTGCAGTTGCTTTCAGTTGCTGGGGATGCGGTCCGCGGTTCTCGAAAGCAAAGTCGCGCCAAGAATTTACTGGGGGTCCTGGAATTTGCCGTTGTTCGATGTTCGGGGAGCTCCCCCGGGATGTGAATGACAGGTGGGTCCGCTTTGAAAGTTAGCGCAGGAAGGTGGGGTAACCTTGTTAACGTGGGGTTTGCTCCGAACTCTGTCCCAGACCCCAGCGGTTTTCCATTTCAGAGACGGGTTTCTGCCAGGCTCACCACATTGTTTAATACCTCTGGAGGTTACCCGATATCAAGGCCTCTGAAGCACTGATCTGCATGAGTCATCAGCTACAATGACTCTCTATTTTATTGTAACTCATTCCAAATATCAAGCTGTCTCTACAAGGCAGGCTGACTTGGGTGGTTTCCAGGTCACCGACAATGCACTCATGTAATCAGATTGGTTTTTTATTTTATTTTTATTTTCAAGAAGGTTTGCCTTACGAATGGCTGCGAATCACCTCTGTTTCCAGCTCTGCTCCATTTCGTGTCGCTGCAGCAGAATGGCAAGCTGCAGTCCCAAGTTGCTTCGCACGTGGACCACTTCCTGCCGGTTGCCGCGGGGTGGTGGGTCGATGATGGAATCAAGTCGATTTGGAGACATCTCCGTAGTATTCAAAATATTTACCATACCTACCGAAACCACATAGACATACATCTATCTGCTTCATCATGTCCCCTGCCGAAATGACCACCGCCCAGCTCAAGGAGCAACTCAAGAGAGAACATGTAGGCAAAACCCTCCACCAAGTCCCAACGCCTTCAGTCGTCCTGGACCTGGCCAAAGTCAAAGTGCACTGTGAACGCATGCTTGAAGCAGCCGAGAGACTCGACCTCCTCTGGCGCCCTCACATCAAGTCCCACAAGACAGAGGAACTCACTCGGCTCCAAGTCGGGGATAACAAAACCACCCTAGTGCGACTCGTTGTCTCAACCGTCATTGAAGCCGAGAACATTGCACCCCTCCTCAAAGAATACCAATCCGAAGGCCGAGATGTCAACGTTCTCTTCTCCTTCCCCTTATTGCTCTCCGCCGTCCCCCGGTTAGCAAATCTCACGGCAGACCTCGGCCCCAACTCCCTGTCGCTCATGATCGATGACCCAGCCCAGCTTCAAGCCGTAGAAGCAATCACCAAAACCCCCGGTGCCCACCCTCCCCTGGTGTTCATCAAAATCGACGGAGGATACCGTCGAGCAGGCGTCATCCCCAACACTTCAAGGTGCTCAGAACTCATTGAGGCCACCCTCGCGGCCGAGAAAGCCGGCACTTGTATCCTCCACGGTCTCTACATTCACGCAGGTTACAGCTACGGCCATCGTGAGGACTGGGCCGCCCTGAAAACACTCGCCGATGAGTTCACCACCCTGGCAGCCGTAGCCAAGGAAGTGAAGAGCAGGGCCTCTCCAGGCCACCCTCTCGTCTTATCAGTCGGAGCAACGCCAACCGCAACAACCATACAACATCCTCACTTCTTATCCCAAAACTCACCAGCCGTTGATCCCACCGCCAAAGAACTTCAAGAACTCTTTGTCAAATGGAAAACAGAAGACAGATACCAACTTGAAGTCCACGCCGGAGTCTAGTCCGTTTCCTCTCCTGACTTCTCCTACTCTCATCCTGTGCTAACAACCACCAAGCACAACCCTGGACCTTCAACAGCTAGCAACCCACGCCCGAGACTCAACCCTCATGAAAGCAGACGACATAGCCATCACCGTCCTCGCCGAGGTCGCCTCCAGTAAGTATCCCATCTCCTCCCCACCTATTAACCCATACAGTATACTCACCACTTCCCAGCCTACCCAAACCGCTCCCCAAACTCAACAACCGAAATTCTCATCAACGCCGGCTGTCTCTCCCTGGGCCGAGAACCGATGGCAGATAAAGGCAAGATCCCAGGCCAAGACTATGCAGGCTGGGGCTTCGTCATGCCCTGGGGAGGAGCCCAGCAAAACCCAGTTCCGGGTCCCGATTTTCCAACCGTTCATGACGGATGGCAGGTGGGCCGAATCAGCCAAGAGCACGGCATTCTCGTCTGGCACGGCGACGACGCCCAGAACGAAATTCCCCTCCACTACGGCGACAGGATCCGTATCTGGCCCAACCACAGCTGCATCGCCGGGGCGTGCTTTGATCATTACCTCATAGTAGATAGCAGTCTCAAGGGAAGGGAGGATGAGGTAGTAGACGTTTGGCCAAGATGGAGAGGATGGTAATAGACAGGACAAATTTCACTCATAAAAATAAGACACAAGGGAAATGCTCCAAGATTTGCAGAGGCGAACAACCACACACAAAACCATCTTCTATACGCTGATATCACTGACTACACCGAAGCCGCCGCCCTTTTTGGTTAACAACAGACAAGAGAAGAGAGTAAACAGAAAGATTTGCTCCGCTTTGCCGCGGCGCTGAGCCGTTCCATCCCATAAAAAAAAAAAACTCAACAAAAAAAACTCCATACGCCGCCAGCTTCACGTAACATCTAAGACCCAATCAATAATCCCAACTCAAAGGCTGACACTATACACCCGAGTACACTCAGACCTGGGAAGCATCATTTTCGTTGACTGTACGGAAACCCGCACATCCTTTCCTGTCTCCGTAGGTTGGAATGCTTTTCATTCTCACTCCAACATATAAGTGTCCTCATCAGCTTCAGATTCCTCATCATCATCATCCGACTGTGGCTTTGCTCTTCTTTCCCTTCCCCTTCCCCTTCCCCTTCCCCTTCTTCGCAGCCTTGCCCGGGACATTCACGAGTGGTTGTGATCCCATGTCCTTAGGTTTATCCTCGCCTTCATCCTTGGCATCACCTTCTTCATCCTTGATCTTGCCATCTTCCGTGCTTGGGTATTTGAGCCAGGATGGTTTACGCTACTTGCACCGCTTCTCAACAATTCCTGCACCGTTTTCTTCGTACTCCTTTTTGGAAATCCACATTTGGTGAAATGTGCCCAAACTAGCAAGGATGCTGCCTCCTATCCAGGCGCCAAATCTCCTCTCGCTGGTCAAACCCGCCGCATGAATCCTGATCTTGACGCCGGGGTATAGAGCTGCGAGCTCGTTGTTTAGCCTGTCATTGAAGCCGTTGAGCAGGCTCGTACTACCGGTGACAACAACATTGCCCAGCAATGCAGGCCGCAGGTCAACATCCACTCCGTCCAGAGAGGCCTTAATGAGACTAGGAATTGTCTGGGCTTTCGTCAGGCGTGCCTCGTCGCTGGCCAAAGGTGGATATGCGGCGCCCTCTTCCCACATGCCTTCTGACACGCGATACCGCTGCTCACGCCACATCTGGTTGAAGCCGTCGGGCATCTCAAATACCCGGCCTGGCTGGTTTCTGACGTAGTCTTCGCTCCCGGGGACGCAGAAGCGGCCAGGCCCTCTCCAAACCTCAACCACCGACTCCTTGAATTCCTTGACAACGCGCTCCTCTTCGTAAGCACGGTAAGAGTCGGTGATGGTAAAGCCGAAGGTCTTGAGTCTCGCCTCGGCTGGTGCGCCAGCCTCGACGGGTTTCTTGTTCTCAACCATAAATCGGGGAACGACATTGACCTTTGGCTCACTGTTCTCCCACATGGAGCGGATTTGGCCGCTGAGCCAGACACCACCAACCGGCGACTTCTGAATGGACCGCTTAAGAACCATCCCGTCGTGAACAGCAGTAACACTTGTAAGGGCGCCGCCAACATCGAGTACCAGTGCGGTAGCCTTGCCAGCTGCAAAAGAAGAGAGCACGGGGTTGCGACCGAGCCAGAACCCGGGTGTGCCCCAATTCTCCATGGCAATCTCGATTGACTTTTCACGGGCCTTGACCGAGTTCCAGGGAGCCTCCGTCATGAGCAGTGGAGTATCAAAGAGAGGTTTCTCAAACTCTTCAGTGGCTTCTTCGTTTGTGCCCTCGTCCATTGTGACGTCGCCGTCATCGCCCACGTTGAGGCCGTTTTTGCTCACTGGCGTTGGTCGAGGTGGCTGCAGACGCTTGAAGAGCACGTATTCCCATGCCTTGGTAGCCGCATCCCAATCCTCGACAACACCATCTCTGTTCATGTAATTGCGGACCTCGAACCCTGCGCGTGGCTCCATGGTCATAACATTGTCGCCGAATCGGTCGCGGCCATTGACGTGACCGTAGAAGGATGGAATGACTTGCTTGGGCATCTCCTCGCCGGCAAAACCGGCACGCGTATAACAGTAGCCAGGGTCAAGAACAATGGCAGAGACCTCGTCTGAACAGAAAGAGTGTGGTCAGTTGATTGCAAGGGAGACGAGGCTCGCAAAACGCATTGCAAAGCAAAACTCACCTCCGCCATAAACGTCAGTCGGCTGAACAGCCGACGAGAGTGGTTGTTGTGACATTTTGTGTTAACTCTGGGGTATTAAAGATGTGTATAATTATGGAGAAAGAGAGCAATAATCCGTGATGGAAATTGAATTGATGCGGTAAGCTGTTGACGAGATTTGTTGAGCTCTGATGTGTTTCTTGAAGAAGTGGAAAGCTTCCAAGTTCCCAAAGTTTAAAGTCGAGGGGCGCAAGACCGCGTCTGGAGAAGTGGGTCTGTAAGCCCTGGGACCTGGAAGGCTTGGCGCAGGAGCTCCTCCTCGCCGATGCCTCTTCGACCCATTCGAGATACCCCCGCCTGCCTTAATTGCTGATTGGTCCTGAATTCGTCGCAATTGGTCTGGAAGGTATAATCCTGGTTCGGAAGTTGCCTTTATAGTTTGGTACGGGGGTGGCCATCTAAGTTCCTGAAATCGGATGATATCTTTGAGGAGGGGCATATGAGAGAGGACCAGCCTGTCAGAAGAGTGAACACAGACGACCGAATATGACATGAACTTGAGCCATGAGAAGTACCAGATTTTTGATAGCAGCTCCAAGAAATTAGACGGGGTATCAGCAGGATAATGACGAAGCTCAAACCAAGAAAACACCTCCGATCCATATTCCAAAACAAGAAAAAGAAGAAAAAAAGAAAAGAAAAAAAAGATGAAAAAAGACTCCATATTTTCTTGCACATATATACTGAGACCAGCTTTTCAAATCCTCGTAATAACATCCCCCCCATCATCTTCACCGTCCTCCTCCCACTCCCCCTTGTCCCTCCATTCCCCGTACAAAACCTCACAAACCCCCGCCAGCGGCACGTCCATAACCGCATCAGTCCCCTCGTTCCAGACCTCCCTCCAGTTCAGTCCGCCCCCAGGCAGGATCAACTCCCTCTCCCTCTTTTCCCTCTCCCTGTTGCTGTCCCTCCACATCGACATCCCAGCCATCTGCTGCTCCCTCCTCCTATCCCTCCTCTTTCCCGCCTTGATCCGTCCCCTGCTGTCCACAACCGCAACCTGCGCGGCCTGATCAACTACGGTCTCGATGCTGCTCATGGGCAGCGTCAGAATCTCGACATTATACGCCGCCAGCGCCACGTAGATATACACCAGCAGCATAACGATAAACGACGGCACGGCCAAAGACCACCATCGGTTTGGGTAGTAATCTATCCCCAGCGCGTGTAAAAATGGACTGGGGAGGTAACTCCAGAGCAAATATATCAAAAATGATAAACTGCTGAAGAGGTACAGCACGAAACCGTAATACTCGTACGTAGGAACCTTTGGTCTCGCGCGGGGCAGCGGTTCCCCTAGGTGTTGTTCGTCGTCCGATGCGTCGGGCGTCGTGGGCCTAGACGGCCGAAGTAAAGAGGTAAGCGACGGGGAGGGAGGTAACGGCGTTGGGGGGCGGCCGTAGAAGGGAGGCGCAAATGTATGCTGCGAGAACGGTTGCGGATTCGGGGGGAAATGATTGTTCTCGTCGTCGTTGTCTGAAAAGTCGTCTGAATCATAATCAGAGTCAGAAATCGAGTTGGAGGAGAGGTTATCTCGGTCTTGTTCTTCTTCGTCGTGATGGTCGTTGCTGTTAAGGCGCTCGTTCAAATCAGCATCGTGATGGTTGGAGTCTGAGGAGTCGTGCTGGGACGGCGAGTGGTCGTCTCCGTCCGAGATTGAGAGGGGAGCTGCGTCCTCTTCAACATCTTCTTCCGATGTTATTGACATTTTTCTTGCATTTGTGGTGTGTGAAGAGGGAGATGGGGAAAAATAGAATTGGACGTGGAATTCCCCAAAAGTTGGAACCAGACCATTTCTAAGCGGTCCCTGATGCCGCGACGGGAGGCACCAAGCCAAGCTCCAGATCTGGGCCTGGACCGGCCCTTGCAGTGCTGGGGGTTTAGCGCTTACCCCGCCGATCGACCTTGGCCACAGCGGTTGCTGGTACCCCCTGAACGACAACAAGCAACGTATGATTCTGCAACCCGTTACTGTGCTGTACATGTACATACATGTACCCTTTTCCAAAAGAAAACATCACTGGAGACAAAGGACGAGATAAATATTGTATTCTAAATTTCCTAGAATATACCACAAGAATATATCTATCCGTCTATTGGGCACTTGTACCCTCTCTCCTTTCCACTGTGTCCGTCCTTCGCCAAAAATGCCTCCAGACAGCTTTGGTGGTAAATATGTCGACAAGCAAGCAGGACCAGTGGTCCCAATGGCGTTTGATCTCTCTTCCGGGGGCTCACGGCCCCATCAGCCCCTGCTTCTCGCGGATCTTGTTGTTGCTTTTGCTCGGCGGTGCCATCACGGTCATCTTTTCCTTGTAGCCTTGGGCTTAGATCCCTTCCTTTTCCTTTCCCTTTCCCCTTGCCCTTGCCGGTGTATGCCTCTCCGTCATCTGAATCCGCCCCTGTCACAACTACGTGACCCCCATGGCCATTACCATTGCCCTGGACGTGGGATGAAAGCAACGATTTCCTATGTTTCTTGTTTCTTTCCTCCGAAGCCTGTTTCTCTTCCCAGGCCTCAAACACATTTCCTGAGACACCAGGACCCCATACTCTTCGGTTGCATGCCTCACATGTTGACCCGCGTGGTCTCCATCCTCGCTGTCGAAGCTGTACGGCCTCGTTAACACTGACAAATAGACTGCGTTCCAAGAGCCGGTTTGAGAGGCGAAGAATTGACTCCTCGTATGCGTAGGCTGCAAAGATTGATGAGAGCACACTTCGAAGGTCGGCGAGATTGGGAGACGATGCTGCAGCGCGGGTCAGGAAGGCACGGAGAATGCGAAGAAAGGAGAGGTTGCTCCCTATCCCTGCCGTGCTCGCAATTGTCGCTGCTGTTGAAGAGGGTGTGGAGGTTGAGGCGAGAAGGGCTGTAAACGTGTTTTGCACGAGGGAGCGCAGCAGAGTGACGAGCCTGTCGGTGTCTAGCAGTGCTGAGTTCTGCTGTGGCACTTCATTTTCTGTGGGCAGATCGTGCTCTGAGGTTGAATATAGAGCAGACGAAATGCGCTTGGTTATTTGAACCGACATATCGATGAGGTCAAGCCAGAGGTTCTCGTCAGCGGACAACGCTCCATCAACAGGTGTCTTTTGGCGGCGCCGGCCAGAGTTGGCTTCTCGCACCGTCTTTGTCTGCCCCTGACAGAGCCAAATGCCGACCAGGGTGTACTTCCGGAGAGCTTGCATCAGCTCTTCGGCTGACTCCTGAAGGTTGGCAGGATCGGACGACTCGGATATTTCTCCATTCAACAGACCTTGCAGCGCCGATTCCAAAGTCTCAAGATGTTTGACTAGACGGCCCATGGCTTCATGCACTTGGCCCTCCTTGGCCATCAATATCACCGCCGCATCAATCACACCAGTTTCCTCCATGGTGGGCAGTAATTGATCGAGGCGCAGGTTTGCGGACTGAACCAATCCTACGTAATCGGACACATGTCCTGGGTCGAATCGGCACATTAGCCGCAGATACTGTTCGACCAATTCCCTATCAGGAGAGCGATCAACTCGCTGCTCCGTCTGAGGCTCTAGTATAGTTTTCAGGTACGAATATTGCAACCCTGGCTGCGACTCCGAAGCGTCGAGAACATGACGATGGAGCTCTGGAGCATGCCTCGCGATCGTCTTTGCTGCCATCGGAGGATCGAGCTCGAGAAACTGGGCTGCATTATCCTTGATGACTTGGTGCACTTCCTGGACTTGGCGACGAGTGAGGCCTGCCTGTGGGCGCAAACAAATCTCGACGCAATTGAAGACCGCCTCGTGATCGTCAGGGTCCTCAAAATACGTCTGGACAAGCTTGCCGAACTGTTTGTCCACCTTGTAAATCCGCTTCAGGATGCGGTAAAATCCGGCTTGCTTGAAAAGTGGAATGAGATCGTTGACGTCAGGTGGTTGATAGACAGAAAGCAGATATTCGGCACTTAGTTGAGCATCTTCGGCCAGGTCCTTGCCGGGGTAGTTGCACAGCCCAGTCAGGACTCGTGTGAGCGTCGAGCCTGGGAAAAGCAGATATTGCGGATACTTGGGCATGTTTCTTGCAATGAACATGTCCAGGTAAATGGTATCTGTGGGAGCGTAATCGTTCGAGTTCATTATCTCCATCATGATGGAAACAATGTACTGCCTGTCCACAGTCAACCCGAAGATCTGCTCCTCCGGAAGATCTCTGGTCCGACTGCCCTGCGCTGCCTTTTCCGGGGAGTCGTTGAGGAAGGAGTCCTCGAAGGCCTCGTTCAGTGCACTCAAGAAGCTAGGGGCGTCAAAGTTGAGAATGAGTCGAAGGTACGGAAACGATGGCTCTTGTGACTGGGTAGGCCTCGTAAGCAGTCGTTTGTTGCTGCCTTTTGGCCACGCAATGCTCTTTCCGGAGAACAGAAGCCAGTAGAGCTCAGCCTTTGCTTTTTGGGCAACCTCTTCAGGGAGCGCCTCTCCCGTTGGGTATACTCGCCCGGTGAGAACATATGAAAGGTAGGGAAATATCTTCAGAGCATTCGCCCCATAGATATCGTCGTCCATCCCGGATAACTGCTCATTCTGCATCAAGGGCACTAAAAGAGCCAGCAAGTCCAGGAAAGGAGTGATAAAGTCGTTAAGTGCTTGATTCCAAACATAAATCAGCGCTTCGTACAGCCTGTGTTGCTTACAGAGCAAGGTAATTTGATCCAGGTCAAGCGTGGCTGTGTTCATGTGGCAGATCAACTCTTCAAGCCGATTTTCAAAACCCTTGGTAACGAAGTACGTAACCATGGCCTTGACCACCACTGGTGGAACTGCGGTAATCGAGCCATCAAGGATGTATGGTTCCAACGTCTCGAGGAAAATGCCTTCCACGCCACCATCTTCGTAGAAGTCGTACATTTCATCAAAAACAAAATCCTCATCACCAACACTCTGGCAAGCGACAAAACAAGTATCGGCCAGTTCCTGAAGATGGCTATCATCCACAGATTCTGGGTCCCTCTGCCGCTGTCCGAAGGCATATTTCAGAGACGCGCTCATAATCTCCATGACCTTGTCATGAACCATGGAGTGCCTCAGTTCAGCATCCTCTGGTAGACCCACGGTCAGCTTGTTCGCGTCGCCTGTGTAGTATGATGTCGCAAGTCGAATCGCCCCGACATAGTCACCGTTTTCCATCAGCGCAATCAGTCGGTCTGCCCAGTTGGATAGGATGCCTACAGAGACATCATTGAATCCTAAAAGGTAGAGTCGGCTCTTGAAAGTTTTGAAGCTCATGTAGAAGGCATCCGCGACGACACCGTGCATAGAGGGGTCCTCTTCATCCAGTTGCTCTACTAGCGGATTGAGCTGCTTAGAGAATAGGTCGGCATGGTAAATGTGCTTGTTCAGCAGATCGAATGCTTCGGTCATGCGCATGGTTCGGTCTTCCAAGACAATCAGCCTCTGAGAAATGGTAAGAACAGTCAAGACAGATCTGCCCAACCATTGCACGGCAACAATCGGTTCTTCGCACTTCCATCTGCTGCGCGCCTTGAATTTGAGACTGGGGACCTTATCCTTGTCTTCTCCTGGAATCTCATCCACATCCAAAACGGTCAGGACGTTTGACCAACAATAGACGAGCTTGACCTTTGATATTTGACTGCCAGTGACAGGATCATTCACCTTTAACTTGACGGCAGGGAACCAGGCGAGACACCCTGTCATGGCGCTGTGTGCAGCAACCTCTTTTGGACGGGCCGATTTGTGTTGTGTCTGAGCAATAGGGGTTGTCGAGACGATCACCAGCAAATAGGGGGTAAGCATTGCTGTGAGACCCACGGTATCTGTTGCCATGGCCACATTGCCTTCAGGACAAGAAGCGAAACCGAGAACAGTGCTCGGTTTCAGTGCTTTTCCAAGTGGTGGTTTTGAGTCCGGATAACGCCCCAATATCCGTGTCGTCTTGATTGTCCTACCCAGCGCCCCTGTGCCTCGAGTGGCTAAGTGGGAAAATGCCATTCCTCTGTCATCTGCGGAAACAAGCGCTGTATGCCTGATCCCGAGAAATCCCAGATGAGTAACGGCCACATTTGGCGCATGCCCATCGGCAGTCCTGTTGTGCAATTGTGACGAGTCCAGATGTGGAATACTAAGGAATGGCCTCGAGGCTCGTGTTGTATCCCAGGTAAAAATGTTGCCATTCGCATGTCCTCCAGCAATTGTGTTGTAATCCGCCGAGATTGCAACCGCAGTAATAGGACCCGATTCAACAGCTAACACCACGTCAGTATCATAATTTACGAGTAAACTTCCTGTAGTCTCTTCACACCTTTTGTTCCTAGGCCAATAATCATTTTGAGATTCTGGTGATGATCAAAGACCAGGATTATCCCCTTTGTGGTTCCGAGGACTATGATTGAAGAAACCGCAAAGCATGTTGGCGTACCAAAGTTTCTCCGCCCTGTCTCTGAAAATGCTTGACTGTTAAGCTTCGTAAACTTGGTCCACCTCACAACCTCCCATGGTGGTGATGGGCTCTCTGTTTCTCCTGAATCGAGTAGAAGCTGGCTTCCCACAGAGACATTCCGACTGTGGCTTGCGAGAAACGCGGGGGAAGATGGTCGGGGAGAGTTTAGGAAAGGAGAAGCGATGCGTGACTGAAACCTCTGATCGAAAGGTCTAAACGAAGGTGTCGGGCTCAGGCCAGGCCTGTGAGCAAAGGACCGGAGGGCACTGCTTGCGAGGGACGATATTACAGATCCCTGCGATATGTGTTAATGCCGGTAGATCAAACAAGCATGCCTGGAGTAAACGGACCTGTACAGAAGGAGAGTCGTCTGGAATAGAAGATGTGGAACCCAGAGGGCTCCCAGCGAATTTGAGAACGGCAGCATCTGTCGACCCATCTTCTGAACCAGTGTCCTGTGTCTCCTCAACCAGTTCTCGATAACGGTTGCTGATGGAGCTAGCGCGTATGGTAGGCTCTGGAGAGGCAGACGATTCTCGTTCTTCTTGGAGGATATCGGCAATATGATCTTCGTCGCGGTCCCCTTTTATTGTCTCCTCGTCACTTGAGCTCGAGCCCTGGTCGTCAGCGACTTGCGCATGTTCCAGTTCTGGGATGTCGGCCATTGTTTCTTCAGGCCCATCGCTTCCCCGGGGTGAGCTTGGAGTCATGGAGTAGCAGCAACAGGACGCATTGCGCTATTGCATGTGTGAAGGAAGCAACGCAATTCGAGGTCAGGTTGTGGAGGTTATCACAGGCTTGGGTCGTGGCGCGGATGGAACGGGGTTGGCAACTTGGTATCCAGGCGGAACCGTATCTGTACTGCGTACTTCTAGATTGTATTTGAACGGCGCAACGTCTAAGACCCGGCGTCAGAGAGACACGACACAAATCCCGTTAGAAAGCAACCAGAAATTTGTTGGCGCATGGGAATCGCTTCCAAGTTCCCTGGACACAACGAGGCCTTGCGGAGCATTGCGCAAGCTCTCAATCCCTCACCCCACTGATTCCATGGACCTGGGTACCTAAGCTCCAACAGGCTGACAGGCATCTCAGCCCCCCCATTTACAGGCCTGTCAGCCTTATCGATAACACTAAAACAATGGACCTTAGTTGCATCACTCCCATCCCGGTCGTCTTCGCATGTCCAACATTTCAACAACACATCTCGCTCGCTCTTTAACAACGACGTCCTAGTCCCAAAAAATTGCATAGCGCATTTTGGTATACGAGAGACCTCTCCAAAGCGACACAATGGCATCCATAGGACCACAGCTCCCTCCCCACCTCCAAAAGCGCAAGCGCACTCCCGAAGACGACGACGAACAACCAAACTCACCTCCAGCCAAAGTAACCCGACGCGACAACGACGATGAGATCGCGTTAGATGATTCCGACTCGGAGGAGAGGTTTGGGCCCAGCGCGCCAGCAGCACCCATAGGACCAACCTCAATTGGTCCATCACTTCCCACACCGCAACCTCCCAGCGTCGCAAAACCATCATCCATCGGCCCTTCACTTCCACCACCCTCAAGCACAAATCAAGACGAAATTGGCCTTTCCGACTCCGACTCCGACGATACATGTCCCGCCCCTCCACCTACCAAACGTGTTCTCGGCCCAGCACCTCCCCCAGCACCCCTGTCCGAACGTCCAACAACCTCTTTGAACTCAGACTCAGAAGACGACGATGACGACTGGGGTCCAGCCCTCCCAGGATCTACCCCTTCCACATCCAAACCAACCGCATCCTGCGGTTCCTCCATCCCTTCCTCAGTCCCCCAGGCACCGAAACGCGACGACTGGATGATCGCCCCTCCAACCTCGTCGGGCTACACAGCACCGGACCCAACAAAACTCAAGTCCCGCAAGTTCGCATCCGGTCCGCGCGCATCTACAGAGGCCAAACCTGGAGGCGTCAGCTCGATCTGGACAGAAACACCCGAAGAAAAAATTCGCAGGTTGGCAAATGCCGTGTTGGGAAGAGAAGATCCCAACTCCCAACCGTCGACTGCCACTACCGCCGCTCGATCGGGAGAAAAGAACCCGAAGAGGTCAGAGGAGGAAGAAGCCAGAATCAGGAGTTTCACCGAACAAACCCGAGGAAAGAGCCTAGTCGAGGAACATCAGACTCGTAAAGCAGAGGCTAGGGCGGCCAGGAACAAGGAGAGCAGCAAGTACGGGAAGCAAGACGATGACGACGACGACGACCCGAGCAAGCGAGCTTTCAATTGGGAAAAAGATATGAAAGTCGGTGGGAGCATCAGCGGTTCTCAAAAGAGGCAGTTATTATCCAAGGCGGCAAATTTTGGAGGGAGGTTCGAGAAAGGAAAGTACCTTTAAGTTACTTGAATCTTGCCAGCACAGAAGCGGCTGTTGGATATAGAAGGATGATCAGAGCTGTTTGATAAATAGAAAGATTTGGATCATATCATCCAAAGGAAACGAGGAGATGAAGAGCGTGTTCTATATCGATACCCAGACATACAAATACAGTCTTACAGACCGAGACAAGAAAGCAGGACGAACGATTCAAATCCTACTCGTAATACGAGACGATGAGCGCACGTCTTGGTGGACGAGACAGTAAACAGATTTCAGATTTCAAAAACACATGAGACTCGTTTCGTTATACCGAACCTAGCCCAGGCAACTTCCAGCAGCATATACAGGAACGTACAGCATAAAATAAGAACATAGACTACCTAACATCCCTTTGTGTTGGTCTGCCAACCAACCACCTAACCTGCCCTTGAAAACATTTCCTAGCCCAATTAACTCCATGCTTCTCTGTAGGACGGACACACACAATGTCTGTCCTATCCTTTAACAAAAACAAATAAGGAAAGCAACCAAGTGACCACAGTGCTATGCAAAAAGAACTTGATATACGGGGATGTGACGAGCAGAGCAACGACCAAAAAATCCAAACCACTTTTCTGAAGCGGTTTGCTATAGCTGCCATATGTGGGAACCGCGACTTCGTCTGCAGATCGAGTGGATAAACTCGAGAAAATGCCTCATCGAATACCGAAGAAATGACCTTGATTCTGGGCTGTAGAGGAATTCTCGAATCGAGATGATCGTTTTTCTTGCGGATGTGGAGCTTTCTCGAGATGTAATTGGAGAGTGATCGAAGGTAGTTCGCAAGCTTCGAGGAATAATATTGACCTGGTCGGTTCAATGAGATGAAATACATGTACATGTCGAAAACTGATGGGGTATCGATGAAATCGCATACTTGGTCAAGGATCGATGGCCGCCTAGTCGTTAACTAGACTCACCTCGAAGTCCAGCCTCAAGTTGCGAAGGCGTAGCAGCCTGAGCCTCGGGGCGAGCCGCAGTATTTGGGGCTCTCCGAAACCCGGGGATTGCATTTCTAATCCCAGAAAATATGCCCCCAGTTGGTGCTTGCCCAGTGGGTGCCGGGTTAGACGTGGGGTGGTTGTTCGTCTCGCCCCGGCGACCAAATATACCAGGGCTATTGTTAGCTGGCCGAGAACGAGGCGAACGAGCCTGGTTTTCGCGTCGGTTGACAGACACATGCTGACCCCTTCGGTTCCTGTCTGACCGTATGAGGCCAAAGAATGTACGCTGAGGCCGAGTTGGCATATTCAAGCGATTTGAGCGTCCGTCACCGGGCAAACTGACAGCAATGACTGTAGCACCCTCGCCCTCAACAGCAGGGGGACGAGGCTTGGGGGTATAATAGTCTGCCTTGCAGAGTGGGCAGCATGCCCTTCTAGTCGTCAACCATGGATCTAAGCAGACGGCATGGAATGCATGACCACATGTTAGACCCCGCACGTCATCATCGTCTTCCAGCGTATCAATACAGATAGCACATGTGTCCCCTGATGTACCCATGCATTCTGGCGGAAGCGCAGCATTGATATGTTCATCATCGTCCTCCTCATCGTCATCATGGCTCTCACGTCGATCCTGCGAGCCTTCTTGGGACACTGGGGCAGAATATGGGGTATGCTGCCCCTGCTGTACTGGTGGTGAAGGTTCGTAAAATCCTCGCGCATTATCGGCTGACCGGCGAGGCTCAATGGCAACTGTGCTCGATGTGCTGTCCTTGGAAACATGCTTGGCGGCTTGCTTTGCATTTTCTGGCTTTCCCGACTCTTTGGTCGGATTTACGTTTTCTTCCTTGTCGACAGGTTGGGCGATGACTGGTGATGGAATTGGTGATGTCGCACTGGTGGTCGGTCGATCTTCTGTGGACATGCGCTCTTTTGAGGCCAATTCGGGCACTGCCCCATCGGCATCGCGGATACTGTTCGCTCGACTTGGAGGGCCGGATACGCCGCCACGGGTTGGTAGTCCTTCTTGCGCGCGGCTTGCTACCCACGTCTTGTATTTCATCATGGGGAATTTCTCGTTGACTTCGTCGATCGGCATTAGTTTCTTCTCGCGGCGGCGACGATGTGGGCGAGGCATATTTTCCATGTTGATTGGCTCGCCATCCTCGTTCATACGCATCGCACGATTGCGCGCATTGTATCGGAAGCAATACTTTACACCAACAATGATCCTATCGCGCTATATTAGGACCACGCATCCTACGACTAAGGATAAACCCTCGTCAGATAACATGATAACTCACCACAGATTCGTAAAAACAACACCAAACCCCAGGGCGACGAAAAACAGTAGCGGGGAGGAGCTGTTACTCCCGCTGCCGCCAGTCGGGGGTTGTGTTGGAGTCGGAGTGGCAGATAAATTGGGGGTGGTCGGGACCATAGATGTGATTGCCGGCGTCGGCGGCGGTGACAATATTGACGAGGCTGTATCGCTTGGTTGAGCTGTGTTTTCTGTTGTCGCCTGCCTAACTAATATCCGTGCGCCCTTGAGCAGAGCATTGTTGATAAACGTCATCTTGCCGGCGATGAAATGACTACTTGGTGGCGACGAGGGCAATTCCAGGTTTAAGCGTGCAGGGCATCCATCAGGTGTTGTTGGCGAGCAAAGCACCCGAGCATCAGCAAAAAAAGGTGGCCGATATGGAAAATGGCCGCGCTTTGTCCAGCGGCGAGCAAGCAATATGGAGTCACTTGCTTAAAGTCGGCGGCTGGATCGAGGTCATCGATGGAGATGAATCCTCGAAAGGCTGGGGCGGGAGGACGACTGCAGGTGGAGAAAAGGGAACGAGTGGAATGGAAATCGAGACGGAATGCCCGGGGACACTCCACTGTTTGATCAGGGAAGAGGGGGCGCCGGGGGGCGGGCAGTGCTAAAAAGTGGGTCCGTGTGGGGCAGCCCCTTCCCACCCTTTTGCAAGCTTCGCAGTCTCGGCTGGCTGGCATGGCTGGAGTGTGGGCGTGTGCAGCGTGCAGTGTGTCTGTGTTGAACTTCCATGGAAGCTGAACTTCCAGGTTGTATTTTCCGGAAAGGGACTTCCAATGCACTTGGAACCTTCAGCAGTTCACGCAAGCAGCCCCGGCGAGCCAATTGTTTTGAAGTTTTTGATGTGAGATAGCTGGATATCACCTCAGCACCTTGAGACCAAGAGCAATGTGGCATTCATCCCACGATTCCTACCAAGCCCTCTGCTTACTCATTTCCGGCGGATTTCAAGGTGAAACTCTCCAAAGTTGGTTCAACACTCTATTCACTGCTTCCAATCACACGCTTCGGAGCTTGGCCAGGGAAATGTGTTTGACGGCTCCCAGAGGCCCAGCTGTACCTTAATTACAGCTTTTGCGAGTTTGCTTTGTCCGCTCGCCTGCCACGCCCCCGCAGATCAGCTTCCTCTTTCCTTTCTTCCATTTCATCCCAGCTGGAGGGCCGGGCCCAGAAGCGCTCCCGGATTCTGAGCACCGGATTCGGAGATCTGTTTCTTTTTTTGTCGAGAGCGGCTGGAACGGGCTGACGGGGCACTCAGGGCCAGATCATGCAAGTTGATGCAACGGGAATGGAAAAAGAAAATGACAACCTGATGGGATACGCGTTGATCCGTCCTGCGGCGGCTATACGCTGCGTGGTAGCAGACGATGCGCTTCATATGATCCAAATATCCGGTTCACAGTGTCCGTCCAAACACGCGCTTATTTCTTTGTTTTAGGGATAAACCTCGCTGCAGGGCAACACTGGCCCCCCGTGTCTCCCAACCATCTGCGCTTTACATACTGTTTCGCTTGCATTGGTCGCGAGGAACGCTACAGGGCTCCAATGGCCAGCGGCATGACTAGATCTTCGTCGGCGACATGCCCACGCAAAGAGCTATGGCTTTCGATCGCTGTTCGGGGAAGGTGTCGCTGATTCAATAATACGTATGCATGATCAGCAATACAAGCGCCCGATCGACGCCTTTTCTGGCTGACAGTTGGCCAGCCACAACTTGGTCGACGACGGTCGTGTCCTTGGCTGCCCTTTTGAAGTTGGCCAGGGTTGATGGCATCACAAATCTTGAAAGCCGCAATTGATAGAGGGGAAATAATTGATGAAATGTGGGTGTGACATGATCTGATGAATCGCAGGACATCGATACGTCGATATCAATACGCATTTCAAGATCGTGTGCTCCGCCCGTACACAGGACGCAATGCAGCAGAGCGCTTTTTGAGCACACTAAAAGCTGGGGTTCTCACTGCCAAGCCGTCCCACTTTCTTCTGCTGCTGCAAGCAGCCAAGAATCAGATCGTCCCGATCCTTGTCACTTGATCACATTTGGATGAACTCCTCCTCCCTCTGCGGCTTGGCTTCCAACAACAAGGAGCTCTCTTTGACAGCCCTGCAAGCTTGGGCAGGAACACGTTCAAAACAAACTCTTGACCAGACCTTCCGAGTTCGAGACGCTAGTCATCATTACCTGATCAAAGAGTTCAGATCGTTGGCCGCATATGAGGGGTCATGGGCCATGGCCAAAGTGACCCGGCAATCTTTATGCTTTATTTCTTCTATCTTTAAAGTTCTTCTGGACAAATCGTTTTTTGGGCCCGTTGACTAAATCTATCTTGGCAGAACTTACTCCGGGCCCTGACCCTTTCGCGTTGTGATGTGGTAGGTATGCAATGTTTCCGGGCGACATCAGCATCATGTCGTCACGGGCGGGGCTTTTGCTGATCACAAAAAAAAAAAAAAAAAAAAAAAAAAAAAGCCTCTCACGTGGTGGCATAAATTAGTTGTGCAGATGTTAAGCGGGTGGGAATTGGACAAGGAATTTATGCCACCACGTGCCTCTTTCCAACTCTTTTGCCCCAGAGTACCCCGAAGAATCCGAAACTCCATGGGCACCGAAAGTCCATGAATACCAGCTGCTTTTTGGGATTGGGGCGAAGCTTGAAAGGCAACGCGTAATGGAACAGCGACCCTACGTAACCGGGGGAGGGAAAAGCCAAGGGCCTTTCGGAGGGTTCGGTATCTCGCGACTTGAATGATTGCCGAAGAGAATCACACACCCACACATGCTAAACGATGAAGATTGTCTGTCGGAAGCAGGCACATCGATGGCATCTCGGGGGGTGGACGGAGATGCCAATCGCTCCATTTCAATCACACCACCACAATTACTACACTCCCACCACCCGCTTGCTCCCGTCGTGCAGGTTGGGTGTTACCTGAGCAAGTGCCGGGTTTTGTTCTCATGATCTTTTTTGGGGGCTTATCTAGTTGCTTTGCACTTATCACTCAATAATGGTGCGAGATATCATGATAAGACTGTCACCATAAAAAAGAAACAAAGAGTGGTATCAGTCCCAACGTTCGTGGAACCCTTACACAACGCCCCATGACACCATCTGATATGTCATGTCGGTCCCGTACCACAATTCGTGAGCTTGTGATGGGTGAAATTGCTCATCATAAGCATCCCTCTACTTCAAACCGGAAGATGTTACTGTTCAAGAGCGTTGCTGTACCACCAACGGTTTATCCCACAGCTCACGGTAACACACACCGGACGGAGCGTGGCATGGTTCGAGAACCTGAGGGATTGGAAGTTATACCACGGGGCATCAAGGCTCAACAAGACACCACCCAGTCATATAGTTGTCAGACCTCGGGTCACTCGAGGACATCGGCCTAGCAAAAGCATTGTGCCACCAACTAAACAACAAACAAACAAACATGCAGTGAGACAAACATTTTGTATATCATCTCTCTGTATAACATCATGTCGAGCAGCGGATCACTCAATTCATAAGTGAACCGGCAGCGTCGCCGTCCTACGAAACAGAAAGGGCTGTGCCGCGTCTAATGATGTGAGTGATGAGCAATGTCAACTTCGGGTATTCTTACACGGGCCCGGATATGTATACTATCATGCAACTCAATCCATATGATATGTGATGGCCTCCTCTTCCGGTCGCTGAATAGACCAACATAACCACGAAGCCAACCGCAACTGTACGCAGCCATCCATCCATCGATATGACTGGCGAAGGATGGTAGAACTGCGAAACATGCATATTAGTACCTCGAAATCCAACAACAATGGTAAAACCTATTAGGAAAGACAGCCAAGTAAATATCCACGCGCGCATCCCCCTGAACTCTCACCCTCTCTCTCTCTTTCTTTCTCTCTCTCTCGCTCGCTCTCGCGCGCGCGCTATCAGTCCACCTGACCGTCTCACACCAACGATTCTGAGCCAGCTACATGAACAGTTGTGCAGGCATTGACGCAAAAATAAAAGTCGAAATCCATCCTTCCCCGAGTCCCCGGTTGTTGTTGTTCAGAACAAAAAAAAGGGGTCAAGTCAACAAATCAACCCATCACCACATTCCAATATCCACTTTACATTCCAGCCACAGCAACCGATAAAAAGATAGGGGGGTAGGGGGGGAAGTGACGTAGACATTCCGCCACAGGGTTATCCCTCTTCATACATCGAATAACAAGGACTTTTTGCTATTTCGAGCCCTCACATTGTGGACAACTCACGCCGTCTCTTATGAACGTGCATGAGGTCTGAACCTAAAGTGTGATACTGATGTGTCTCTGTCTCATCGTTGCCAACTTTGCTTCCATTTGTTATAAGACGCTTGCATGGCAGCATTTCGGCTCCTCTCTCCAGGCCATTTTGCCCAGTTTTTCCTCATACTCTGCCCGAGCCAAACGTCTGCTCAGCTTCGTCACCCCACCCAGAAGACTTGTTTCACATCTGAAGACAAGTCCAAATTTCATCTTCATAATCTAGGAACAAAAGAAGCAGCATCGATTTGCTCTATGTCTACCCTTCATCACTGGCCCCCAATACGATACAATTCATAGTTGGGCTCCAGAGAATGCAACACAACACCAATTATAGTACACTGAGCCACACCACGTGAAACCCTCTTAAACACACAACAACCACATTTTTTTCCAGTCGTCTTTATGTTCATGATTCCTTCAAACACCGCCAGCCTTTTATTTTATAATCTAGAAGTTTCTGCTCATGTCGGCCCTAACTCTGGCGTAATCAAAGAGACCCTCGATGCTGCCGACAGCGCTGATGGCAATATCCTGATCCCAAAGCTTCTTGTTGGCGAACTCCATGACGTCCTTCTCGGTAATGTTGTCGATGATGCGCTCGATCTCGCCGGGGGTCATGCGGCGGCCGGTGGTGACGATTTGCCGGCCAATATCCTCAGCAACGGCGGTGGTGCCATCAAGGGACAGCAGGATGGAGGCCTTGAGCTGGGCCTTGGCACGCTCGACCTCAGCCTCGGTGACGTTGCCGGAGAGGCGGGACCACTCGCGGAGGGCGAAGTGAACAAGGTCATCAACCTGAGTGAGCTTGTCGGTAACCATATAGATACCCCAGAGACTACAAAGTTCAATGTTAGCAAAATGTGGTCCTCGCACTCAAACAAAGAAATAAATGGCCTACCCAGTGTCGCTGTAGCTGGTGGAGAAGCTCATGTAGCTGGTGGCAAGGTCGTTCTTGTGAACAATGCCGCTGAGCTTGCTGCCCTGATGGGGGGCGTTGCCGAGAGCCTTGTCGTAGTTGCCAACGATAGCCTGGGTGACGAGAGCAGTAAAGTAGTCAGGGTCGCTCCAGCTCACACCCTCAACAGCAATAGCGATGTTGGCGGTGGGGATGGTGTCGTCGCGGATTCTGACGTCGGAGCCGATGAAGTCGGCCTTCTTCTTGGAGAGGAGGTAGGCCTCGCTGTTGGGGGACTTGGACGGGAGACCAGAGAAGAACTTGTCGGCCATCTCGACGAGCTCCTGGTGGGGGACGCCACCAGCACCAACGAGAACCATGCGGTCAGCAGTGTAGTTGTTCTTGATGTAGTTGTCAAGCTCGGTGCGGGTGATGTCACGGATGTTCTCGCGGGGACCGAGAATGGTGCGGCCAAGGGGTTGTTGCTGGAAGGCGGTGGCGTGGAGATGGTCGAAAACAACCTCCTCGAGCTGCTTCTCGACCTCATCGGATTCGCGGAGGATAACATCGCGCTCGCGCTCGATGGCGGACTCTTCGAGCTTGGAGTTCTGGAGAATATCCTGGAGAATGTCGACGCACTTGGGGACGTCCTCGTTCAGGGCCTTGGCGAAGTAGACGGTGTTCTCGCGCTATCTTTGGTGTTAGCGGTCGACCGGGGGGGCATCTCGAGAAGGAGGGGCTAAAACCAACCGAGGTGTAGGCGTTGAGGTGGGCACCCATATTCTCGATCTCGAGCTCCAATTGCTGCTGGGTACGTCTGCTAGTGCCCTGTCCACGAAGATTACTTGTCAACCGCCGGCCATCATCAACATCGCGCGCTCATCGGGGAAGAGTCGTTCGCACCTTGAAGGCCAAGTGCTCGAGGAAGTGGGCGGTGCCATTGGTCTCGGCGGTCTCTGCGCGGGAACCGGCATCGATCCACATGCCGACCGTCGAGGTCTGCGCATAGGGAGAGTACTGGGTGGCGACCTGGAGGGTTCGGGGTCAGTTTGAGTGCAATTGACCAGACGTCATATTGTATATAGAGCTCCTACAGTCAGGCCATTCTTCAGGGTGGTGGTCTCGGTCTTGATGCCGGCGGAAGTCGGCGTCGCGAGGCCTCGCCTGAAAGAAATGGGGAGACCTCCAGCGCGGCCACGCAGGCCCTGGCTGAGGTTCAGAGCGAGTCTCCGGGACGCCATCGGGGGTGGATGTTTGGGAGGTAGATGAGCGGTTTTAAAAGGAGAGCTTCACATAGGTTTCGGGACCAAGGAAAGGAATCGCTGCTCAAAAAACCTATGCCGATGCGTAATTTTGCCTCACAATTCAGGCAAGAATCGGGAACGCCCGGCCGGGTTTTGGGCTGACGGGTGGGGACGGATGTCGTAGGAATTCAAATTGGTGTGTTTGGATTCGTTCATTTTCTGGGGTCGAGATCCACATGGAGAGAGTTTCAAGAGCTTTCTATTAGCCTTGCACTTTCCAGCTTGAAGCTCGAACCTTGGAGCTTGTGGGCCTGGAAGCTGTAATTGACTTTCTTGTTGAATTCTAATATCAATCAAACATGAGTGCAACCACCCACCCTCAGTACCTGCCTTACAGCGTGTTTCTTCAAGGTTTGACACATGCATGGATAACAGCCGGAGCTGCCCCTCTTCTCGGCCTTGAGCTCAGAATATCCCCAATACCCAGGCCCTTTCATTAAGATCAGCTTTTCAAGTTTTATATATTCCATCCGAGTAGATAAATATAAGTGCATCGACCCGTCCATATATCAATTGCCTTTTTTTTTTTTTTTCCTTGTTGCAATTATCTCTTTTCACTGTGCTGTACCCCACCAATTGGCATCCGCTTATGGAGATTGGTTGGGCACTTATACGCCGGCTCCTTCTCTTCACCTCCCCTCTCCATCATCCAGTGAAGTCATCCAATCATTAGAAGCTGCTGTTCAGTGCACTTCATCAACTATGAGCGCCGAGGTATTGCCCAAAGACGCCGACGACATCTTACAAGTGCTGCATATCTCACCACAGAAACCTGGTCCTCCACCCATGTCGTCCGAAATGGCTGCCTTCATCACAACTTACCCACCCCTCGGACAGGTCACCAAGATCAAACAGTTTGGTATTAAACTCCACGCAATTCTCGAAGTTGCCAAGAACCTGGAGACCGAACAGTGGCAGCTCGCCCTTTGGCACTCGGACAACAACGGAGAGGAATGGTCTGAGACAGCATTTACACCAAGTGAACCGGGCAATCATCCTTCTACCTTGCACAAAACAGATGAACCCACAGCGAGACTACACTTTGTTGCTAAATTGGCTATCGATGCTCTGGTGAAATTCACCATCAAGTTCCGGCGGAACCCTGCTGATGACTGGCGATGGATTCGAGATGAGCAAGGACTCGAGGACGGTGTCATTGTCCTTGCCTCGAAGCCAACCCAAGACAGTGACCAAGATGATCTGCCCGATCTAATTCAGGATTTCAACGCAGACCTGAAATGGAAGAGTCACTTGAGCCAGACTCCGAGGACAAGGTTATGGTCGATTCAAGTAGGAGTTGACGGTACAGAATCCGACAAGTCTACTATTGCTGATGTGCCACTGGGGATTCCTTGGGGAGGACCACTCAGGTAGGGAGCTTACCTGAGAACAAACTACGTGCATATTTCGACGCCTCGCAGACACTGACCTCAAGGCAGATGGTTTGCCTTGGTCAGACTGTGGACCCCTTGGCTAGCCCCGAGGCACGGTAAGGAGTTTCTGAAACTTGATGAGGACGCAGTGCTTTGCTCGTTTCTTTCTCCTCAGGGGAAACATTTGGTCTTTCTTGGTATAAGCGGCCTTGGGAATGTAATGACCCTGCTCCGGAGTGGTGACTCTGGACGGTTGATGGTTCATGTATGTGTCCCAGGCTATCATACGGACAAGGAGTCTGGTGCTGACAACGCTGTTAGATCCGCAGCGATACTCCCAAGCCTACTTCTGGAACAGTTCTGGTGGCAGTTGGTGACGACTTCGAGAGTACGAATGCTGCCGTAATGTACCATGCACGCTCCCTGGTTGTATCTAGTAAGGCTATCAGTGGCGAGGAAAAGGCCGAGGAGCGAGCACTAGGTGAAGTTAAGCCTCAATGGTACGAGGATTGGTATGATGGCTTGGGGTACTGTAAGTGGAATGGGGAACGGCTCTTCCGCTGATACAATAATTTAACCGCCTTTCAGGTACCTGGAATGCCCTTGGTCAACACCTCACCGAGGAGAAAGTCCTGAAAGCCGTTGACACACTGGCCGAGAACGGCATCAACATCTCCTGCCTGATAATCGACGACAACTGGCAAGACATTGATTACAAAGGGGAAAGCCAATTTCAGCACGGCTGGAACGACTTCGAAGCCGAGCCAAAAACCTTTCCGAGCGGCCTGAAATCAATGATCCGCAACATCCGCTCCAAGCACAGAAACATTCAACACATTGCCGTTTGGCACGCCCTTCTAGGCTACTGGGGGGGCATCTCACCTTCAGGCGCTCTCTCGGGACGCTACAAAACCATCCAAGTCACCCGCGAAAATGTTGAACGCCGACATCTTCCACTGGGGGGCAAGATCACTGTCATCGCCGCCTCGGACGTCAAGAAATTCTACGACGACTTTTACCGCTTTCTTTCAGACTCGGGAATCGATGGTGTCAAAACAGACGCTCAGTTTATGATAGACTTGTGGGAGTCAGCTACCGCCCGTCGTGAACTCACCAACGCATATCTGGACGCCTGGACTATTGCTTCCCTCCGGCATTTCAGCAGCAAGGTCATTTCGTGCATGTCGCAGACCCCCCAGATCCTCTTTTATGCCCAGATGCCTCGCAACAAGCCCGCAGTGGTCGTTCGCAACTCTGACGATTTCTTCCCTGAGGTTCCGGAGTCTCATCCATGGCATGTCTGGGCTAATGCGCACAATGCGCTGTTCACCCAGCACTTGAATATCTTGCCGGACTGGGACATGTTCCAGACTGCTCATGACTACTCTGGCTTTCATGCAGCGGCGAGGTGTGTGAGTGGTGGGCCGATATATGTCACTGATGTGCCTGGAAAGCATGATATCGAGTTGATCAGACAGATGACTGGTGTTACGCCGAGAGGGAAGACGGTGATTTTCCGTCCGAGTGTGCTGGGGCGAACGCTCGATCAGTATGTTACGTACCATGATCTTGCTTTGCTCAAAATAGGGGCCTATCATGGTCGCGCGGCGACGGGGACGGGGATTGTGGGTGTGTTTAATGTCTCTACGAGGGGACTGACGGATTTGATTCCCTTGGAGCGGTTTCCGGGCGTGATGGAGAGTGGGCGGTACATTGTGAGGTCTCACGTAACGGGGAAGATTACACCGCCACTCAGGGTTGGAGAGCCGGCTTCACTGATCACGCTGTCTCTGAACAGGGGCGGGTGTGATGTGCTTGCTGCATATCCTGTGACAAAGTTTGTTTCGAAGACGAGAGGGGATATCGTGGTGGCCAGTCTTGGACTGGTTGAGAAGATGACGGGTTGTGCGGCAGTGTTGAACACGAAGTTTGCGGTGTTGGAGAATGGGAGGATGTTGGTTGATACCACACTGAAAGCTCTGGGAGTCTTGGGTAAGTCTTGATCAAAAGATTGAGTGGATGTTGAGAGGCGATGCTGATTACGCGCGATTATAGGGGTTTACATCTCAGTGCTTCCTGATTTGTCCATCATGGACGAGTTCATGGTCACGATTCAGGGGAGCCCGTTGCCTCCTCACACGGTTTCGGTGAACGAAAAGGATGACCATGTTCTGGATGTGGACATTGAGACGGCGTGGGAGGAGATGGGACTTGAGAGCGGCTGGGCGAACGAGGTTGAGGTGAAGGTCTACTTTGCTATGGAGAAGAAGTAATTTATGAGGAGGGAGGTTGTTTACAGCAAGCCCCGAAAAGGGGCACCTCAACCCAGCAACAGAAGTGGACATTGCAAACAAATGGCATTTTCATTCGTTTCTCTTACTTGACAACTTGGGGCTCCATGTGGTAATTGTTAAGAGGACGAAATTTGGAACGAAAATGTTGAAAGAAATCACTTCTGCGGAATGACAAATCGTGACCTTGTCATGATAAGAACGGACAGTGATTTGGAATACGAAAGAGCTCCAAAAACTGCCCCTCATTCAACCCCACTTCAGAAGGGGAGGAGGGGACCTACATACTTACCTGCCGTATGTGTAAGCTACCTCTCTTAACCCGGAGTACCTGACCAAAGGAGACGATCCGATCGATCGCATCATTCCGAGCTTGTCTGTCGAGCAAATCGTCATTATCGATACTCCGTAGAAATCCAAGTATATTAGAATTGAAGCCCACCGTTTTCATATTTCCCAGCTTTGTTCTCACAACAACAACAACTTCCACTTCTCTCACAATGGCCCTCCCCCCAAAGCTAGCAGGCGCCCGCCTCGTCTTCCCCCCTTCAGCCTCGGATTCCTCCATCTCAACAACAACAACAACAACAACAACAACAACAACAACAACAACAACCCCTCTCCACACAATCGAGCTCTACCTCGACTACGTCTGTCCATACTCAGCCAGTACGCTTATTAATAACCCCCCTCCCCCTTTTCCAATTTGCTGCTACCCACTATCTAACCCCCCGTCCAGAAATCTTCAACACCCTCCACACCCAAGTAATCCCCTCCCTTCCCGCCCAGTACGCCTCCAAAACGCAATTCATAATCCGTCAACAAATCCAACCCTGGCACCCTTCCTCGACCCTGGTCCACGAAGCCGCCCTGGCCGTCAACAGCTTGTCCTCCCAATCCCCAAAGGCGTTCTGGGACTTCTCCGCGGCCCTCTTCGCAAACCAAACCGACTACTTTGACGCAAACGTCGTCAACGAGACTCGCAACGACACCTACAGGCGCTTGGCGAAACTGGCTGCTGCTGCTGCGACGGGTCTGGACGAAGAACAAGTGTACAAGCTCCTCGAGATCTCTGATAAGCCCGCCGAGGACGGCAGCTTGAACACTGGCAATGCCGTCACGGCCGACGTGAAGCTGGTGGTGAAGAGCGCGCGGCTGGTCGGCGTCCACGTGAGCCCGACTGTTATCGTCAATGGGGTTGTCGCGAATGAGATCAGCAGCGGTTGGGGCAAGGAGCAGTGGGACGAGTGGTTCAAGGCCAACATTGTTTAAAGTTTATGTATGTACATACTTGGTAGTTTGAAATTTGTAGTTCATAAAAAACTAAAACTTAAAAAAAAAAAATGTTTTACACACCAAACATAAATCATGAACGGTCACGCCCGGAAGGGGGGGTCGGGTTTCGTCTTTCTTTCCATTTTTACACACAAAACTAGACTTTATCTAGCTTTCCTTTCCTCATCACCCACCTGCTCCCCTTCCAGCTCCTCCACTGTCCTCCCCTTTCTATTGTTGTGTACCAAGTATGCCGAGCGTGTTTGATGTGAAAAACAAAAACTGAACTGAACAATTTTTTTTTTAAAAAAAAAAGAAAAAAAAGAGAGAAAAAAAAACCATTACCAGAATTCTTTGTGTTTTGATCCCGATGCTTGATGGCCATGAGAACAACATGTGAAAAAGTCCAAAGATAAACGGCGACGTAAGGGTGTTCTTGATAGTAGGGATAAAAAAGAGGTATTTACACACGGGGCTGATATTGCTTCTGCTGCCACCCCCCACCACACCACCAGCTTACAAGCGATCCAACTTGCGACGCTCGTTTCTCGTACGTCTCATGAGCTTCTTGTACTTCTTCTTCTTCATCTTGAGCTTCCGTTGTCGCTTTACGCTGATGGCCTGCATGGTACGTCCCTGCTGCCGGCGCGACTCATCGAACCGGAGCTGACGCTGGGCCATGCGTTCCAAGAAAGAACGGGGTTGAGTCTCAGCACTTTCCTCGATCAGCTCGGGGCTGTGTGCGACCACCTTGTACTGTCCGTCCTCGTCCATCGTCTCCTCGATCGTGACCATGGCCTTGTAAACGCGGGTTTGTGGCTCCTCGGTGCTGGCGAGCTCCTCGGCAATGGCGTTCATGGTGGCCTCAGATTCGGCATCGACCTCGGCAATGGGCTGGGGGGGTGGAGGGGGGCTGTAAGGGAGGAATTGGCCGTCCGAAGTGTTGAGCTGGAGGTAGACGTTGGCCTCGGTGCCGTCAGGGCGCTTGTAGGTGAGCTTGGTGGATCCGTCGGCCTCGGTTTCCTGGGCTCCCTCGTGAGATGATGACTGCTGCTTAACTCCGTTGGCATTGTTCACTTTTAGGGGCTCCTCAAGGTCCTGTACCGTTTGTGATAGCGTCGAAAGAACGTCCTGTACTCTGTGGCTGCGCGACCGCGGGGCAAAGATCTGGGCGAAAGCATCCTCTGATACCGGCTGGGGCAAGAGCTGTGTTACAGAAATCGGCCTGTGGAGGGCGAAGAAGGTCGAGAGTGCGAAGCCTGGAGCAAGGGATGGATGTACATGTCAGCAAGAGACGGCGAGCCACGATGACGCACAAGGGAATGGCCACTAACCCTCATCTTTGATGTGCTTGGTGCTAGGGACGCTGGGAAGTTGGGTGGCAGCGTCCTTGGACTTTCGCTTGCGCTTCTCCCCTATCGTCTTGGAGGATCCGGAGGAGGGAACAGAGGCGCGGGCATCGAAGTCGCGCGAGCCGTCACTTGGGTTGGAAGGTTTTGACGACGAGTAGCGGCGCTGGTGAAGACCACTGGGGCGGTATGGGATGGAGAAGGTCGCGCCGGTCTTGGGAGCAGCGGGAGCGAGGGAGGAGACGACGATGGCGGGGGTCGAAGCAGTCGCGGCGGCGGCGACGACGACTCGTCGTGCGGAGGAGGGCAGCATCGTCACGGTCCGATTGCCGCCTCGACGGGAGCAGCGAGGGAATTATCGATCCGGCGGAGGAGGAGGGAGGGGACTGCTTGTGCACTGCGAGGCACAAGTCGGTCGGCGACAGGCGATGTCGAGATGGTCGATTTTCACGATTTCGACTTTGGTCTCGAGACTTGAAATGGAGCCAAAAGGCAAACTGGAAAGCCTTGTTGCGGTTCTCGCCGGCGCTAAAATTCGAAGTGGCCCGTGCGTGGTTTTGGTTATCTGGATTCTGGGACCAGCGGATCAAATCAGGTTTCCTGGGACCGGGACCGGGACCTGGGCCTTTCAAAGTTTCACCAAAACACCCCAAAACACTCTCTCTACGTAGTGTAATAATTGTTGGGAGGTCAGAAAACGGTCTTGTTTCCCTCTCTCTCTTTATCTTCCCCCCTTGCCACTTCTGCGCCCCCTTGCAGTCCATACGCTAGCCCTCACGTGGGGGATGCCTGGTGGAGGATGTGTCAACGCCAAGCGACCCAACCGACGATAATGAGATCCCGTAGCCACATCACGAGCGGTCAAAGCAGCGGAGTCGCCGCCTGGGAATAGACGACTGGACAAGCGACGATGGCACGCATGCATGTGGCTGGTCAAGGGTTGGCTTGGTTGCCATTTGCCATTTGCCATTTGCCGATGCCCCTCCCCCTCCCCCTCCTTCATACCACTGCTTATTAGTTGCCCGATTCCAGCTGCACGCCGCAAGGGGGCTGGGTTGTAGGACAAACATGGCTGCTACCATTTCACCAACACTAATAGTTTTACGTCTGGATGTTTTACCGAAAAGTTCCCAATTACCTTCCATCCATCACCCTCAGTAACTATCCTCTCTTACAAACCTTCAACCTCCTTCTTCCCATAATAATAAGCCCCATACCACCCTTCTCCTCCTCCCCCTTTCCCACCTTTCCCACCTCCCTCCCGAGCTCCCACATGATCCTCATCGTAAACCTCAACAACCTCCACAGCAAAAGCAAACGTAGCCTCCGCAGCCTCGACCCGCTGTGTAACAGTAACAGTCGTCACGGTCACCGGTCCGCCGGGGGTATGCACGTGCGTAGTTCTCCAAGCTGTATAAGTGACAACGGGGATCATCTCAACTTGCGTGGTACTGCTGCTGGTGCTGGTGTTGATGCTGGTGTTGACTCTAGGTGGAGCCCAAGTGGTATTCTGCCATATAGGCGATATTGTAGCAGGCTGACCACCGGTGCCACTGACACTGCCTGAGGGACGCCCTGTGGTGACGCCGGGGGGGAGACGTGGAGAAGGAGAGCAAGGGGTTGGTCTTGTTGACCAGGAAAGAGAGGATGAAGAGGATGAGGGGGAAGAAGAAGAAGTGACGGAGGTCAAGGAAGAAGTGAACGATGTTGAAGTTGTTGAGGGACCAGCAAAGGAGCTTGTAGTTGTTGTGGTGCTGATGATAGGAGGAAACATCGGAGTCTCGCACGAATTGTCTGCCTGGAGGAAGGCTTGTCGGCAGGTAGCGTCTCGCTGTTCGAGGTAGTAGTTTACTCGACCGTAACGGCCTGCTTTGCAGGCGTAAAAGGTTGAAGAGCCGTTGTAATGAAGACAACCATCCTCGGCGACGTGGTAGAGGGCGTCGGGGCCGTCTGGCGGGTAGATATCGCAGACTAGGACGGTGGTCGGGTCTGTATTGAGGTCAGTAATTGGAGTTGCAGCAGGGGCAAGGAGGATGGATGGAGTCTATGACATACCGGCCCACCAACATCCTCGCCCGTAGTCGTCGTACAGCCCTCCCGCGAACAGATGGAAGAGAGTCGCCGTGTTGTTGAGATTCCCTCCCTGAACTTGACCACCGGGGAGTTGCCCAACACTAACATTGATATTAGTGACGCCCGTGAGGTGAAAGGGACAGTCGTGGTCCTCGTTGTTGTCGGCTGTGGCCACTGCACTCAGACTCAGAACTAGCAGAGTGAAGAAGAGCATGCTGAATGATCTCTCGGCTACAACTGAGGGTGAGAAAAAGAAGGTACTTCAGAGACGTCTCAGTAGAGTTCAGTCAAGACCAGAAACAGCACGCTACCAGACTGAGACCCTTATATCAGGACAGCCACCACCTTCCTCCATGTCCACCATTACATTGAGCCATGCTAAAGTGTGACAGCAAAAACAGCCAACAAAGTCATGTCGTCCAGATATATAATGAGCAATTCAAGCACGGAGACGCAAAGTGTGGGCATTAAGATGAATAGGAACATAGATGTTTCACCCGCTCAGCTCCCACTCTCCACCGAGGGACATTGAGCCAATTTGGTCTGCGAGCCTCAGATTTGTGATACCGCTCTCAATTCTAAACCGCCCACGAAATATCTTGGTGACTGTCGCACCCGTCTGGATGTCACCACCTGCAAGGTACCTGGCAGCAGATCTGTTGATGTAAACACGACTCCGGAAGCCCAATGCCGATTCTTGGAAATATGACATGGACGAAGACGAAATAAGCTCACAAGATACCAGTGGGTCTAGAAACTAGATTTTGTGATAAAGGGCAGAGGTATCATATTTGAGGTTGTGCCCAAACCCCCGATCTTTTGCATTACGAAAACAATAGATAGAAGACAGAGAAACAAACTATTTCGCCTTTCTCCGCCGTTTCGAGACTGGCGGGTCTGGCTCGGGTTCTGATTCAAGGAGCTCACTGGCTCCTTCAATCTCAGAAACCTCTTCCTCTGAAGCTTCACCATCACTACCATCATCCTCCTCCCCAGATCCAGCGTCATCATCGTCGCTGGAATCCTCGAGAAGAATTACATCTTCGGCGCCCTCTTCCTTAGTCTCTGCATCATCATCATCACCCTCTTCCTCAGAGTCGCTGTCACTTGAGAAGCCTGAGAAGTCTCCATCAACTTCTGAATCATCATTCTCAGCAAGAGTGGAGCCGGCCATTGATGTGTCGGCAACGCTCTGGGCATCATCGCGCTTGCGCTTGCGCATCTCTCCGAGACGACCTTCACGGCCCTCGATGACCTCATGGTCCTCGGTGCCCTCCATAGCAGGAGCAGGAGTGAACCATGGGATCTTGCCACGCATAAAGTCGTTGAGTACCATCTTGGCAACACCATCGACGTCTGGCTCACCACCCTTGAGCAGTCTGCCACCCTTCCTTGCCAACAATTCGAGGAACTCGATGTGGTCTTTCCAGCCCTTGAACTCGTATGTCCTCTCCATGTGGTGAGTCTTGACTTTCTTCAAAACTGCAGGAATGTACTGCTCAGGATTCTCGACGTTCTCAACACGTACGACGCCACGGAGAAGGAGATCCTGAGGGGTGTCATTCTGATTAGGTGGTACGATACCAGGGCAATCAATCAAATAAATCCTCTTCATCAGAGTGACATATTGCCAAACCTTGGTCTCACCAGGAATTGGTGCAACCTTGGCAACTGCCTTGCCGCGAAGGGCATTGATGATGCTGGACTTGCCGACGTTGGGGTAGCCGACGAGACCGACACTGATCTGCTTGCGTTCCTTGTGGAGAATGGCGAACTGCCGGAGGAGATCGATGAGAGAACCACGTCCGAACGGGTTCTTCATGCTTGATCTCATCGCGCAGGTAGGACGATCCTTTTGCAGCACACGGATCCAAGCGGCCTGCGCAAGTTAGCATTTGCGCAGAAAAAAAAGTCACAAAAACGACTAAAAATGTGTAAAAACAAGAAGAAATGTATGAATCATCACTAAGAAGGCCACCACGAAAGCACCCGGAAGGGTCGGTGGTCTTCAACTCAAAGAGAAACACGTCCGGTATCCGGCGACAAGACCCCAAGACGGAATCAGTCAATTCCCGACCTGATGACCAGGCCGAGAAAGTTGGAGGTGGATATTGATATCCCAGGGATGTAACGGAAGATCGCCCATTTATAAAGCACCGAAGTACGGGAGAATCCTGACAAACCCCTGGGGTCCTTCTTGGAAGGATCACAAGGTGGGAAAGGTGGAACGAGACGGCGTATGATGCAGCATGTTAGTGAGAATAATGACTTACCGCTGTGCTAGAAGGCACCAAATCAATCTTGTTTAAGACGAAAATAAGGTGCTTGTGAGGAGCCTCAGTTGAGAGGTACTTCTCAACGTGTCTACATCTCGTACCGACAGGGTCACGGGCATCAAGAACGTGGAGAATAACATCCGACGAATCGATAACCTTGTCTGGAAGGGTGTTAGGAGACGGGAATCCCACAGTTCTGGAATTCGCTGTGACTTACAAAGTTCGTTCCAGATACGCTTTGACTGGCCCTTGGTGAAAATAGCTTCCTTGGCCGTGGAGACACTGAAGTCTTCCTCTGGCTCCAAGCCCTCACCATCTAGAGACGAGTGTCCCGCAGCACCACTCAACAGCTTGATCTCTTCCAATCGTGTCGTGTATGCGTCGAAACTATTCTCGGTGTGACCGGCCAATTCATCAACAGTGTTGAAGCTGAGCTTTGGTCTCTTGCGCTGGGCCTTGGGTCCGAAGGTGTCCGAGAAGGGTGCGCTCTCGATCGTCATTTTGGCCTGGTGTTTCTTGAGTCCATCCTGCAGCTTGGGTCCATCATCCCGGATCAAGCTCATTGGCAACTTGTTGCTCTTCAGCAACACTGAGTATGGATCCTTCTCCTTCTCGGCAACAGCATCGCGGAAGGCCGTGAGGGTGTCCTGGGAGATGACTCTGGTGTTGGTGAACCATTTCCGGTTTGGCTCAATCACTGCCTTCGGAATCTCCCTGCTCTGGAAGGAAGCAGCCTTGACAACCTTGCCCTCCTTGTTGCGAATGGCCTTGCCTTCTTTCAAGACATTGAGGGTCTTGATCTTCTTGGCCGAACGATAGAAGTTTTCACCCTTGAGCTTTGGATCGCCGGTCGTTTTGCCCTCGCGCTTGAGGCGGGTCATTTCCTTCTTTCCTGATCATCAAGTTAGATGGCGCTTCTCAATTGATTGAGCGCTGTGAGATGGCGCATATGCAACTTACCAGTTCCCATCTTGGCGATTGGTTTTACGCCAACAGAATTGAAAAAGAAAAACAGGAAAGACCGAAAAAGAACGACAGCAAAAACCAAGTATCTCGCCAGAAAAAGACGAGATTAATGATTTGCGGTCTTCCACGGGCGTGCGAAAGAAATTGTGGAAGACGAAGAATAAAAAACTTGGAAGAAGTGTAGAATGGAAGGAGCAGAGCAGCAGAAAAGCCAAACTTTTCTGGCGGGGTGTGGAGCTTTGGAAAAGTCTCTGTTCCCCGACCAAAGCGAGAAAATAATGGCGGTGGACAGCGGCAGAACAGTTGTCGCTGAGCAGCTAGGCCGAGACTAGATTAGCGCAACCCATCCCGGTTCCTGGGGGGAGCTTCAGAATTTCTGATTGAAGTCACGTTCTGCCCGCATCTCGAAATCGGCCCTCTGCCCGCACACCCCAGCGAACGCCGACCCTTATCCCAGCCAGCCAGCCAGCCAGCCAGCCAGCCCAGGGAGTCAATTCTGTCTGCGGGCAGAATTGTAGCTCTAAAGACACAAAATAGCAATGCCTCCCCAAGTTTCCCGGCCGTCAATATGCGGTCTCCAAGCCGCCCTCTCCGCATGCCGAATTTCCTCAGCAGCAACAGCCCCAGTATCACGACGGGCCTTTAGCACATCCACCCCCACCGCATCCAGCAGACCACCCGTGCCCCCTGAGTCCCCAAAATTCATCACCGTCCCCGAACCCCTCCAGTCCTCCGAAACCAGGCTCCCACCAATTAGAGGCCACCTCCCCGTCCCACGCACCATCTTCCCCAAGCGCGAGGGCGACCGCAAGGTCAGCGAAGGCTACGTCGAGGCCGCAACTCCCAAGTCCAACGCCGAGCTCGCCGGAAAACCACCCAAGAGCACCCAGGATGAACGCCACAGACTGGATGCCGCCTCCCGTCGCGCCGCCCTCGCTGCTGGTCTCAAAGGGCTTTGGACCCGCAAGGTGACAACCGACCGTCGCATGATCCGAGCATCCAAGAAGAGGGCTTCAGACAACATGAAGGCAGCCAACGCCCCCGAGCGCCTCGATGAGGTCTACACCCGTTCTACCGTGCGGGCCGACACGGCAAACAACTTTGCCGTCCAGCTCGACCCCAACCGCTTCGTGAAGGCCAACGCCGCCAAGCAGCGACACCAACACATCCTCAAGCGCAAGGCCGAGGCGCGCGCCGATGCCCTGGCCCAGTTGTACGTCGAGGCTAAGAACTTCATTGTGGACGAGGCGACGCTCGAGGAGAAAGTCAACAAGCTCTTCAGACAGGATACTGGATTTACTGGCTTTGGCGGTGAGAATGTATGGTCGCAGGAAGGACATCCTATCAGCGTCAGGCAGTTGCAAGCCAAGATGACAGGAGAGAGTGAAATTTTGGTCGACGCATCCAAGACGCCTCAGGAACGGACGGCGATGAGGCAGAAGTCGGTGGCGGAGGAGTTGACTGGTGGCAAGCTCTAAACAGCTAGGGATATTGCGTGTTGGAGTGGGTCGTTTCCTGAGTGATGACTTGGGCGATGTGTGGCTTCGTGTGTGTTTAACTGCATATAGCGCTCCACGGGCTACGGGCTGGAAGTAGTTCATGTCCCATGTATAAAGCCATATATAATTATGGTGTGTACAAATAGAATTGTTCATAGGCATTCTTGATATTTACATTGCAGATGATTCATTACATACGGCTATGGAAACAGAGGAAAAGTATTTCTAGACTCGCGTAATTCACAAAAAAAAAAAAAAGAAAAAAAAAAGGAGAAAACGAGCAATATTGGGAAATGCTGAGCTCCTGCGAAACGCCTGCCATCCCCCGTGAATGAACCCGTCCATGATATGTATGTAACTGTATTGCAAAAAAGAGAAAAAGGAAAGGAAAAAAAAACCTCTAGTCAAAAGACCAAACAACGACGCTCTACCTCACCGACTGTAAGTTTCGCTGCAGAATATCCATGCACCGTACCTCGACAAACACTCCTGACTGAAGCCTCCTTCGTCTATCTTCTTTCCACCAGGAGGATGTGCATCGCAGCATATGCCAACAAAATAAAGACAACACCAAATATACCAAGGTTTATGACATCCATCCACATGGCCAGATTATCAAAGCCGAAAGAGCTGAGGATGGCCGCTCCGGGAACCGTAATATCAATGCCGATCTTGTGGTCAACCAAAGTAAGATGGGTGACCTCGTTGACTATGAGAGCCTCGAATCCATAGTGGAAAATTGAAAGCCACTGCAGCCACAAAGCCGATGGCGGGATTGCGTTGTGGTTAAGGAGCAGACCGGCAAAGAGCAAGCTAAACAGCATGACCAAGCTGCCGATGAGATTGGCGACGCCGCCATCCTTGCAAACGATGCCAATGAACAAGCAAATTCCGGCGGCGGCAAAATTGAAGAGAACCAAGACGAGCATGAAAACCAAAAACTTGTCGCCCTCGGGAACGAGCCCCGTCATCGGGTACACAATGGCTCCGAGAAGGATTGGTGGGATGATTCTCAGGGGGATGATGTCAAACAAGACCTTGGCGGCGAAGTAAGTGACGGGCGAGTAGTATCCGTTTGCTCTCTCCCGCACAAAGAGGAGACGCTCCTGAGAGAAGACAGACAAGCTGGTCAAGGTGCTGAATCCAAACAAGGCGAGAATGAAGAAAAAGAGGCCGAGTCTGTTTTGGAATCCGGCAATGTCCATGGTTAGACCGTAGAATAGGTAGCCGGCAAATACAGCAAGGAGGATGGCGATGGCGTAGTGGGTTAACATAAGCATCGGGTTCCGGTACAAATTTCTCCACGTTCGTTGAGACAGGAGAGCAAACTGTCGCCAATATCCGATGCGGGTATATCCACGGCCCATGGCGCCCAAGTTGATATTGGGCCCTTCTGTCGTATATCCATTGGCGTTTTGGCCGTTTGTAGCGGTAGCTGCTTCCACTGCTTGTTGAATCTCATCGTGAGTGTTCCCAGCGATATCGGATTGCTCGTACGCATGCACAAGGAGATCCAAGTCAGTACCGGTGGATGCAGGTGGGAGAAGATCATCGTGCTCATCGGAGCCGTTTGGTGGAAGGCCTGGGGATTGTTTCTGAAGCTTATAAGCTCCGACTTCATCACCGGCATCTGAGGAAGCAGCAGTATCGACAGCTTGTCTTCGACGAGTGTAAAGTTCCCTTTCCTGTCTGGTTCTTACAGAGTCACGGCGTTTGCTCTTGGGACGTGATGAGGAGCTGTCAACCGTGCTGTCCTCTCCGACACTGCCGGAGATGCTGGCGATAGATTTAACAGCTCGCGTACTGCTAGGACCAACGCTGGCGCCGTCTGTGGACAGAGTTCCATCATCGAACGATGTGATATTGCCGGCGTGCATAGTCAAGTCGACGAGGTAATCCGCGATGTTGAAACCGGGAGGGCAGCTGTATCCAATGTGGTCGAAGTAGTCCTGACATTGGTGAAGGGGTCCAGAATAGACAGTTTTGCCACGCGCAAGCAGAATGAGCCGGTCGAACAGGGCGACAATGTTGGATCTCGGTTGATGAATAGTGAAGATGACGGTTCGCTTGTATGTCTTTGCCAGGGTGACCAAACACTCAATAACATTGTAGGCGTTGTAAGCGTCAAGGCCGCTGGTGGGTTCGTCGAGGAAGAGGATCGATGGGCTGGTGACCAATTCGCAGGCGATACTAACACGGCGCTTTTCACCGCCAGAGATACCGCGCCCTTTGCCCTCTTCAGAGCCGATCAGTGAGTCGCGGATGTGGTGAATACCAAGCTGCTTCTCAACCTCGACGACTCTCTGCTCCTTCGCAGCCCGGCCCATGTCTCTTGGGAGACGGAGCAGAGCGCTGGTCAGAATGGTTTCATGAACTGTAAGAGTGGGAAGCATCGTGTCCTCCTGATCGACGAAGCCAGTAGCGTTCTTGTAGTCGATGTCGCTGACCTTTTCACCGTTGACATAGAAATCTCCAGAGACCTGACCGCGCTTGTTTTTACGGGCAAGAATATCCAAGAAAGTAGTTTTGCCCGCACCTGAAGCTCCCATGATGGCAGTAATCTCTCCCGGATGAGCCATGCCCTGAATTCCGGAAAGAATCTGTTTGCCGTTCAGATTATAGTTGACATCCTGGAAGTAGAGAGAGGCCGGCTTGTGATCGGCCATGAGCTTGATAGCCTCGTCGTCCGAATCATCAAGGTGAATTGGGCCATACTTGAATTGCCTCCTTGAGAGATACCAAGTTCCAAGAATGACGGCCACCAAAAACAACGAGCACCCGGCAATGACTCCGGCAATCAAAGGAGTGTTGATCTTGGGAACCTGAGGGGCGTAACCGGGAACCTCTGTATGGTAAAGGCATTCGCCGGAGCTGCAGGACAGAAGAATGCTGGCATCACCAAAGACGTCTTTGATCAAGTTGTTCATCTCGGGTTCCTGGAAAGAACATTTCTTGTCCTCGCCAGCCTTCTGTTCGCACTCGAATTTCGCCGGACCACGGATTTCTTCAACAAGGAACTCGCTGATATCAACAGAGCCGTTTTCGCCGCATAACATACGATCGGGGATACACTCGCACTTGATCTTTTCGCATTTGTACGAGGTGGAGTTCTTTTCGTTGGCAAAGTCGAAATTGGCGCTCGATTGGCATTCATTGAGATGGCACATGAAGGATTCCTTGTGGTCAACCCAGACTGAGCGGTGTTAGCAAGCGCAAGAGGATTGAGCGAGATGGTTAACTGACATTGAAAATCGCACTGGCCGTCCTCCTTCTTGCAGGTAAACGTGACCTGGGGGACCTTTTCACCGAGAAGGCTCCGAATGGCCTTGTTGGTGACGTCGCACATTTGGTGATTCTGCTTGACCACTTCACCACCAGTATAACACACTCCGCCATCTCCTGTTTCAGTCATAGCATCGCATGCCCTGTCGCTTTTGCACACATTGCAGTTGATACCAAACCAGCCTTCGTCGCACTCGCAGTATTTGTCCTCGCGCTTTGGTCGGTCGACGCCGCGGGGAAGAGATCCGCAGAGAGGTTCGAGGCAGTCGAGGCCGCCAAAGCCATTGGGGCAATTACACTGGCCATTGTATTCGCTACAGGGTGCGAATTGACCGCATGAATAGGCGGGTAGATTACAGTTGAAGCTGCGAAACGAGGCACGCAATCAGCATCACACGTAGGAGACATCCGGGAGAACATGCTACGAGAATGCATACCATGGTGGGCAATCCTTTGGACGGTTTTCCATGAGAGCTAACTGGGCTCGCATCATATCGACTGATGAGTAGTTGGTGTGGGCCATGGCGATTGATGATAGCGACAGCGCTATCGCAAGCGCACGGGGTATTTTGAAAGCCATGATGGCGTCAGGAGGCCAACACGGGCCTAGGTGGTGAAGAACTGTCAACAATGAAGGAGTGGCGGTGATTTGGAGAAGAGGCGATGCGCTCTTGCATACGTTGGGGAGCTAGCTTGATGTCGGCGGTTGCTGTGCCGGCAGGTTGGAAGGCTGTAACCAACCCCACGACTCAACGCAGCTTGGCCAAGCCGAGCGCGGTGATGGGCGATACGCAGTATGCGATAGACAGCCGATCGGTCTCGACAAAACCAGGTACCAGGCACCTGACCTAAGTATGCTTCAAGTCACAGTTTTGGACCAAAACCAACGTGCGACTTGAGGGGAGATTGGAAACGAAAACAAACAAGATTTTTCTTCGTATATCAATAATGAGCACCTTGATTGTCTGGTTGAGAGTGGGCGAGACTGACAAGTCCAGGTCACCAGCGATGATGTCGCTGTGGAGAACGGAGCACACCGCATGGGTCCCGTTCCCGAATCTGGGGAGCGGCTGGAGCCTGGATCTGAGGTGGAGCATTATTATTGGTCAGTGCCCTGACAGCAGGCTGCCAGGTCGTTTATCAGTTCCAGGTCCTCGGCTGCTTGTTCCAGACTGTCACACACACACACACACACACAACACACTCTCCTCACTCAAGTGGGCATTTCCACTCCCTCTCACTGAAATGTGAGATTTTGGTATTCTCAGGGATTAGTATGGATGAGATAGAACATTCCAGAGGACTTCGCTTTCTTTGTGGATATGAGGACGAGCCTCTGCTGGGTCCGATAAGCCCTCTGTATCACGAAGGGCGTGAATATTGACAAGACCAGATTCCCCTGAATTGTCCACTTTTGTTCTGATGCGAGTAAAACATAAAAGGACACATCCCGAGACACAGGGTCACCGTTGAAATCACAGCACGCTCAATCATAATTGCAACCGAGACCAAGAAACGAAAAGCCATTGCCAACATGGTCAAAATTCAACCTTTCGAAGTCGAGCAATGGATGGACCGCCTTGAGACAACTCCCGGCGTTCTGAACATTGCCGAGACTTGCGCGGCCTCGGTGTCTGTTGACCAATTGGTACAACTATGCGAGGATAAGAATGCGCCGGGCCCTTTATCCCTCTCGACAAAGCTTACGTATGGGGCAATTCGTGGTTCCGAGAAGCTTCGTCAGCGAGTCGCCTCTCTATTCGATCGCGAATCCGACGTTACTCCCCTGCCGGCTGACAACGTCATCATCACACAAGGCGCCATCACTGCAAACTATCTCTTGTTTTACAGCCTTGTTGGGCCTGGTGATCATGTGGTTTGCGTCTATCCAACCTACCAGCAGCTTTACTCTGTCCCAGAGAGTCTGGGGGCTGAGGTGTCGCTGTGGAAGTTGAAGGCCGAAAATGGCTACGTACCGGATGTATCCGAATTGGAAGGTTTGGTCAAGGATAACACAAAGGTGAGCTTTTCACGTACTGGACAACCGAATGTGCTCCTGACGACAAAAATAGATGATTGTCATCAATAACCCAAACAACCCTACTGGTAGCACAACGCCAAAGTCTGTTCTTCAAGAAATAGTCGCCTTTGCCAAGCAGAGGAGCATCATTATCTTTGCTGATGAAGTATACAATCCTCTGTATCACTCGCTTCCCGAGGGCGAAGCAGCCCCTCCATCTATACTCGCGTTCGGTTACGATAAAGCGGTCGCCACGGGCTCCATGTCCAAGGCATATTCACTGGCAGGAATCAGACTCGGGTGGGTTGCATCTCGTGATAAGTCCATCATCGAAGCGGTGGCTGTTGCTCGAGACTATACTTCAATATCAGTGTCGCAACTGGATGACCAAGTGGCGAGCTATGCACTTTCCGAGCCGGTACTTGGGCCGTTACTAAAAAGAAACCTGGCTCTTGCGCAGTCAAACCTGGCTCTTGTCAGCGCTTTTGTGGAGAAACACAGCTCGATTTGTTTCTGGGTGAGGCCAACTGCGGGAACGACTGCCCTTGTCCAGTTCAGGAAGAAAGGAGAGGTGGTTGACGACCCGAGTTTTGTTCTGGACTTGTTAGAAAAGACAAAGGTTCTATTCATGCCAGCTAGCCCTTGCTTTGGGTTGGGGCAGGACTTCAAGGGCTATATCCGGTTGGGATATGTCTGCGAAACGGAGGTCTTGAAGGAAGGTCTTTCAAGGCTCGAGCGGTATGTTCAGGAGAACTTGCTCTGAATAGCAAGCCCGAGTCGAGTTCAAACACAGATTGAATTTTTCATGTCGTCTAGTGTCTCAGATCCTGGGTGATAACTTCCAACTACCAGGGGTAATTTCTGAGACACTCATCCTCACTCAGTCTGCCGAGTAAAACGCCTAGAGAGAAACAAGGCACATGGCTTTAGCAAATAATACAATCGGCTCGATATCCCACAAGGACATGTTGAAACTCTAAAATCAGTCGTATCACGTCATAGGGTGGCCCAAACTCCGACCCTGCCTTTCAAGTGACACAGGCCACGGACCCCGCCGTGCTAAAAAAAAGCCAATTCGCACTTGGCTTTTCGGCAGTGCGGCATGCACTTGCGCTAACCAGGAGCGGCTTCTGCCTTTTTCCCCCTTCTTCACCTGCATCGGGATCGTAACTTCGGCGTCAATGACGACCGACAAACCCGCCCACGAGGCAGCCGAGGAAGGAACCTAGTGTGCATACGGTGATATTCGCGGTCTTGTTCCGCTTTCCCATACTCCGTGTCACAATTTCAGGTCAGCCTAAACCAAAGTCAAATGAGATGGAAACCCTTGGCACTCTCAAACCTGGAACCTCGCTTTCCATCCCTTCGTTTCCGAGTTCCTGATATTGAGTACTTTCTACATTCTTTCTCGTTTCAATACGTTCTAGCAAACAAGAGCTAGCGTGGGCCGGTGACGGGTTCATGAATCTGCTCCGGTCTTTAGGTCCCGCGGTGCACACAAAGGCGCCTCTAGGTGCTGCAGACGCCTGACTGACCGTCAACTCCAGTTTCCTTGCACTCTCTATCTCCTTACCTCACGACACCATTTCTCTTTCGTTTGGTTATCCGTTTCTGTCCGGAGTTTTTCTGATATTAGTTCACTTAAACGCCGAGTTTAACGACCCTGGATTTCAGCTTTCTTAGTCACCAAGCACTGCCGGAGTCGTCGTCATGAAAGTGCATGACGTTGCAGTCATTGGTGGACTGCTAACCACCGGTGTGCTTTCAGAGCGCCTCAATGGTGTTGTGCAATGGGGGATTCAGAAAAGACATTCACCAGCCCCCGACCTGACTAGGATAAGAAAACGAGCTTCGACATATGAAGAGATCATCACCAATGAGGAAGCCCGAGGGGGTTATTTCGCCACCTGTCGATTGGGGACGCCTGCCCAAAACCTCGTCCTTCAGTTAGATACAGGCAGCAGTGATATCTGGGTCCCGGATTCGCGCGCTAAGGTCTGTACAGCGAATGGGACCGAAGGTTGTGCTTTAGGATCTTGTAAGTCAGATGATGTCGAATCCCCCTTTGTCTTGGTGTGATTTGGCTGACAGGTAACCTAGTTGATCCATCCCAGTCGAGCACCTTTAATGTCGTTGGCGATGACGAATTCGACATCAACTATGTCGACGGCAGTTCGAGCAAGGGTGATTATTTCACTGATGTGTTTGAGATGGGCGGCGCAACTCTCCAAAACATGACTATGGGTTTGGGGCAGCAAACGGATATTACGTACGGTTTAGTCGGTGTTGGATATGCCGTCAATGAAGCAATTGTCGGGACTACACAGTCACTTTCTTCTGTATACCCGAACCTTCCAGTCAACATGGTGAATGAAGATTTGATCAACACTGTTGCATACAGCTTGTGGCTTAATGATTTGGGTGAGTGCAGGCTGACACTATTTCCTATCCATTATTCTAATATTTTGGGTAGATTCAAGTTCAGGCAGCATTTTGTTTGGCGGAATAGACACCGAGAAGTATGTTGGCGATCTGACCAGGATCGACATCTTGGCCAACTCACAGAAATTATATACGTCCTTCATGGTGCCCCTGACATCACTAGAAGCAACAAGCTCAAGCGGCAGCGACACTCTGACCTCTCAGCGGTTTCCAGTACCCGTGGTTCTCGATTCCGGCACGACACTTTCATACCTACCGACTGATCTAGCGGCCCAAGTCTGGAGGGAAGTTGGTGCATTATATTCGCCCCAATTCCAACTTGCCGTTCTTCCCTGTGACATGGCAAACAGCAAGGGGCACTTTTCCTTTGGTTTCGCGGGCCCCAGTGGGCCTCGAATAAACGTGTCAATGGACGAACTGGTGCTGGATTTAACATCGGGAGCGGCACCGGTATTCAACACGGGGCCGTATAGGGGAATGACGGCCTGCGAATTTGGCATCCAAAACTTCAGCTCGGCACCGTACCTCCTTGGAGATACCTTTCTACGCTCTGCATATGTGGTTTACGACCTCGTCAACAATCAGATTGGTCTTGCCGCTACCGATTTCAACTCGACGAAAACCAACGTCGTCTCTTTTCCGAGCTTGAGCGCCCATATACCTTCAGCAACAGCGGCACGGGATCAGACGGCAGCGACGAACAAACCGTCTGTGACAACCCCGGCTTATGCGGCCAGCGCTGGGTTCACTGATAGCGCTGGAATGAGCAATGAGAATGCAGCACCGGGTGTGTCTCCCATATTCTGGATAACTATCTCCATGGTGGGTATCTCAATGCTCTCTGCAGGCTCTGGCTTGATTTTCCGAGTCTTGGTGTAATGTCACATAGAAATGACAATGCCAGGTTCCAGTCAACCAACAGTCTACAAATCGAATCAGATGATAATGATGGTTATGATACCCTTGGGATCTTGTTGTGGGGAATTTAGACGGACAAGCAGGGAATTAGTATGTAGGTTAAATGGAGGCGGCGTTCTGCTTCAACCCTTTTGGATCGGTGGTGTTAGACGAATCTTTATATGAGTTATAAAAGGGAGAAAGCCACATTTCGTATGTACTGTACAGTATTTGATTTTGGGTTAGACGTTCTGCTGCATGTCTGCCGTTTCCCGCGCCATGCCATGCACCTTGGTGGCGGCGCGGCTAGGCTTGATCCATAGCGCCGGACCCACTAAAAAAATTGAGCGTACCGGGGAACACACGATTTTGTAGAAGCTTCAACCCTCACTTCTTCCCAGTCACTCTTTTATACAGGGCCCGGGTTTTTGTTTCTTGTCAAGATGAGGGTGATACGGGCTGTGGCCACGCTCAACAGCGGTCGTGCCGCTGCGACAAGAACTGGAGTGCGGCATGTCGGTTTGGCATGCCGGGTTGCTGTCAATGCCCCGTCCACTTCGCAGTGGAACGCCTCCGAGATTGGTGGTGCTCGTTACTTCAGCAGGACTCCCACCTTCAGAGCCGGCGCTTCAAGTGCCGCTGCCGCTGCGTATGTTGTTTCGCCCTGCCCTGCATCCTCCTGGGAGTCCGACACAAGCATAAGCTGATCCGTGATGTTGTCAACACCAGTCTGCAGCAGGCCAAGGAGCTGGCCGCAGCGAACATGAGCGTCGAAGCCGCCGCCGCCCGGCGCACGCCCGAGGAGATTCACAGACTCTCTAGAGTTCGAAACATTGGTATTGCAGTATGTCCAGGTCTGGGAAAGCAGTGGGAGGAGAAATTGGGACATTGGAGGCCGGAAAACTGAGCAGCTCCACAGGCACACATCGACAGCGGCAAGACCACCGTTAGCGAGCGCGTTCTTTTCTACACCGGCAAGTCCAAGGCCATCCACGAGGTCCGTGGCCGCGATGGCGTTGGTGCCAAGATGGATTCCATGGAGCTTGAGAGAGAGAGAGGTATCACTATTCAGTCTGCTGCCACCTTCGCCGACTGGAAGAAGGTTGAGAATGGCAAGGAGGAGATCTACCATTTCAACCTGATCGACACGCCCGGCCATATCGACTTTACCATCGAGGTCGAGAGAGCCATGAGAGTACTGGATGGTGCCGTCATGGTGCTTTGCGCCGTCAGTGGTGTCCAGAGTCAGACCATTACCGTTGATCGCCAGATGAAGCGCTACAACGTCCCCCGTATCAGTTTCGTCAACAAGATGGACCGCATGGGTGCAAACCCCTTCAAGGCCGTCGAGATGATCAACAACAAGCTCAAGGTCCCCGCCGCTGCTATCCAGATCCCCATTGGATCAGAGAAGGAGTTTGAAGGTGTTGTGGATCTGGTCGAGATGAGGTCAATCAGAAACGATGGCCACCGTGGTGTCAACGTCAAGGTCTCCAAGGAAATCCCTGCTGAGCTCAAAGAACTGGCCGCGGAGAAGAGACAAGAACTTATCGAGAAGCTGGCAGATGTCGACGATGAGATGGCCGAGATGTTCTTGGAGGAGATTACCCCCACCCCCGCCCAGATTAAGGCTGCTATCCGAAGAGCCACCATTGCCCGCAAGTTCACTCCTGTGCTCATGGGTACTGCACTTGCCGACAAGTCTGTTCAGCCAATGCTCGACGCCGTTTGCGACTATCTCCCCGGTCCCGAGGATGTCCCCAACATGGCACTTGATCGGTCCAACGGCGAGGAGCCTGTCGCGCTCATTCCCTACAACTCGCTGCCCTTCGTTGGTCTTGCATTCAAGCTCGAAGAGAACCCCTACGGCCAACTCACCTATATGCGTGTGTATCAGGGCTCCCTGAAGAAGGGACAGTATCTGTTCAACACCCGTAATGATAAGAAGGTCCGCATCCCCCGTATTGTGCGCATGCACTCCAACGAGATGGAGGATGTTGCCGAGATTGGTGCTGGTGAGATTTGCGCCGTGTTCGGTGTTGAGTGCGCCTCTGGTGACACTTTCACCGACGGTCGCCTGCCTTACGGTATGAGCTCCATGTACGTGCCCGACGCCGTCATGTCTCTCAGCATCAAGCCCAAGCGCAGCAGCGACGCCGACACATTCAGCAAGGCCATGAACCGCTTCATGCGTGAGGATCCCACCTTCCGTCTCCACGTCGATGAGGAGTCCGAGGAGACCATCATCAGCGGCATGGGTGAATTGCATCTTGAAGTTTATGTTGAGCGTCTGCGCCGTGAGTACAAGGTCGACTGCGAGACTGGCAAGCCCCGCGTCGCCTACCGTGAGACCATCAGCCGCAAGGCCGAGTTTGACTTCTTGCTCAAGCGCCAGTCTGGTGGCCCGGGTGACTACGCCCGTGTCGTTGGCTTCATCGAGCCCAATGAGAAGGCTACCGAGGCCAACCACTTCGAGACTCGCGTTGTTGGCGGTAACATTCCCGAAAAGTATCTCAGCGCCTGCGGCAAGGGCTTTGAAGAGGCCTGCCTCAAGGGTCCCCTCCTCGGTCACAGAGTCATTGGCGCTACCCTGGTCGTCACCGATGGTGCCACCCACGTCACCGATTCCAGTGATTACGCTTTCAACCTGGCTACTCAGATGGCCTTCCGCAAGACCTTCCCCGATGCTGGAGGCCAGGTCCTCGAACCTCTGATGAAGACCACCATCACTGCCCCTGCCGAGTTCCAGGGTGCCGTCCTCATGTTGATGAACAAGCGCGGCAACATTGTAGATACTGAGGTCGGTTCTGATGAGTTCACCATGATTGCCGAGTGCAGTCTCAACGCCATGTTCGGCTTCAGTTCGCACCTGCGTGCTGCCACCCAGGGCAAGGGCGAGTTCAGCATGGAGTTCAGCCACTACGCTGCTGCTCCCCCCCACTTGCAGTAAGTAATGCTCAGGGATATATTGCAAGCTTAAATCGCTAACCATTACTTTTCTCCAACCATAGGAAGGAGTTAATCGCCAACTACGAGAAGGAGCTCGATGCCAAGAGAACCAAATAAACTTCTCAACCAATCCTCTGGCTTCGAAACTGACTTAGTTAAGGTACCCATGGCTACCTTACCACCGCCATCATCAGCCCCGCTGTGTCATTCGGTGGTGCGTAAATAGAGCACAGAGAACGACAACTTGCAGGGTGGAACTTGGCGAATAAAAAGAAAGAAAGTCTTCCGAATCCAGTTATGACTCGGCTTATACAAAAGACTTGGGGACACCACATATAGGATAGATGGATCAGGCGCGGCGTCGTGTATTTACGTTGAAGCAAAAACAAACACCTCCGATGTATGTACACGATGTCTTGAAGGAATGTACGATAGGGATCATGATTACTGCTGGCGTGAAGGTGTTCTGGTTGGTGTATTCTGTTCGCTGGGCAGGATGGACATCTTTTGGAAACCTCAGGGGGTGCGGGCGTGATTGATCATGATAGAGAAATCATGGAGCAAAGAAAGAACAAATGAATGAAATGATATCCCTTCTCTGCTGTTTTTGGACGCTTGATAAAACAATGAAAACATATATATATATATATATATTTATTCAAGGATTTTCACATCAGACGAAATTCTCATATTAGAACACAGCATGCCCCTGAGACGAAGTTGGGGGGGGGGGGGCGGGATCTGAGGTCACAATCCAAGGAAATCCTTGCAAAGCATACAGCAGTTGGGACGAACAGATCTCATTTTCTCAAAAGATTCATTTAATTTCATTTCATACACCTCCACATTGGTCGTCTGCCATTTTCTCTATCCTGAGCACAAAGCCGTGGTATATATGTACATATACATATACATTGAATTTTTTTTAGGGGGGTATATCTTGAAACATGACCGGGCGTATGCTGCATAAATCCCTCAGAATTTCACAACTGAGTATTCATCACACGCATCCACGCTCTGTTTTCTCTACTTTTTTCATTCCTCATTGCAAACGTCTTCGCCACTTAAAGGCGTCTGAGGATATCAGCAACGACCTCCTCGGTCTTGGCGGTGCCGCCGAGGTCGGGAGTCAAGAGCCTGCCCTCCTCGAGGTTGGCGTCAACAGCAGCGTAAATCTTGGCAGCGGCCTCTTCCTCGTCAAGGAACTCGAGCATAAGGGCGGCGCTGCGGATGGTGGCGATGGGGTTGGAGATGCCCTGGCCCTGGATGTCGGGAGCACTGCCGTGGCAGGGCTCACCCATGGCGAAGGTGTTGCCAACGTTGGCGCTGGGCACGAGACCAAGGGAGCCGACGAGGGCAGCGGCACCGTCAGAGAGGATGTCGCCGTAGAGGTTGGGCGCAACAATGACGTCGTAGGCCTCGGGCTGGCGGAAGAGCTTGTAAACCATCGAGTCAACAATTTGCTCCTCAACCTTGACGCTCGAGAACTTCTCGGCGGAAAGGGCCTCGCGGGCCGAAACACGGAAGAGGCCGTCGGTCTGCGAGAGCACGTTGGACTTGTGAGTCACGGTAACGAGCGGGCCCTTGTGGATACTGGGTGACCCGGCAGCGCGGATCTTTTGTCTGCGGAGAGCAATCTCGCCGGCAATGGTGGCAATGTTGGTGCTGGCCCGCTGGGAAATGCGCTTAATGGCCTCGGCGACCTTGCCCTCGGGGGTGTCGTAGGTCTTCTCCTCCTTGACGTACAGGTCCTCGGTGTTCTCGCGCACAATGACCATATCGATGGGCTTGGCGGCGGTCGCAACCGACTTGACGGGCCGAACGTTGGCGTAGAGGGAGAGGCGCTTGCGCAGGGCAACAATGGGCGAGGAGTAGCCCTTGACGGCGGTGGTGGGGGAGGAGACGGCGCCGAAGAGACCGCCGTTGCAGCTCTCGAGGGTCTTGACGGTCTCCTCGGGGAGAGCAACGCCAGTCTGCTCAAAGGTTTCCCAGCCGGCCTTGAGGTCGATGAAGTCGAACTTGAGGCCTAGAGAGGCGGGGAGGGCCTCGAGCACACGGCGGCCGGCGGGGATGACCTCCTTGCCGATGCCATCACCGGGGATAAGGCCTGAGAAGGGAATCCGTGGTTAGAACATGCAGGTGAGGATCTAGTGCATTACATAGGTGGACAGTTAAGTACCGATTGTCAGAGCTCTCCTGGCTGCCATGGTTGCGCTTCAATTGACTTGTTTGTCAATGTTTATGTCAAGAAGCAGCAGCCAAAAAAAAAAAGCCAAGACGAGAAATATTTGGATTGCGTCTTTCACAGGCTGCGGGATCGGAGCTACAAAGCCGTGAACCGCCATGACCAGTCACAGTTGTCCATCCACTGACTTGACTGACCGGGGCAGCTGAGAGGGCGCGCTTGGCGGTAGAACTCTCGGGAAGCTATTCCCCAATTGGGTCCATTTCTTTTGTGTAATTGAAAGTGGGGTTATTGGGCTCTCCCGAGAAAGTCAATCGCGGCCGTTTTTCATGCGACCAGACCATCAAACGCCCTGTCGGTGCAACAGGGAGGCCCTTGGAGATTCGAGTTTGGAAACGTCTTTTTATACCGAATATAATAACTAATTACTACAAACTTCTGCGTACATATCCAATCAAGCCGTGAATCATACTGAGATATACAGCCTTGGAGCGTCTCTCGGTTTCATAGCATACACAAACCTGCATTATTAGGACACGGAAGTAATGTAAGATCGGACGAGTCTTCCGTGAGCGAGCGCAACCGTGGCCTTTATAATTTATGACGCTCTCGATTGCAATGCATGACGGCACCTGAAACAACACCTTCCATGGTCATGGTCTGGCGGGATATCCGCTCGATGTCCGCTCAGAGACACACGGAGGGTATCCATGCGTCCTCTCGGTTCCATGGAGACGAGCTCTGTTTGGTGTTTATCAAAGAGTCACAACAGGACGAACGAGGCGAATAATCATCTATTCGCGCGTGAGTGAATTTTTTCGTATTGTCGTGCGATGCAAATCTTAGCAATTGGCGGATCAGATGCGAAGGTGGGCTAGATGCCGACAGCCAACCCAGCCCCTGAAACCTGGTTGCCCACAGGGAAACAGGAATCGGTCGGTCATCGAGACCGTGGGCCCTCAGGTGGTCGGGCAAATAAATACCTATAATTCCAACCTCAATTCACACGCCAACCTCTTAGTCACATTGCGACGGACTGAAGAGCCATTTGTCTTGATAGAATTGACTGGCCATTGGAACGCTGGAAGACTGGCTGGCTGGGTGCATGAGAGCGGAGACTGCTCCTCTTTAGCTCCCCTGGGCCAACCCCTTCTTCTTCGCCTTCCCAAAAACGTTCTTTTAATTTGCCCTTGGGATGTCTCCGGGGTGGCACCACAGCTCTTGACTTCGTACTTGGCCCGAAGCAACCGCGTCGCCCTTGCTCCCTCCCAGCTTTAAGTCTTTTCGCATCCCACCTCCTGTCGCGACTTGCCGCACCTTCGCACATTACATATTCACTTAGAAACACCACGACACAAGAAATTCGGTTGCTCAAAGAGTCGCTTTCTACTTTTTTTTTTTTGGGGGGGCCTACGACTTGCAGACCCGCTGTCAGTCAGGTACCCGTATGATCTTGCTAGGAAGTTCTTTCTTTTGAAGTCCTTGGCGCGGGGAAGCTCCATCCTCTCACAGCCATCAGCGCCAGCGCGTCCCGCCCGCGTCGCCTCGGGAAGAGGAGACATCTTCTGCGCCTGCACCTGCAGGAAAAGGGGGCTCTTACTTTTTTTTTGCGCCGGACTTTTTCACAGCTGGCCGCCACGCGACTCCGCGACTCAGATCAGCCCGTATAACTTGCACTTTCCGCTCGCCTTCAGGTTTGCACAGGGTGTGCTTCGGAACACCGCCAACCTATCTTGCCGACCTTGACAGTTCCCAATTCGCCAGGCAGTTGCTGCCGCATCCGCAACGATGAGCGCGGTTAAAAACCTCCGTGCTATGTTTGAGCAGAAGGGTGAGGCAAGCCCGCCGCCGGAACGAGGCCGTTCAGCACCTGGCACCCCGTTTGGTAAGGCCATTCCTTGCGGCTTTGCAAACTTTGAAATCAGCCAGCCCGAGTTCCGGTTGAGCTTCGCGCGCCATGTGATTGCTGCTAACTCAGTTGCCCTCTTCTAGCTGCTGCCGCTGTTGCCTCCTCCGAGTCCCCTCGCCCCTTATCCAAAGTCCGAACAAGCTTCATCGCGATCGAGAAAGACGGTCGGATGGGATTGCAGCGCGAAGGAAGTCAAGATTCTATTCCCGGACTACGGAAACCCAACGATTCGAGCGTCCCAACGACACCGATCACCAATGGCAAAGAAATCTTGAATCCCTTCGAGAAGTTCGAGAAGCTATCAAATACTCCTGTCAAGACCAACCTGAAAGAAAACCTGAAAGAAGAATCCATTCCCGAACCACCGCGCGCCGATATTCCGGTCAGCAAGCCTACAACCCCCCCAGTGACCGACGCAGCGGTCCCAGCAGCGGTCCCAGCAACGGTCCCAGCAGTCGAGACTCCAGCGCCGGAGGAATCCAAGAGCAGGACGAGCAGCCCCCTGAAAGCATCACAAGCTGTCGAGACTCCAAAGGCGACCCCGAAGGCAGCAATTGGTGGGAAGGGAAAGGAGAAAGAGAAGGGGAAGGAGAAGGTCAATCCTGTTAGGCCAACCATAATCACGACCAAAGTAGCATCAAAACCCCTTAATTCCTCATCGGCCGGAAAATCTGTCACGAAAGCCCCCAGATCTCCCACAGCCAGCAAGGCCCCGAAGAGTCCTGCAACAGGACTGGCCCCCAGTCTACTCGCTAAATCTACACCAGACAAGAAGATGGAGCAACAAGAAAAGACCACGACCCCGAAGGCTACTTCGAGCTCGTCCAAGCCAGCAGCCGCAACCCACAAGCCACCTTCGGCCCATACATCTCCGAACGCCGGCCTTGTTAAGCCCAAGCCCAAGTCTCCAACCCGTCCAGTCAAATTGCCCCCCAGTCTCACCACTCATACCGCGGCTTCGGGACTCAAGGTACATAGCGCCGATCCTCATGTGCGGTCGACCAGCAGGCAGAGCCTGTCAGGCGGGGCTCTTCCAGCGGGCAAAACGCTGAAGAGGCAGAATTCGACTATCAGCCGACAACGGCCAAGCTTGGGCCCGCCTCCAGCGAAGGCTTCAGAAGACCACCCGGCCGTCAAAAAGGAGAAGGAGATCGATGAAGGATTTTTGGCGCGAATGATGCGACCAACAAAGGCATCAGCATCCAAAGTACACGAAAAAGTTGTCACTTCGCCTCCTCGGAAAACAATTGCAGCTAAGAAAGCACCGACCGCAACGACTACGAAGCCCCTTGCAAAGAAGACGGCACCAAAATCTACGAAAACGGAATCTACTGCCTCATCTCGGGCGCACAGCTCTGTCGGCCATCACGCTGTGCCTGTGATTGCTGAGCCGGTGCCAATTGTTGAGGAGGCACCAGAGCCAGTGAAGACTGAGGAAGCTCAAACGCAGGTTCATGCTGAGTCTGTCGTGCAATTGACGGCTGCCCAGGAGGTTGCCACAGTCGTGGAGCAGGTCGAAAACGCAGAGGAGGCGATTGAAATAGCGAAGGAGGCTGACGGTGAGGTTGCACTCCCTGAGGTTTCTCAGGCGAAGGGCTCGGCGGAGGAGCTGACCAGTGATTTCAACGAGCCGAGTGTGACGCAGAAGGTTGAAGAGACTGTTGAGCCGGCACTTGAGACTCCGGCTATTAATGGACATAAAGAGGAGATTGGTGCTGCTGTGGCAGAGGTTTCGACCACCACTACTAATGGCGAGGTTGTTTCCGACGCGAGGGAGAAGGAGTCGGAGGCGACAGCTGTGTAAAGTGATGACAATGGGTAGGCAAATGAGGTTTGTTGAAATTCTTGTACAGTGGCGGGCAGACTGTATTGCATTGACTATTTTTTTGTTTTCTTATTTTTTTTTAATTTGGACCACCGAGTCGAAAGCATGGGTTTGTTAAAGCGTTGCGCCTGGATGAACCAACCCTCAAAGCCTTTTATGATACCTGGAGGGAAAGACCGGGGGGGAACGGACGGACTTTGGTTGCCGAGGAGTTTTTTTTGCTGTTGATCTTTTTTGATGATGGATGGATGGACGGATGGATGGATGGGTGGGGGTTCAAGAAGAAAGAATTACTTGTAGCAAGCACAGATGGTCACAAAACACACCACACACACACACACACAGAGCATTTTTAGATCAGAACGGATATATGATTATTCATTGCAGGACAGATATCGGGGACGAATTTGAGCATTTTTGGAACATTTCTTTGTTTAGTTATAGTAAAAATATATATATGATACAGTTGTACAAATATGGCTGACAGGCTGGCGAGCGCAGATTGACCCCCCCTTTATTTTTTCTCTCAATATTCGTCCCAGACCAACCAAATCCTGGTGTACAAGGAAAGCTAACTTAGCTTGTTCGCTTGACAGGTCTTGTTGTCATTTTGACTCGACGACACCCTCAGGGCGATGAGAGGAGTGTGTGATATGCAATATATCCATATCCATCCGTCTTCAACCCCGCCTCACACAAACTTCCCCCAACCATTCCTTTGTTTCCTTCTTTGGTATCATGCAACTCTCTTCAACTCTCTTTCTCTCTCTCTCTCCCACTTTCATCATCCGCCCACCCCATTATGAAACCCTGCAAAGCACCAATCCGCCAACTTTCTTCTCCAACGCCTCCCGTATCTCCAAGACTCCCTTGTCGGTGCTCACGAACAGACACTCGCCCAGGTTCAGCCCCTTTATATGTCCGGCCCTGAACCCCCGGGCTACCTTGTTGAGCTCGGGTATCGACGCAGTCACCAGGCGGCTGGGCTTGCTGACGGGCTGGAGGTTGCGCATGACGGGCTCGTTGTTCCAGTACTTGAGGCCGAGCCAGATTCGGCGGGTGGCGACGTTGTCGGTCGTGACCGGCTCGGTTTCTTGGGTGAGGAGGGCTTCAGGGGGGGGAGGGGTGGGACCGCCGCGGGTTACGCTGCTGATGAGGCCGGCGCGGTGGAGGGCGATGGCGAGGCGGAGGTTGTATTTGCTGTTGGGGATTGAGGTGAGGCCTAGGCGGGCGCGGGTTGCGTTTTGCAGGTGCGCGCAGGTGTTGGTGATTGCGTGGATTGGCATTTTTTTTTTTTTTTTGGATTTATTTGGGGAGGGGGAGGTCAAGCCTCTCGGAGGGGTTTAGAGAGATTGAGGTTTCCCCGATTCGGGGGACGGAGAGAGTTTCGAAAGGTTGCGAGGTGAGGGTCTGTGGAAGGCTGTGTAGGTTGGTGTTAGCTGATTTGATTTCGTGGGAATTGATAATTATGTCGGGTGTTAGTGACCTACCTTGGTGACAAGGCAAAGAAGGGGACCTAGTGGTTTGTTGTCGTTTCGCCGGGTGGGTTTCGTGATGTGAATCTCGAATTTGAACAATTGCTGCTGGCTTTCGGCTCCTTCCGTCGCGGTCCAAAATTTTGGCCCAGGCCACTGTCAAATTGCGACAGGGGTTCACACACACTCTCTCTCTTCCCCTCCAGAAATGAGGTCCGAGCTTCCCGTTTTCTTAAGCTCAGACCATCCACCTCGTTTTTTACCCCGCTAAAAGAGAAGATCCCAGCTTTCACAAAACCCAATTGGATGCTTGGCATCCCACCTTTAAGCGCCGAGCGGGACAAATCGTTGCGACCAAACCACTGCAAACCCGGCGTTCAGGCGCAATGAACCACGGCGCGGGGCAATTCCCAGGGGGGTGATCAACAATGCGAAAAGGCAAATGATTTGATGGGAGTTTTTTCTTGGTTTCTTTTTGCGTGGCGCGAGCGGAAGAGGAAACCAAGCGACGGGGATGCAGGGCTTATATGAGGTGACGGCTGCCGTCACACAGTCAGTCACAAGGGTACCTACCTACGTACCTACATGCTTCCTGAAGCTATTATAACGCAGAGCTTTTATTTTTTTTCTCTTCCTATTCATTCATTTTTCGTCTGTTTGCATACATCTGAGGATCTACAGCTGAGAAGTATTCCTCTTTTTCCTCTTGTTTTGCGGGGTTGGTTCAAGTCGGGTTGGACCTTTTTGGACTGCCCCTCTCTCCCCAACAGCTTCCCCTCATTTTGCTCGTGAAGCTTCGTCGCAACCATGGCTGCGCGCCCGGGAGAAGATAATGTGGCGACCCTGTGAGTTTGAATTGTTGCTATCCGGCAGGGGAAGATTATACTGACCCCCTTTTCTCTTTCAAAGATTTGGGGACATCCACTACTTCTACGGCCCTCCAACGGATACTCCCCTTCATCACCGGTTCGACAAGGGCTCTTACATCTACCTCTTTGAGGACGCAAATCAGGGGCGGGCGCGCATAGAAATCGCAAACCAGCCAGGAACCGAAGAGCAAGACGCATTCGATGGCTGTGAGAGCAACCCGTTGTGTATCCCTGAGAGGAAATCATAACTAACAAGCTTCTTCTTTCCCTAGACCTTGACAAAGTCCAGCTCCAATACTCATACAACCACTCTTGTCTGGTAACAATCATAGTTGGCGCAGTTGAAGGCAACGAAGAGTGGCACCTTCCTACATACGATCCTCACAACCAAGCCAAGTATCATTACAAGCTCCACTCGATCGACATCTACTTCTTCACCCAACAAGACGCCCTCCAGTTCGTCAATGGCATCCGGCGCGTGCTTCCCGCTCCGCAGTGTGAAGTCCTGGATGAGCCCGGCCCTCCCCCGCGTCACGCCGGGGAGGTTAGCTCCCTAGTCCAGAGTCTCGAGAGGGCCGCCATCTCCGAGCCCGTCCTCAGCCCGCCGTCCAACGACGATAACGGAGCCCCGAGCTTCCCAGGGCCCCCCACCTCCGCCGTTCCCCCTCCTCCTCCGCCGGCGGCCTTCGTCCCGATGGCTTACAACCCCGCTGCCCCAGCCGCCCCTGAACAACTCCAACACCGCGAAAAGACCCCGCCTCCCGATGACGGCATCGCAAACCCACTTCACCAGACTTTGGCTTATGACGCCCAAACCCCCTTCTCACCAGGTCTTGCCCCCAGCAATGTCGGTCCATTGAGCCCGGGGTTTGCGCCTCCCAGCTTCCAACATCCGCCCGGTGCCCCGTCTTTCCCTGGTCCGCCCGTGGCATCCCCCGGCTTTGCTCCGCAGGGTTTCGGTGCTCTTGGCGGTCACCCAGGTGGACTGAGCCAGCACCCGCCCGTTCACCCTGGCCTCACCCGGGCAACTACAATGCCCGTGCATGGAGGAATCGCTACTCCGCTCGCCAGTCCGTATAGCGTTGGAGCTTTCCCAGCCGCTTACACGCCAGGAGTGACGCACACCCCGACACCGCCTGCTGCCACCGCTGCTGTGGCATCTCCTCCTGTGGCGGCTCCAGCGGCGTCGCCACAGAATGAGTATGCTGTTCATAAGCAGTTTCACGTGCCGGAGTCTCAGTATAAGCCACCCAAGGAGGTGAGAGGGAAGTTGGAAGAGAACGCCGGCAGGTTGGAAAGGGGGGTAACTGGTATGTTCAAGAAGTTTGAGAAGAAGTTTGGTTAAGCGGTGGGAGGCTGCCTTTTTTGAGTAGTGATTCTATGAGTCGTTGTTTCCTTTTGGGAGGTGTAGGGGCTTGTATGTAACTGATAGCGTTTCTATTTTCCTTATTTCTTTGCCCCTTTTTTCTTCTCTTTTTCGCTTTTTAGTCGGGACAATTAATTGGACAATTTTTATATACATCCCTTCAGATTCTAAAAATCCGTTTGTGAAATGCTGCTTTTCTGCAACAAACAGTTTCTTTGGGATAGCGGTTCCTGCCCGCTGATTACCCAGCCGGTTCAAGGCTATTTCTCACCAAGCAAAAGCCTCGCTCACGCTTTTCCTCTCACCTTCCCCACCACCACCGCTCCCCTTCTTCACTTCACGCTGTTGTTTCCCTTTACTCCCCTTACCTACCGCCACCGCACTATCCTCCTCCCCGGATATTAAATCCCTCTCCCCGTCTTTCAGAACATCCCAATCAACCCCATACCCCGCCGCTTCGCTCTTCACTATCCCATCCCACTTCCTCAGCAAAGGATGCGCACCCGCCACGTCCCCAAACACAACTTCATGATCATCATCTTCTTCTTCTTCCTCTTCTCTTTCCCCCTCCTCTCTTCCACCTACCACCTCGTACCTCCATGTCCCATCCTCACCCCAATACTCCTTCCCAAAAACAGACTGCACCGACAGTTCCTTCCTCGCCTCGTTCAGTAGTGCCTCTATCCTCCTCGTCTCCTGTGCTCGCGGGGGGGAAGGGGGACAAGAAAGGGAGTGCAGGCCTATCGCGGCCGCTAGGCCTTCTAGCAGTCCCAAGAGCTGCCCCGCGCGTGCGCCGATGGTGGCCCCGAGGCCGTATCCTTCGTCAAACCCCGCTTGGACGTGTTGGGATTTGGCGAAAGTTATGCCGTCGCGGTAGCCGGCTGTTGTGTGTTCCTGTTGGAGACGGGGGATGTCAGACGGGTGGTGATTACTAGTTGTGGTTGTTGTTGTGTAATGGTGGTAATGGTGGTTGTTACTGTGGTCTTCATTGTCGGAACCCCAGATGTCGTCCATGTTTCGTTGTTGGTCGTCATCATCACCAATTGTTGGGTTATCGCTGGTGTTGTTGTTGTTGTTGTTGTTGTTGTTGTTGTTGTTACGATGAGAAGAATTCATTGTGAAAAATATGTCTTGGTCTTGTTGCTGATGATGATGATGAGAATCGGCAACGTTACGGAGGAGCATGATAATTTGAGCGGGGGTTGTTAAGAAAGAACAAGGGAAAGAAAAAAGTGATAATAAGGTTTAAGTCTTATGCAGGATTTGGGATTGATAATGCCTAACGCCGAGGAAAAAGTGAAGCAGTGTGCTTTGGAATGTGAGTGGCGTTGAAGTTTATCTGGGCTTGTGAAAACTGAAAAGTGGTGTTGGCGTGTGTTGGAGCAGGGATGGAAATTTCGGTATGTTTCCGTTTGCAGAGGCAAAAAAAAAAAAAAAAACCTCGAGGCTAGCACAGCTTGCATTCTAACCCTAACCCTCATGTACTAGATGCCTCTTCCCCAAGTGACTCACATGAACGACTGCATGGCTTACAAATATGAATATTTTGGGCTTATATCTCTGGCCAATTGATCTGATAATAGTTGAAGATGAAATGGCTTTTCTGTCTTCTATGGGATAACACCTAGTATGTTGCTGACGGCTGCTGGGGATGCTACCTACGCTACGTGAGAATGCCCAGGCCGGTATGACCAGATTTCTTATAAACCCGCTCAAAGCCTGAACCTCTTACTGGCCTCTGTGAAACTCATCCCCTTCGCAATCTCAACAGCCATCTTGGAATCGGCGTCAACCTGTTTCTTCATAAGCGGGATCGCCTTCTCGGCCAATTCCTTGGGCAGCACAACCACCCCGTTCAGGTCTCCAATCAGATAATCACCAGGGTTGATGGTCATGTCCTGCTCGTCAGTCTGTAGCTTGACCGGTACGTTGACAGCGACAACCTTGAGCAACTCAGCCGGGGGCGCGGTGCCTACATCTCGAGCAAAGACGGGATAGTTGAGATCCCTCTGCTCTTGAACGTCCCGGAAGCGTCCGTCAATAACGGACCCGACCGCACCGCTGGCTTTGGCAGTTGTGGACATGAGACCGCCGTAAACTGCGTTGGGTATCTTGGGAGGGCATGAGACAAAGACGACGGCGCCGGCGGGAACGGAGTCAATCTTGGATTTGTTAGTGCTATAGGATGAAAAGAGAGTCAAGGATGAAAGCTCACATAATGTGTGGGGTACTTTGGCCTGGAATCAGACAGGGGCGCATATTGCACGGTATATGCCGGTCCAACCATCTTGGTTGGTCCATCCTGTCGTTGTGGTGACCACATGGTGAGTCCGGACAGGAAGCCGCCGTTGCGGAACTTCAGCTTGATAAGCGCATCAGAGACATCACATCTGGTTCTCCGAGTGAGTATTGATGCATTGTTAGGTTCAATTCATGTAGATATCATACGCCGTATACTCCTTCAAAGCCTTTACAATGGGATCTTCGGGCGCAGTTGCCATGGTGGAATGAAGATGCAGACGCCGTGATAACCGAGGTTGAGTTGGTTTAGTGGTGGGTGAACTGGAAGAGATATGGGAAAATGAAGAATTAGAAAACCTGCAAGATAGCGCTGCAGGCCGGACCAAAGGTGAACAAAAAGCTGCGCAACTAAACATTGGCATAACCATAGGCGTGGTGTTAGAGTCCAGAGGGGCAGATGATGATGATGCAATTCCAAGCTTGGAAGTTATTGGCATGTGGCTCCGAGTAGGTCTCCGATCCATCAGCCCGGTCCGGCCAAGGGAGTTCGCCGGATCGGGGAGAGTGGGACCCGGAATCCGGCCAACCTGTTTACTCCACTAGGTGTCATGCCATCAAGGCATCAATCGATTGCCACTCCTCTTTGCGTCACACCCCGTCAACGGGTGACAGAAGTGCAAAACCTAGTGTCTGGCGGTGACAGGCGAGTCAAGCCTTTCATGAACTGAAATGACGGCCATGATATCTCGAACCGTGATAGCGTACGGCGAGGAGGTGAAAGATGGAAAAGAAAAAGAACGGCTAGAAAAGGGGTTCCAATGGCACAGTTGATTCTGGCCTCAATGGACGAAACTCGATAACGGGATCACCGACTCTGTGAACTCAATTCCTGGGGGTGGTGATGCCTGATTGGTTAATAGCCGACGGTGCCGCAGTCTCAGGATCAATGTCACCATCTGACGAGCATTGATCAGTTCGGATCTCGCATCAGTCGGTATGTACATTGACCCTGGGAATTGACCCTCTGTCCATAGTGGAAATGAAATGCCGGCCGTTGAAGGATATACCCCAATAATTAGACCAAACTTTGACTGTGTTTGTGGCATGTTGCAACTGAAATTGATCGAGGTGGTGGTGTCCAGTGTTCTGCAAGGTACAATGTCGAAACAAGTGAAAGAAAAGGGCAGTGGGGCGCTGTCGTAGCTCGCAAATCCTCATCCCGCATTTCCTCTGACCCCACACTATCAAAGATGCCGTGAGACCTCAGCTCAAGGCAGATTGTTAATTGCTATCCGCCAACTTCCGGATCCCATTTCCTTACCTCTTTCCCAAACTGGCTGCCTGCTGATTCTGGTTGGATCGGGCGGCCGCGGCGAAGGAAATGGGATGTGTGCATCCCGCTGTTGCTAGCGTCGGGCTTTTAGCACATTCTGCACAGGCGGGGAGAAAGAAAAAATTAAGACCAAAATTGCTGGTTGTTTCGAAGAAAAGAAACCGCTTCCAAGGTGAAACCCAATCGGGGTTGAAGCGAAGTCGCTCTCATCTCCCTCCTTAGGACTTGTGTTAGGAAAAAGAGCTGCCTGCCTACCCGCCCCATTGCGACGAAACGTCCCACAACACGAGATGTCCAGTGCCCCGCTTCTAGTGTATCTTTCGCTTCGGTATCGTATCCAGCGAGGCCAGAATTCCATCCATTGGGTTTTCCCATTTTGCAAGCTTGAACCAAAAGGAGGACAGGAGATAATACAGAATACCTGCATTGTTACCTGCATTGTCTTCCCAGCGTATCCAGTTTAAGCGCCATTGGGAATCGGTCCTTGATGAGTCTGGCCTCGATGCAATGTAACGGCTCAGCTCGCTGTTTGTCTGGGGCACCCTTCCATTGTTCCATCGATTGTGCGTGGCCCCTGGGCCCTTGACCTTTTAGCAGCCTTACCAGCACCGGTCTTGGCGGAAGCAGTGCCTCTCTGTGGCAGGTGAAAGACCCAAGGCCATGTCCTTCTGCAGCCTTTGACCTTGTTCTGTTCCAGCTTCTTCCTCATCCCATTTCCAAACTTGCGCATTCTTTGTCAATATCATTGTCATTCGTTCGTTGCTGGCTTTTTGGAGAGGAAAAAGTGTTGCCATTTCTGCCCATCCTTCACCGACGACGTCTTCGGGTGCCCACTCTCCCGTCCAACCACCCCCCGCGAGTCACCGATTCCCCGCATGTTGTATTGAGCAAACCCAACCTTCCCGACCGCATTGAGCTGAAAACACCACTCCCAGTGTTTTTTCCCACTCGGATCCGTTACTGGGCAACAGCATAGAAACCGTCCCCATCGGGGACAAGCGCGATGCAAACGTGGTCTTGCATTGTCTAGCAAGCTATCTACAAACTTGTCGGCTGAGGAGATAATTGTATTTTTTTTAAATTTTTTTGGGGGGGTTTTGTTTTGGATTGTTCCGAAAATACCAGACGAGATGTCTCCGCCATTTTTATCATACACAGTCGCCCGCCGAGGACTCGGCACACCACATTCGAATTCACCAATACAGGCTCGAAGTAGCAGTCAGGGCGCAATATCAAAAGAAACATGGGTACGTTAAGCCATTGGATACTTTGTGCACCAACAAGGTAGAAGCTCACACCGTTGTTATACAGATTGTCGGCGCTATCTTTGCCGGCATCGTCGGTTTGGTCGTCTTTAGTCTGGTCGCTCGCCACATCCAAGTCAAATACTTCCGCAAAGGAATCGCTTACAAACCCACACTTCGCGAAGACGATTCCCCAACAACTCGTCAGATCAATCGATCAGCTCAGGATGGACTGGAGGAGGCATTGACCGAGTCACAAGCACGAAACGGACAGACGCTGGGTGTGTCGAATAACAATACAACTGGAGTGGACCGCAACACTTCGGTCCGAAGTGTAATGACATTGCCAGCCTACCGACCAAAAGCAGCTGAAACCGAGCAGGTTCTGGGACGGGAAGGCGAGCGCGATGGTATAGATGTCGTGGTGGAGATGCCATCGGCTGAACAGGAGGAAGCAATGCGCGAGTCCGAGATGGATGCATTGTACCAGATCCGCGCCGCGAGACGCCGGCAGCTGGAGGAGCGCGAGGAGCGTAGGAGGTTACGCCAGCAGGCCCGCGATGCGAACGACGTGGTTGCGATGCGCGAACTAAGGGAACGGGGCCGGGCGCAGGTGACGACCAACACACTGGAGATCGAGTTACTACGAAGTCAGCACGAAAATCTCAAGGAGAACAGGACGCGGGCGGTGAGCAGCGTGGCATATGCGGAGGTGGGCGTCGCCAGAGCGGACGGCACGCGTATTCGCGCCAACAGCACCGACAGTGAGCGGGTAGGCCTGCTCAGCGACGCGGCAAGCATTGCTGCCTCGACGACCGCCGGCGGTTTGCTCCATCGCCGAGAAAGGAGCACGAGTAGTCTCAGCATCGACACTTCTGGACACGACCGACCAAACTCGCCGGGCTTGACGACTGGAGGGAGCGCGTACAGCCTGGCCAGCGCAGGGCTGACACCGCGCTCGAGAGCCGACTCGGGAGCGACCACGCCGCGAATATCGAGCGCAACCACGCGTGCTGGATCGAGCCCGGAGCTTATTGAAGCTGCCGATGCCGACTTGGGCGACCTCAACATGCCACCCCCGGACTATGACGAAGTCAGCCTGGCCGAGATCACCCCTGGCCGTTCACGGCGGAACTCGAACGTGTCGGCTACGTCTGGACGAAACAGCCCCTACAACGAGCCCCCTCCAGAGTACCCCGGTCCAGCTCGTGCGAGAAGCAACAGGCTTTCGGCTCAGATGCAGGATCTTGCGGTCCATGCTCAACCAGGAAGCGAGGAGCAACAAGATCAAAGGAACCCAAGTCGTCTGCCAAGCTTGAGGGTACAACAGGTACCGCAGATTGTGATTGAACCGTCAAGTGCGCTACCATGATTGTACTGTTTCACCCTTTTTGGCGATAGCAGCGTAACAAAACACACGATCCTTTTGGATATCTAATACGTTTTTTGGATGTTGTTGGTTTTTTTTTGGGGATAAAGTCGGGGGAAGGAGATGGGCGGTATGATACTTGGTTTGGATACCCCCGGGAGAAGAGGCATTGGGTGTACACATATATATCCCTCTTCATCTGTGTTGTATTTTGTTGATCGCTTTGCTGTTCTTTTCTTGCGCCGTCGGAGTCGAGGGCTGGCTTACTGACTGGAATGAAGGAATGACTGATTTTGGCTTTCGGAGTTCGCTGGCACGGGAGATACATTTGTTTGGCCATCTTATTTGCTGAGATCTCGATTCGGGAAAACGTAACAGGTCTTTTTGGATACTTGCTTATTCCAACGTGCCATGTGGCTAGAGAGGGAGGGAGAGGGAGAGAAATTACCACAACTCCTGTGTATATATAATGTGCAGAAATCTGACACTTTTAGTTCTTACATATTGGCTGATTCCATTTTTGATGTCAACCAAGAGACCACCCACCCCACGACCGCCGCCGCAATCGTCGGGTATGGGCTCCGGCTCTGACGCACCACATGAGATGCCAGTCGATGCCGGAAGCGGTCCGGCCGACCAATGTCCACACTTTCACGATCACGTCCCGAACTTTTCAAATGCAGCCTCGGGCTGGGCATCGCGGGTGGTAGTATAGGGTGACAATTTTTACTAATCTAGTGTATGTAGAACACAGATCACTAACCCAATTCTTTTGGGGCCCGCTTGAGACCGGAGCCATGTGGGGGGTGGTTGGGAATTGGATGAAACTTTTGGACTTTGTTCCTCTATCTTGCTCTCTCTCTCTCTCTCTCTCTCTCTCTCTCTCGGCAGATCAGTTTTGTCTGTTTTATTGATATGTAATCATGCAATGCCCTGGCTCTCTCTCTCTGTCTCTCTCTCTCGCTCCTCGCCTCTCGGTCCCGAGAATGGATGGGATAAAGAAAATGATCAACTGATTCGAGATGTCATGTCAGTAACCTGACCTGTGGTGATGACAATGACGGCCCTGGAATTTTCATGTATTTGTCAAATGGAAGAAGACGAGGAAGACGAAGAAGGCGAATTCCGATGGGGAAAAAAGATGTGCCAAGTTGGCTAAAACAATCATTCATCATCACACCTTGCACGCGGCAAACGGGCGTGCCGACCCCGGACGAGAAGCAAACATTGAATAATTATGGATTTGCGTGTGAACAAAGAAAGCGGGGAGGGAACGGGGAACGGGGAGCGGGGAGGGGTGGGAGAAGTTTTCCCCATTCCCTTTTGGTGACTAAAAATCGAATCTTGTTGTCTCCGTGATTATATCCGTGATGAAGCTTTTCCGTACACGGTAACGTTTTTTATTTTATTTCCTTCTCAAAAGCCGGTTGACCATGGTTGGCCAAGGTAGCTTCCCATATTTTGTGCACCTGCCGATTTATGTGTGGGAAACCTTTGGTGATATTAAGAGGGAGGGGGCCACCGCACCCATCACCAAGCAGAACGGGGAAACCTTCTTTCTTGGCCTCGATGCTTGACCTTACACTATTTTGGATATATTTCTTGGCTCAGCGGTGAACCACTTCATTCTTCCTATTTGTTTTTTTCTGTTGTTAAATATTCCTAATTCATATCTCTTTAAGGACGTAGAGGAATGAGATAGTATTCTGCAGCCAGCCAGCCACATCGAAAACGAAACTCCATCCACTCAATCCAATAAAAACCGTTGGAGTTTTAAAAGGTATTAGACGGAAACCTATCGACTCACACACGCCGCAAACTTATATCGGAGCTGGAGGAAAAGAGGGCCTAGCCATGGAAAAGGACTTCAAATCAGATAGCAACTCGGACTCGGACAGGGCCGACGGGGGGGTCTCGGTCGATATCCCCCAAGAAGACTCAGAAAAGCAACAACCCACCAGCACGAAACCCGACAGCCAAGAACCCCCATCCCCAGACCAGAACCCGGATCCAGTACCCGACGGCGGTCTCCAAGCCTGGCTTCAGGTCCTGGGCTCAATAGCCATCCTAGTAAACACCTGGGGTCTTATCAACACCTTTGGCGTCTTTCAAGCCTACTACGAGACGGACCTTCTGAAATCCCACTCGTCCTCCGAGATCTCATGGATCGGCTCCTGCCAGGGCGCCCTCCTCTTCCTCGTCGGCGTCTTCGCGGGGCCCCTATATGACCGAGGATACTTCCGCCATCTCCTCATCGTGGGCATGTTCCTCATCGTTTTCGGCCAGTTCATGACCTCCCTCTGCACCAAGTACTGGCAGGTCTTGCTGGCCCAGGGCTTCACCATGGGGATAGGCATGGGCATGACCTTTTTGCCGTCGGCAGCCATCATGAGCCAATACTTTGATCGACACCGTGCCCTGGCCCTGGGCATATCGAGCGCAGGATCTCCGGTTGCTGGATCGATTTTCCCAATCATCTTCAGCCGACTGCAAGCGAGTATCGGGTTCGGGTGGGCGACGAGGGTGATTGCTTTCATCCTGCTGGCAACATCAATCGTCCCGATAGCCTTCATGAGGACGAGGGTGCCTCCCTCGGGAAAAGGCAGAGCGATTCTCGATTTCACCGTGGTCAAGGACGCCCCTTACGTTTTGTTCGTAACGGCGGGCTTCTTTGCGTTTTTGACGCTGTATGTGCCCTTCTTCTATATCACGCTCTATGCGACGTCACGTCGGCTGGTGGGCGAAGGGTTTGCGCCTTACCTGGTTACTTTGCTCAATGCCGGCTCCATCACCGGTCGGATCATCCCAAATGCGCTGGCGGATAAGTTTGGCAGCTTGAACCTGATGATATGCTGCATGGTTGGGAGCACGGCGCTGAATTTTGCGTGGCTGGGAGTGTCGAATCTGGCTGGAGCGGTGGTTTACGTGCTGCTGTTTGGAGCCTTTTCGGGAGGCGTGGTCAGTTTGACGCCGAGCGTGTTTGCCAGTTTGGCTCCGGATGTCAGTCAAATCGGAACTAGGATGGGGATGGGCTTTTTGGTGTCGGGAGTAGCCATCTTGTGCGGGACTCCGATCGGTGGTGCCATATTGGGGGATGAGAATAATCCGAGATGGATCGAGACTCGGCTGTATTCTGCGCTTGGGTTGATGGTTGCTACGGGGTTTTATGCGGCATCAAGATATCTGCTGTTCAGGAAAAAGGGAACATGGAAGGCATGAATGAGTACATGAAGGTTTTATGAGGTATGCATCTATATCAGCATTAGCATCAGCATCAGCATTGTCGTTGCCGTTCGGATCTCGGATGCTCTGGAAACAGGACGTCTGGGTCTTAATTTACCGAAAGATATAAACCAAGATATATTTTTGTTTCATTCCCGATGCGGGAATTCGAAGCGAACCTGTCGTGCATCAGTAGTGTATGTCACCTCCAAATCCTACTTCGTATAGGCATGATGAAACGAAACGGAACATGAAGATGTCGCCATCAAAGCGGCTGCAAGAGAGAGGGTTTCAAGGTCTGTGCTCAAGCTGCAGTGGGGTTACACTGATGGATGGGTGGAGGTGTATTCCGGATTCCGAATTGTTGTTTTGTTTTTGATGTCAAACACCAATTCTTCCTTTGTTTGACGGATTCCCGGTTTCCTTGTTGTTGGACAGCAGATTGGTAACCGTGACAAATCAGGGCTCAATATGCGAGGGGTGGTCTGGATGATTGATGTCTTACTGAAAAGCTGTAAGCCCTTATTCAGCAGCAAAGCGCGACGAAGAGTGGGGCGAACTCCATCAGGTGCGGGGCGTGACAGTAGGCATCTCTCCATTCTTCTCGGCTCCTTCCTTCTCGGCTCCTTCCTTCATCTTTGCTGTCATCTGAGCTGTCAAATGCTTCCCAATTGGTAATAGCTTTGGCTGACAGATGCTTTGTCTGTTCCTGAGTTGTGATCTGAAATCAAAAAAAAAAAAAACAGTTGAGAGCCGGTCGCTTCTCGGCGAAAACGAAAACGAAACCCTCCCCCTTGGGAGCGCCGATGCTTGGTGCAGATGGGGAACCACCCGCATTGGAGGGGTACCTGAGACTTTTCTGAGGCTGGGATCTACCTTGTGCATCATCATCATTCCGTAGGTGGTAAGTAAATGTAAATATATATTTATATAATATATATAAATAGACCTGGTATTTACCCCCCTTTGTCTCTCTCTTCTTTTTTTTTTTTACCTCCATCCAACCTCTTCACAACTGTCTACGTGCCATACGTTCACAAGCGTCGTCTTCATTTTTTGATACATCCTAATAAGTTATTTCAACTACCAATTAATACACAATGGCGCCCAAGATCGCAATTGTCTACGTAGGTTATCACCCCCCTTTCAGTCGACATCGGCTAACCACCATTTGTCAATAGTACTCCATGTACGGCCATATCAGGCAGCTTGCCGATGCCGAGAAGGCCGGTATTGAGAGGGCCGGCGGCACTGCCGACCTCTACCAGGTCGAAGAGACCCTCCCCGCCGAGGTCCTCACCAAGATGCACGCTCCCCCCAAGCCTACAGACATCCCCGTCCTCTCCGACCCAACAGTTCTCAAGGACTACGACGGAATCCTCTTCGGCATCCCCACTCGCTACGGCAACTTCCCTGCTCAGTGGAAGGCTTTCTGGGACAAGACCGGCGGCATCTGGCAGAGCGGTGGCTACTGGGGCAAGCACGCCGGCGTCTTCATCAGCACTGCCTCCCAGGGTGGTGGTCAGGAGTCGACGGCCCTCGCCGCCATGAGCACGTTCGCTCACCACGGCCTCATCTATGTTCCTCTCGGCTACGCCAAGGCGTTCGGCATCTTGACGGACCTCAGCGCGGTCCGTGGCGGCTCTGCCTGGGGCGCCGGTACGTTTGCGGGCGCCGATGGCAGCCGCCAGCCCAGCGATGCCGAGAAGGAGCTCGCCACCATCCAGGGCGAGGAGTTCTACAAGATTGTCGCCAAGGCTACCGGTGCGTAAACTTCACGATGAACGGAATGGCGGGTTATGGGGGTGATGATGATAGCGTGCGGACGCTAATAGGGTTTGGGAAAGGAGGTTCGGGAGGAGATGTGCCCGCCCAAGAGGCAGCTCCGGCGACGGCTGCAGCCCCGACTTCAGCTCCGGCGGTGGAAGAAGCAAAGAGGGAGGAACCAGTTCCACAGAAGAAGGTCAAGGAAGGTCCGTGTGGTTTGCCTGGGAAGTGCGTTATCCTATGATACACCAGTTATGCCGTTATGACAATAAAAACAAAATCAATAAATCTTTTTTTTTTCTTCCACAGTCAAGCTTTTCGGGTGCGAAGTACGATTAGTCGTACAAGGTATTCCCAATGTAGGGAATGGTAAGGCTTTAGCTTAGCAGAAAGCTGTTGAATTAGGCGGGTGCTATTGTTATTTTCTCGGTATGGCTATTCGGGAGTGATCCCTTTTCTTCCCAGACAGTTATGTCTTGGTACTAGGTACCAGGTACCAGGCACCAAACCACCAGAGCGGTTGATGTTTTGTAGCAGACACAACAAGTATATCCAATCATGCAAACCGCCATGACCTGCTCAAAAAGAAAACTCCATTAGTGGAGTTCAGAACCACCTGTCCCTGCTGAACGAGAAATATTTTGCCTGAAGTACCCGGAAAAAAAAAAGAAAAAAAGAAAAAAAAAGAAGAAAAAAAAGAAAGAAAAAGAAAAAAAAAAGAAAAAGAAAAAAAAAGAAAAAGAAAAAAAAAGAAAAAAAAAAGACCAGAACAACCACAGAAGTGAGTGGTCCTTCCAGTAGGGATGGAAAACACTGGCACTGGCAAAAGACGTGTACCTAAACCATTTTCGTCTTTTCCGTGATTTGACGAACCATCCATTGTCTCTCCATTTCCAGCGTAGTGATCTGAGGCTGAGGCTTTTTACCCTTCCAACGCGAGGTATAACCAGGGGCGGCAAGCCAGAGGGTATGGCTGATGAAGGCTGTTAGCATATATTATCCAATGGTACCCTACCCAGAGAAATACACACTTATATATATATACACATTAGATCATAGTTCCGTATTAGATGTTTCCAAGTTTTCCAAATAAATCACATACCGACGGTTTGTTTTCCTTTTGTTGACGATGAATATGAAATACATACACACCCCAAACCCAACCCCCGAAAGATCCGGGATCTCATTTTTCCCAGATGTTCTTCCAACTACCTAGTTTACGATGATCAGCGGTCGGGCATATGGGCGAGGTTACCGTAACAAAGACGTGTGAGATAATTACTCCGTATTAATTAGTGGTGTAGGCAGGGTGCTGAGAAAGCTTGCAGTCTGTTAAGATGGCGTGATACCATTAGGCCATCCCCGTAATGCTGGATAAATTGTATTCAACTCGAACACCCAAGAACTATCCCAATGCACTGCTGCTCAGGAGTGCCCCCTTCCATGCTGAGCAACTTGTAGTTGTTATTATCGCCAAAAAAAAACTTCGCAAACTACCAATACCATCCATGTCTGTAATACATGAAAATAATGGAGACTATGGCAGTACCAGTTACCAATTGATCTTGGCAATTTTGAAACCTGCAAGATGAAATGTAGTTGTCGTCTTGTTTACTTACCCCTTTGGGTGTTGTGGGTGGTCAGTGATGTCAGGGTTAGGGTCCTGAATTTACCCCTTCTCCTCTTGGTGGAGCCTTTTGCAACTCCACGCAAACTTTTTCGCAAGCGAGAACTGAGAACAATTACTGTACTGCCTTGTATCCACTTCACTCTTGATTTCATTGTGATGTTTACTGAGAGAGAGAGAGAGAAGAAAAAAAACAATATGACTGCCAATTATGTTGGGGGAATCACGAAAAGGTGGACGAGCGAAAATCCAGGTAAGAAAATAAAATTCAGAATTTTTTATAACTGCCAAAAAAATCAAAAGAATACATACAACACCAGGGATTCCCCAGTGGTCACCCACCTGAGTACTGATCTGGCGATTAGTAGCTTATCTATGGGAGAGCGGACGGGATCCCGAGTTTTCTACTATCTGTGGTCGTATGTGCTTGATCACTGCGGTGACAGCGATCAAGTATCAGATCCCGCTCGAGCTTTTGGGCAGAAACGTGAAGGTAATTCATCCAAGTAGCAATAATCTGCCACAAAGTGCTCAAGCAGGGAGAATCCCATTGACCACGTCCCCACTCTCCTTGTTCGCACCTTCCCTCTGCTTCTCCTCTTTCAGCCTCTTCTCCCTATCGCTTCTCCCCTCACTCGCCGGATCGTAATACGGTTTCTCGCCAAAAACCGTCGTCCTGATTCCTCTCCTCGGCGCTTCGTACGACCCAGGAATAACACGGTGCACCGTACACCGGTTATCCCAAAACGCGACGCTGCCCACGGCCCATTTCCATCTCACCTGGTGGTCGTCGGCCGAATGGATGTGATAGGCGAAAAAGTCGAGAAGCTTGTCCGATTCGTACTTTTTCAGCTCGGCAAAAGCGGTGACGAAGCCCGGGTTGACGTTCAAAGCTTTGAGGCCGGTGACGGGGTGCGTGCGCACGGCGGGATGGTGCGTGTCGATGGGTGCCCGGTTTGGGTTGGCGCCCCAGAGGTCGATGATTGTGTCGTACTGAAGGCGGGAGGTGTGCACTGCGTGAAGGGACTCGACGAATTTTCTGATGCCAATGTTAGTAATATATATATATATATACCTTGGTTTGACTGTCGTTCAAGAGACACATGATTAAATGACTGACTTCATTGCATCGCTCAGGGTATCGTACAGCCCATAGGCCGACACCCACGCCGTGTCTCCACCGACTTCGGGGTGCTCCTCCATGCGCAACATCGAGTAGCTCGGCGGGTTAATCTCGAAGGAGGTGTCGGCGTGGTAGTCTCCACTAGGCCATGGCGTATATTTGAGCATCTCGCGGTGGTCTTGCGTGCTGCCACGGATGACGAAGTGCCTGGTGTCTTTTTGGCTTGGATGTTTGTCCAGCTCGCCATAATGCTCAAAGATCCTGACTTGGCCCTCGGTTGTGAGGTCTTGATCTCGGAAGAAGACAACGCCACGCTCGTTGACGAGGAGGGCGAGCTCGTCGAGCTGCTGTGGAGAGAGCTGAGAGAGCTGGACGCCTTCGAGGACGGTCCCTAGGGACTCGGTGAGATCGGTTCGCTTGGCGCCGCCGGTGGAGAAGAGAGCCTTCTTCTCGGGGTCGGCAAAGGAACCTCGGTCTTTGGCCGGGACCCTTTGCTGGTGAGGCGGGTCTGGAGGGATGTGGTCCTTGATTTTGTCGTTGAATTTGGGGTGGAGCGTCAGAGGAAACCCGGAATCAGGAGAGATGTGTTTTCGAGCTTCAAGGTGAGCCATTGTTTCCTGAGGTGGTTTCTTTGCCAGGGCTTTTTTTTTTTTTTTTTTTTTTTCAAAAATCTAGATTCTCATCTTATGTTATATTGATATGTACCAGAGATGTAATTATAGTATACATCAATCCTCTCGCGTCATCATCAATTCGCCGTTTAGGTGCCATCAGTTTCCCTACCCGGCCTACCAGCCAGTCTTAACTCCGAGAGGGCTTTTCTAGGAGAACACCGTCAATGAAGTGCACCAACCGATCCAACCCTTCACCGCGGCACTTCGCACTTGACAGATGAGACCATGCATGTATTCGATGGCATGCTTGACTTTAAACCAATCGCAGCCGAGAATCGGCGAGCAAGACCGATAGCAAACTCTCAGTTGCGTGGGGTGGCAGCCGGTGCCGTTGCGGAACGAATCCAGGGGCTGGGGAACCGGCCAGGTCTGAACTTTTGGTAACGATAAAGAATGTCGCCATAGCTTCTCCAGCTTACATCAACTGGAGCTAGAGTATGGTCTTGCAGCAAACGCCCCACGATGTTTGAATGGCGTTATGGCCCACCCCAATGTCATCAAACACACTAACACCCCAAGAACATGGCAAAATATCTTGTTGGTGTCCATTTCATACGTGCTTGGCAGCCACTGCAGCGCATTTCGTCGGGTACATCTTCTTCAACGGGAGCGTTCTAACCCTCTTGGTTCGACTGTCTGGCATTGAAAAGTCGATATGGCTAGGTGACAGCGCTGGGATCAGGCTATGGTAGCTTGCTAGGAACGCGTGGAGAGAGGGGGAGGGGGGGAAGTCGGACAAATTCGGAGACCCGGTTTTGTGTGAAAGACAAAGTATTTGTACTCTGCGTCCCGATGTTGTGGTTTGTGGCTGTTGTGTTGTAATCTCGCAGCTCTCTACTCTTCAGTCTCCTGGATTTTGTGTTGTGCAGGTTGCTGCCAAGTCTCTCCGTCCCTCATTGCAACGTCAACAGCGTCGACACAGAGCCGCCCCTTGCCTGCAACCATGGCAGACGAGAAGCACATCTCCAAGACGGCCGAGAGCCAGTTGAGCACCAGTGATGATGATGGACAGGAGATCACTTGGACCGAGGAGCAAGAGAAGGCCCTTGTCAGGAGGTATGTTGATTACTTGAAGGGGTCTTTCAACTAGGACGCTTCGATGCTAACAGCATCGTCACGCAGAATCGATTGGCTTGTTTTGCCCTTGCTGATTCTGGGCTTCTTTGCTCTGCAGCTTGACAGGGGCAACATTGGCAACGCCATGACGGATTTCTTCCTTCGAGATGTTGGCATCACTCAGTTTCAGTTCAACATTGGCCAGCAGCTGCTGTCTGCCGGTATTGTTATTCTTGAAATCCCTAGCAACATCATCCTCTACCGTCTCGGGCCTAGACTTTGGATCGGTTGCCAGATCCTCGCGTGGGGTCTCGTCGCCACCTTCCAAGCTTTCCAAAAGGGACTTGGTCCCTACCTTGCTACTCGCTTGCTTCTCGGGTACGTTTCTTCCTGCCCTGTCTCCAACTTTATGCTTTCCAGCATCATCCTAACCAAGCTCCACATAGACTCTGCGAAGCTGGTTTCATTCCTGCTGGTCTCTACACCATTACGCGTTGGTATAAGACTGAGGAGCTCAGCAAGCGGTTTTCTGTTTTCTTCTTGGGCAACCTCGTCGCTGGTGCTTGCAGCGGTTTGATTGCTTACGGAGTTCTTCACATGAGAGGCATCTGTGGCTTGGCTGGATGGCAATGGTTGTTCCTGGTGAGCCAACTTTCAAAGCAACTGTCAGGCTCTCGCACAAAGGCTTTTTTACTAACGCTACTGGTCCCAACAGCTTGAGGGTATCTTTACTATTCTTGTTGGATTCGTCTTCCTCGCCTTGTTCCCCGACTCCTCCCTCAACCCTGTCTCCCTCCTCGGCTTGAGGTTCTTTACCCCTGAGGAGTCTCAAATCTTGTGGCAGAGAGTCATCCGTGATGATCCCTCGAAGCTCCAGCCCCACAAGAATGTCCAATGGGCTGAGGTCAAGGCCACTGTAAGCCATCCTTCCAAAACTTCCCTCTTTTTCTTTTCTGGATTGACGACTAACATCAAGCGCCCAGCTCACCAACTGGAGACTCCTTCCTCATTTCCTCTGCACTGTCATGGGCATGTCTGGTGCTTGGGCCCTCGGCTCCTATGCGCCTTCCCTTGTGGTTCAGTTCGGCTTTGACCGTCTGACGTCAAATGCCATGATGAGCATCGGCGCTTGGGCCGTGATCTTTACCAACCTCCTTTGGGGATACCTCGCCGATAAGCTTGGCAAGAGAGGCCCCTTGGTCTTTTTGGGTGTCCTCCTCCTGTGGGCTTTCATGGTTAGTACCCAGTGCCTATCCTTTCTTCTCAATGATTTTCAAGAACAAAGAAAAAATCTGACATTTTGACCTCCCCTTGCCTAGTTTGCAAACCGCTTCCTCATCACCTCAACCAACAGGGATTTGAGATTCGCCATGCTCACCATGTCGGTCGCCTTCCAAGCCTGCTGGCACGCCACCAACGGGTCCTGGATGGCCCTCAACGCCAAGACCGCCGGCGAGCGATCCATCACCATGGCCATCTTTGTGACGGGCGCAAACGTCGCTGGCATCGTCGGTGGCCAGATCTTCCAGGCCAAGGATGCACCCGTGTACAGGACCGGATGGACAATCATCCTCTGCCTGACCTCGGGCTCCTTGTTGATGTCGATGGTTGCCAACCTTCAGTACTTTGCTCTCAACAAGATTGAGAAGCGGGAGGGCGCTGAGAAGTACAAACAGTAAAAGAAAAAGAAAATATGGAACAGTTTGTCGTCGAGTTGAGCTAGTTTTTGTTCTTAAATTAATTTTGATACCCCCCCCCCCCCCAATAGAGCGTGGTTGAAAGATTTAGCAACTAAGGGAGCATAGAACTCTTTTTATTTCGAATAACTGTAGTATATATATATATATATATATATATATATATGGACATGCATAATGGATGGTTATGGTTGTTAATGTGATTGATTGAGTTTATTGATCAATTTATTGTAATTAGAGATAGTTATGATGATGATGCAAATATCGAAATGATACCCAGGCTCTATTTGAAAATGACTTTGTTCTCAACTACTTTTTTTTTTTTTTTTTTTTAGCCATGATCACAAGCAAAACACCAGTCTATATATTTTTCATGTGTCTTTTTTTCCTAGTGGGAATAATTAATAATTAGCCAGCACTGGAAACGTGTTTCAACCCTCTTGTTGGGGTCTGAACGTGGAATCCTTCCCTGTGCCACGGCGTTGGATGCGGCACGGATGATTTAATTGAAAACAACTGCCGAAGGGGAGAGGGAAAGACCACCAACCATGCGGCACGGCACGGACATAAGCGGTTGCGGCTTGTAGCCTTAACCTTAGAGCCTCATTCATATATAAAGACAAAATACGAGGGGAGAACCACCTTCAATATAGTTTTGATTTCGAAATGTTTTTTTCTTTCTTTTTTTGTTCTCTTGTGATCAGTATTATCACGTGCATTTTAAATTTTCATTTTGATATAAGAATGGAAAGAAAGTACAGGAAGGCGAAAGGAAAAGGGGGTATAAGTGTAGTCGTGTTTGCTTTTTGTAAAAGTAGAAAGAAAGTAGTAAAACCCCCAAAAAGAGAGGACTACTACTGGAGGTGAAGGAGAAGAAAAAAATACTATCGAGACTTTCTCTTTTCAAAAAAAGACAAATGAACCCCGAAAAAAATCAAATCAAATCCGATATTCAGACTTTGTCATGACAAAGTCCCTCTTGACTTCAATGCCTCTATCCCTCGGACCGGCAGAGGGAGAAATGGGCGAGCCAACCTGGATCTCAGTCGTGACCGTCGGTTTGAGTCCGAGCCTGATCTTGTCGATCGTCTTGCCGTACTTGTCGTGCGCCTCGACGCGAGGTGCTTGGACGTGGACCTCCTTGTCTGATCGGTCATCGCTTTGGAGCTCCAAATCTTCGGGATACATGATGCTTCGGGCGCTTCCGCTCTGGGAGGCGTTGGTTCCGCTGCGGTTGCTGCGGTGGGGTCCGGTTCCGCCGCGTTTTGAGGATTCATGGTGATAGTATTTTCCGCTGTTGCTGTTTTGCGTGGACTGAAGCGAGGGAAACACCCTAGCGGCCAGGGGACGGAGGGTAGGCAGGCACGCGCAGGTGATTCCAGAGCACAGCTCGCCAACCGACCAGCAGGACGAGGCGACATTGTCCCATGTTGTGTCTTCGCTGAGACGGAGGTATTGAATGCGGATGACCGAGATGGCGCAGGTGAAGAAACCGAGACAGAAAACACCGAGGAGGGCCAGCTTCTGGTTCTTTCGGAGGTTGAGCCTGCTGAGAGCGGGGAGCGGAACGATAAAGACGGTCACATCCGTTACGATGTTGCCGGCGGCGTTGATGTACCAGAAGGGAAGGTTGGGGATGCATGTCCCTGGGACTTGGTCGGCGAGCCAGAATTTCTCGATCGGGGTGCAGGTGAAGATGACCACCAGGAGCTGAGAGATGGACCAGAGGGCAACAAAGACTCCAGCAATCATGATAACTCGGCGCATTTGCTGGGTGCCGAAAATGCGCCAGTACTGGAGGAGGAAAGTTATTTTGATGGCTGTCAGGGAGGCGTTGTATAGCACGATCGAGATGTAAAACGTCTAGGTTACGAGAGTTAGACAAGGGGCGTCATTTCGGGGCTGGCTGTTCTTACTCGAAAGTATTTCCACAACTGTGTAGCATCAACCTCCGGGTTGTAGATATGTCGGCCGTGTCCATACTTGGTGTTGGAGACAACCATAGTCCCGCTTCCAATTGCGAAGAGCATAGCTACTATGGCGGCCCAGTCGTCCATTCCAAACTGCCTGATCATGGATGCGCGGGCATAGGATCGAAGGCCCACCGAGAGGGCGGCGATGGAAAGCGTCGTGACCACCACTGCTATCACGACTCCGGCTCGCGACTCGAACACGGCCGGGTCCAGCTCCGGGGATGGCGCCGTTGTCGACATATTGGCGATGTGATGGATCTCGGCAGTTGGGATTCCCTAAGAGGAGGCCGAGGGATAGAATCAGACCACTTCACGAGGTCCACAGCGGGAGCTATCTGTGGGAGCAGGAGATCATGATATACCGGAGGCTTGTTGGAACCACGGACCTCTTTTCTCGAAGGCAGAGAAGGGGGGGGGGGGGGGGGTCCTTTTCCTGTTTTGTTTGGATGCTTTGAGGGTTCCCCGGATTCCTAGGCCCGACTGTCTGCACGCTTGGATCTTCCATTGGGTTTCGCGGGTGACGGTCCCTAAGGTTCCAAGACGATTTTGTTCATTGACCCAACATCACCATCGGTGCTGTGCGACGCTAGGGGCTCCAAGTTGCATTGCCCGGGGTCCCAATGCCGTCGAGTCTCGGCGTCTAAGCTCCGTCCATCGTAGATCGATACTTGCAGCACACCGTATGTTTTCACGGAGGATCGGTCCCGCACAAGGAGGAAAGGAGGAAAGAAAGCTGTTTCAATTCTGGTCTGGATCGTTTAGGTATATTGCAGAATTAGCAATTCCGCCCGCAATGCTCTGTACAGATTACCTCAATGCAGAATATGGTTTTCTTCTTCTTTTTCCTTTCTCCTCATTTTGTGTGGAATAAAACCCAGAGTTGGAATCCGAAACCGAGGAAAAGCGAGAGGGGAAACAATGAGAGCCAGCAGGGATCGGGATCCTTGGTTCTTCCATGGTTCCACCAACCGATCTGCCCAGGGAATTTGTGCGTTCTACACTTACTTGTAGGGACTGGCAGTGACTGGTTCTTCAATATTATACTAAACGCGCGGAATGCATGCGCGAAATGGCAGGGTAATTGCAGTTGGAAACCAGGAAACCCGGATTCGAGGTAACCGGGGGGAAAAAAGCCATCATGTGGGGCCCAAAACCCACGCTTGCGAGCCGTCAGTCTGTGCACACGGCAGAAAAACCCACTACCGGTCACCAACCAAGCCCGCCGCTCCCATAACACCTGCTTCCAAGAGTCCATCCCATCTCGCAGATCTCTTGCGCCTTGTCAGGCGGAGTCCTTTCTAGTGTACGCTATTCTAGTTGTCACAATGGATTCTGTCAGTGCGTGCATCGCATAGCATCCGTTCACTACATGAAAACTTGATCGGTTGAGGAAGGTCTTGTCAGCAGGATTCAGCACGACGCTGCGTACTCGGACTCGCTTTGTAGCAGAACGAGATTACCAGAATGCCAACCTGGAAGGCTGGTTCTCGGACACGGCTGTCCACCTAGTCTTATGTGGCGTTGATAAGCCTCGTGAGAAAACAACTTGACCCTCAGCTCCAGGAAACGTAACGTTTACTGTGTAGTGATCCTCCAAACAGATCTGTGAGGACCACAAATCATATCTCCGAAGCATCAACCTCATTCGGCTCATAAATTTTGCATTGACAATCATTGTTTCAGTGGCGGATAAAATTTTCTCTGCATTGGCGTGAAGCATGCAGGTGATGCTATTCCAAGCCTGGCTAGAAGAACAAGCACCAAACATCACGATCTTAGCGTCGAGAATCCTCGGCCCCCCAGTGGAACACCGGCCCGTCCATCATCTGTCAGTTGTGTCCTGATTCAGGGGAAGTGCGAATCGCTTCAGGGTCTGGCAGGGGATGCGAGCAGATCTGAGACGATCGTTTCCGTCTGATCTGAATCAAAAACCTGAAGAGAAACAATAATTCTCCTTCGCCTCCCGGAAAAACAACTCGGACAGGAATAAAGAAACCAGGTTCCTGGTGCCTTACCATTCATTATCCTCTCCTGCAACCCAAAAGGCCCAGAATGAAACCTTAACAGGAAAGAGCAGCATTCGCATTCGCTAGTGAAGAGGTATACGATTCCGACATCACCTTCCTCGGCCCCTTGTTCCCCTGTAGCATTCATTAACTAAATCGGGCATTTTCGAATTACAAGTTTGATAATAATAATACTACTAATAATAATAATTGGACCTGGAAAAGCTTTGCAGGCCAACGACGCGTGAAGCAAAAGATTCTATGTTAGAATAATCCTGAAATCCCAGACAGAACGGAACAAAAACATCATCTAACGCATAATCTCTTCATTTTTGATGGCCCCGCACCCACCCACGCTGGTATATGCAATGAAAAATCAAAAACAACCCAACACTTTCGCCAAATGCAGAAGACGAGGTGCCAAACGAGCATGGAAAATCCTCGCCATTTTGAAATCAGTTGTGCATGGCCGGCTGCTCGTAGATTCTGTTCCCTTCTTCCACCTCCTGTTGCTGTTGTTCCACGGCCGCCGCGCCGGCATACTCCCCATCAGCCAGCAGGTCACAATCAACTCCTAACCTCCTCCATGTACCGCCAGCCAAAACTCCATAGTAATACCTCCTTCCGGCTTCCATCACCCTCAAAGCCCGCTCGTTGCCGTCGAGGAAAGCCACCCCTTCCATGTCGTTCAGCATGTAACTCTGCGAGACGTAATACAGCATGCCGGCGATGGACCTCGGGTCAACGGGCATGGGCGGGTATCGCACAAAGAACGATCCGATAAGCACCGCCAGCTGCACTGCAAGAAACAGGGAGCTCAAAACGGCGCAAACGGTAGCCGCCTTGCTGGTTTGATGTAGACTGAACGGCACGTTGGACAAAAGAACCGGAAGAAATTCTGACAGGATCGCGGCGACCGAAGTACAGAGCAAAAAGAGATGCCGGTTCTTGATGGCCGAGTAGAGTCCAGAAAAGGGGTTGGTCGACGGAGAAAAAAGGATCGACCGCTTGGCGGTTTGCGTCTGCTTGGCCATTATCTGCCACGGCGTCATGGTGCTCACACCTGTTTGTTTTTTCCATACAGTGTCAGCTCAACCATCTCACAACAAAACGGTCCGTGCGATGTATTTCCCCCTCCAAAAAAAAACTAAAAAAAAAAAAAAAAACTTACTCAAAAAGAAAGATTGCCAGCAAAAGGCAATAATCACACCAATAACGGCCGAAACGAACCTCACGCCAAACATACTCCCCGTCATCACGCTCCACAGCTTCCCGCCGTCCTTGATTCCCCCCTTATAGTACGCATGATAGTAAATGATGAAAACCAGCACGGCAAGCTCGAAGCATATCAACACGATCCTCCAGGGGTACCTCAGCGTCATGAACGGCAGGTGGTTTCCCGAGGACCCAGCCTTGGCCGCGGCAGCATTTGCATCAAACACCTCAGACTCGCCGTCGCCCGGCACCTGACCCTGCAGGCTCGTCCCGCTCTCATCCATCAAAATAATCCCATAATTCTCCGCCCCGGCGCTCCCGTCCCCGAGGCCCTGGAAATACCCAACCCCGAACTGCTTGTCCCTCAGCGCCCGCCTCATGCTTCCTTCCGACTCCTGCTGCACCCTCCCGGCCTGCACGTTCAGCGCCAGGCTGGCCATGCCGGCGATGTTCCAGGGATTCGCGTACACGCCCGTGATCCAGCGTCCCATCAGGAACATCACCAGGATCAACATGACAATAACGACCGCCAACAGCCCAACCAGCACGTAAGCGGGCGTGCGGCTGACTCCCAGCGCCGGGCCGCACTTGTTCACGTTGACCGTGTTGGTGTAGCACTCCCCGTGGAGTTTGAGTCCGATGGCTTCCGTTGCCAAGGGGACCATGAAGCTCGCGCAGCCGACCATCAGGGTCGTCAGGAAGGGAACCGGATGTCCCTGCAGCATCGTGACGGCGGGGGTGATAAAGGACATTATGCCGCTGTACTTCATGAGCAGTGTTTCTGCCCCGGACCCGCCGCCGGGTTTGGAGAGGGACTGGAACGGTTGGTACAGTTTTGCGTTTAGGTCGACGATGCGTAAAGGGATGACGAGGGCGACGCCGATCAGGGCCGGGAGGAACGTCCCGACGAAGATGTCTGCTTCGGTCCATTTGTAGACTTTTGTTGAGCTGACGACTGTGCCGTTCTTGTTGCTGCTGTTGTTATCGTCGGGGGATTTGGTGGCTGTTGGGGTCGAGGTTGAGGTGAAGGTTCGGGTCGTGCCTAGTTTGGTGAGGAAGCTGGTTGACAAAGAGAGAGACGGGGTTGAGGTTACGGTGCGGAGGGATCCGGAGATGGTGGTCAGGAACGTCGAGGCCGAAATGGTGCTGGTGTAGGTGCTTAGCTCCCCTCCCGAGGTGGAGACGAGGGTGAGGGTTATGAGGCCTGTGTTCGTTGGGGTTGTGACTATTGTTTGGGTTGTCAGGGTGCCTCCGATGGTTGTTGTGAAGCTGGTTATGGGTGGTGTTGTGACGCTTGTGACGGGTGTGCCGTTTATTGTGGTGACGAATGTTGTCGGGTCAGGGGTAATCGTGACGACGGTAGGTGTGCCACCGATGTTTGTGGCGATGGTGTAAGTGACCGGTTGGAATGGGGCACCAACTGGCGTTGTGACTACCACTTGTGTGACAGGGGTTCCTCCGATGACCTCAACCGCAGTGTAGGTCACAGCTTGTCCAGGAGGTCCAGTGGGAGTGCTGACCACCACGTCGGTGACGAATGTACCTCCACCGGCATCTCGAACGACGGTGTAGGTGATCGGCTGATAAGGCGGCTCGGCAAGTGTTGCTGCAAAGACCTGGGTGACTGGTGTCCCACCGACAGTGTCGACAACCGTGTAAGTAACGGGCTGTCCGATTTGAGACGGCGCCAGCACGACCCCAACGGTTGTGGCCGTGCCTCCTTCAATGGAAACGACTGTCTGCGGAGCCTGAGTTTGGACCACGGTACGTTCAACACCGTTGATGACGGTCACACCCGTAACTGGGTTGGGTGTGTTAACAACTGTCACCGGTGTACCGCCTACAGTCGTCACCAAGTCAACAGAGATCCCTGGCGAGGGGGTGACTACCACGATGTTCGTCACGGCGGAACCGCCAACCTCAATCACTCCTGTCCTGACGTCCTGACTAAACACCTGGGTCTTCACTTCTTGGGTAGGGACTACAATTACAACCGGTGGCTGTTGTGTGTGGACAACAGCAATCGTCTCCTCCCCAACGACCTCAGTCCCTGTAATTACAACCGGATTCGGCGGTAAACTCTGTGGCTGCTCTCTCGCGGGATAGACTGTACTGTAGGAAGTAATCGTGATCTCACCCGTGCTGGGAATAACAACACCGGGTGCTGTACTTGTTATGGTAACTTCGCCAACGTCTGGGAATTCCGTCACGCCTGCAACAGTTGTTGGCACCGTAGCAACCACCGTGGTTGGGAAAAGCTGAGCGGCGGTGCGGGTCGTAAAAATGGTGCCTTGGCTCCCGCCGGATGACCAGAATGACATGGAGGCGGTGGTTGGAGCCGCACTGGTTATGGTTGACACGTAAGTGGTCGTGACTGACGAAACTGAGCTGAAGGATGACGTTCTAGTAGTTGTGGTGGTTGTGGTATAGACGACCGTCGACGGTGGGAAGGTGATGTTGGTGCTGAACGTCGAGACGATGGTTATGATAGGTATTAGTGTGGCACCGCTTGGCAGTGTTACCGATGTGGATGCGCTTGAGACTGGGCGGCTGGTCGAGGACGATGGCCCTGTTGTCGAGACTGGCGTCCTGGTGGATGATGATTCCGTTTGGACATTGCCGAAGATGAACTCGGTAGTATCTACTGTCCGTGAACCTGAGCTAGGGACGGAAAGTATTACCGTCTCGGTGGTTCCGGTGATGGTCGACTCAGAGGGCATTGCAACACGAGTGGGAGGTGACGTTCTTGTTGCAGGAGAGGGAGAAGTCTCTTGAGTAGGAGACTCGGTTGTTGACACATCCTGAATGATGACTCTGGAATCACCATCTAACAGCGTGCTACTCCTTGATAGTGTCTGTTCAGAAGTGGCTTCGTTGCTGGATGTGGAAGAGTTGTCGAAGATTGCCCGAACAAATCGAGCAGGCCTCGTGGTGACGGGCTTCGCTGCTGGATCTATTCCGGGGTTAATACCCAATATTCTTGCCGTGGTATCGGAATCTGGCATTTTCTTGTCGGCCACAATGATCAAAGCCATAGCGGTGAACAGAAGCACGATTATGCCTGTAATGAATGGCCATCGAAGCGGTGTCGGCTTGTAGTTCGGTATTGCCCTCTGCCTCCAAATCGGCGGTGGTTGTGGGGTGCCGACGCTCCCCTGTCCATCTCGAGGCTCCTCATGATAGTCCTCCGTTGCCTGGATGCTGTACTCATAGGCAGATCGATCATCTCGTTGTTGAGTTTGAGGTTGTGACTGTGACTGTGACTGTGACTGTGTGTATGGCTGGTGCATTTCGGGGTCTGGTTGAGAACTCGGCAGGCAGGGGGCACAGAGTGATGCCCTACCTGACCAGCCGGCAGCTTCTACTCTGTAAGTGATCCTTTTTCAGTGCGGTACGAAGTATCTGGATGTTGATGAGATGCTGATCCTTTCTTTCTCCAAACACAGACATATCTCGCTAGGAAATTCCAGATATTATTTCCGCTCTCAATCGCCCAAAGATCGGGAGCTGCATGTGCCAGTCCCAAAAAAGCCGAAGCGGGCATTGGCGCCCTCCCATTATATTGGGCGACGACATCGGGCATTGACTGTCCCGGTGCGGATGGTGTCACTCTTCTCTCAAGAGCCGAAAGGGTGCAGGTGCGGCTGAGCCCATGGCTTTATCTCGACCTCTTAGCTCGCTGCCCGAACGGACCTGGTGGTGGCTTTACAGCTGCCATGCCAGGGATAGAGCTCCCAGCCCGCTCCGTTTCTCGCGTCTGGATTGGTGACGGCTGAAAGTCCCAGCCAGTTTGTGGCGTCATCTGTGTAACATCCCAGATATCAGCAAAACCACTGGGAGAGATGAACAGGGCCAAGTCGTTGCCGGCCGCTGGGTCCGATGTTCAAAAATACCCGATTCCTTCTTGTGTGCAGCTGCCGCGCGGCTTAGATAGATAGTCGTGAATTTGTCTCAGAACCCGCCTCCCGGACTACCGTCGATACCTCTACTCGTTGCCGGACTTCCGCCTGACTTAAGAACCGGGTGAAAAATAGATACCAGCACAGCGTGGAGGAACTGACGGGATAATGTGGAAAGGCACTGGTGATGGTGGCAAGGACATGGTCTATTATGTTGCATTATTGCCTACTCGGCTCAGCGAGTTACGGTCGCCAGAATCACCTGCAATGCCCGCAAGCGCATGGGCAACCGGGACACGCCCGCATCTACGGCACCTCGAGGGCACCGTCACATCCATCGACGACGTACGTACAAGAAGACTCCGCGATACTGCACTGGAGAGATTGCGAGATCAGTGGCTCGTTGTGTGAGGTAACCGGAAGCAGTATTTCGTGAAGAAAGCGCCAGACGAAACGCCCCTAGGATGGTATTGTGCCGCATCCGAACCATCCATGCCCATGTACATGTCCCTTTAAAGCCCTGACTTTTCCCATGCGAAGATCAAAAAATCGCTCCTGGATTCCTTTCCACATGGCGCGGCAGATGCTCATGCTAGGCCAGTTCCCGAAAACCAGAATCCATGTCCTCATATCATCACCACCAACCTCCCCAGCCTGAGAGCGCTTAGAAGACGAGGGCAGCGCCCTTGGTCTTCTTGTCACCACTGTCAATTGTGTCAGCAAAATGTCCAATAGTCGAGCATGCAACATGTAGAGGGACCGCCGCAAACGTTGCTTGTCGGAGGGTTTTGCGTAGTGTGTCGTGTCGTCATGTCCGATGGGCGCACTTGGAGGATTCCATGTGTCTTCTGAAGCCGCAACATCCAAAATCGCCACATCTGTCCCGAAAGCCCGGACCAGCTCGAGGAATACTCTCTGGCGTAAGCTGGAAAGCACGACACATTGGCTCCAACCCGATGCACTGCGCTCAATGCCGAGTGGGCGCACTCATCTCAAATGTCGTGACATTGCGGCGCGTTTGCTCATCCGCTCATTCGATTTGATCACTGTGGCCCAACTTCGTAGTCCCATTCCAACTCATATCCCGTTATTGCTGCATCAAGATTGCCGGTATGGGGTGATCGGTGTTCGTGATCAATCGGGATCGTCGAGGCGAAAATCGGAGGTCGTAAATCGAAGCAACAATCGGTTCGGCGGTCCCTCATCTATCAAATTTTCGCTGAGAAAGAACTTACCCAAGCTCGAAGTGCTTGCACCGCTTGAGCGGGAGCTGCTTCTTGGCCTTGCAAGAGGAGCATTCCTGTCAACCCTTTTAGCAACCCTTCTCCCATCATCCATTTCGGATTGGGGCCAATCTCACTAGTCTGAGAACGATCTTCTTGGTGGTCTTCGCCTTCTTGTGGAAGACGGGCTTAGTCTGACCACCGTAACCAGACTGCTTGCGGTCGTAACGACGCTTTCCCTGCGCGAAGGCGGAAGCCTTGCCGGCCTTGTACTGAGTGACCTTGTGAAGGGTGTGCTTGCCGCAGTCCTTCGACTTGCAGAAAGTCTTGCGGGTCTTGGGGACGTTGACCATTTTGGCGGTTCGACGGTCGAAAGTGGGTGTTGGTTGTCGTGTGGTGTCGATGTCCGGCGATCGCAAGCCTTGGAGTTTTTCCCACCAATTTGCAATTTCGCCCAGGGCAGCTTCGCGAATGTGGGTGCACGGTCGAAATTTCACCCGGTCCCGTGACCTGGCAGCCGGCGCTCAGGGCAGGCCCCACTTATTATCATGCCCCACCACCCGGGCAGGCTGCTCCCTCGCAGCATGCCCTCATCCTTTTATCTTATCAGCGTATCTTATCGAACCGACAGACCCAGGCACCCAAACACCCACTGCCCCTGAAAAGCGCCAAGTTCAACCTCTCAATCGATTGACAGCGCGCCACCATGTATTTAAAAGCGAACACTGTTCCAGACTGCTTCACTGCCGGTACAGTTAGGCAACCGTGAAATCTTGGACATTTTGACTGGATTAGGTTTGCATGCAGCAAGCAGAATGGAATATCTATAAATGTTTGGCCGAAGCCACAGAAGTAGCGACCTTGTGCCTCTTTGCGGCCTCGGGCGTTGGGAGGCTCTGTTTCATGAATGCTTTCCACAGCGAATCAGGAGGAGAATTCCCGGCGCTTGATGTGACCTAATCTCTCTTGAATTATTACATGAGAGGCTGTGGAAGCAATAGCCGCGCGCTGGTTTGGGTTCTTCCAGGTTCTTATTCGTGTGTGTAACCCCGAGCAACTGCTTATCCCCCCTGGAAGTGGAGGCTGATCAGACAATTGGAATCCGAGCAAGTTCGGATCCTGCATCACCCCTTTGACATGGTCAGGCATTATATCCCTTTTTGGGGGCAGAATGATATTCTGGCTTAAACCCCAAAGGTGCCGCCGGACATTCTCCTCGGGCACAGGCATTTTCTCCTCAAAAACTTCTCAAATAATCAGTGGCCGATACACTGTCATCGATCAGATACGACTTCAATATCCATTATGAGCTGGACTGCATGACAAAAGAGCCCTTTATCTTTCGCAAAAATCACTTGACACTCACAAAACTTCCATCATCATTATGTCTACGACGACCTACACACCTTTGACGATAACGTCCTTCCCGTTTGTCCCACTCACCACAACATTCTCCCGACCATCAAACTGTGGTGGAATATATGCACGACCACCTGGCGACATTCTTGTGGTGGATCAACAAAGCGGAACATCATTCGACTCGACATGTTACCCATCCGGCTTCGCCACACAGGAGAGGTCCTTCTTCTCACCAGGGATAGCGTGTCCCAGCGGGTACTGGACTGCATGTACAGGGGTTGGTGTGAGCAGCATTACGACGGTCACTTGTTGCCCGGTCTATAACACCATCTCCATGTCGTGTATGGATCCCGGCCGACTGTCCGAGGCATGGGAAAACCAGTTCTGCACGTGGGTGGCGCCACACAGAGGAGGCTCTGTGACGGTGACAGGGTCGAGCGGTGGCCGCACATCAACAGTGGTGAAAACCTTGACAGCCCCAGAGGGCCTCAATGCTTTTGGCATCCGCATGGTTTACCAGGCGAGTGATCTCCCGGCAACATCGGCAACATCGGCAACATCGGCAACATCGGCAACATCACATACGAGTTTGGCAAGCTCGACTGGGTTGCCAGGCCGAGGTGGGCAGGATCTAGATCAGGATGGAGGCGGGGGAGGATTGAGCACTGGGGCAACTGTTGCAATCGCCGTGGTCGTTCCTCTAGTTGTCATTGCAGCGGCTATTGGCTTTTTCTTCTGGTGGAAAGCACGCCGGGCGGTGGCACCGAACGATCACCAAAATCATCACACGGAGCAACCAATTGCAGTTGTGAGCAGCCCTTACAAACCAATTCTGGGCTACAATTACGCCCCCGTACCGGGGCCTCTTTCATATCATGCAGGGGAGACGGGAGGGAACAAGTACAGCCAAGTTCACGCCGAATTGCCCGCTGCTCAGCAGAGTCCTTCTGAGCTGCCCAGCAATGCCGAAACGTACGAATTGAGATGAAAGGTTGGTTGGGGGTTAATTAATGTGTAAACACTTGATAGATATCACTTTCACTTTTTTCTTTTCCTTCGTCAGTGCTCTGCTGGCCCAATGAGATGATTTCCATTCTGGGCGATTGTGCCTTGGTTGATCACCCCGGGCAAACACTGCCATGGGCTTTCCCGCCGAGGCGATGCAGTGCTGCCTGTGAGCCAATCAGATGATGGCTCTTCGCGCCCTCATGCACGCAACCATTTGGGGGAAGGCGCCCTTCCGCACCAGGCTGCATGAAGTGAACGGTGTGAGTGACACTTTTCTCTCTTCAATTCGCTGTTGAAGTTTTCCATTTTGATTTCTACACGGTACAATCAGCAGATGATCGGAGTTCAGTTAGGTTCAATGACTGCAAATCGCGCACTCACCATTCTACAGCCTCCAAGTGGGCAGAATTCAGAGACAGAAACAGAATGGGCGAAAACGACCATTCAAACCTTGATCCCAGAGAAAGTAAGTCCTGACCTGATCGAAATCTCAGAGGGAGCCTGATTATGATGGAAAATGCGACTGACCATCTTCAAGCTCGCCGATCTGCCCGAGCAATCATACCTGTGAGTTTTTTTCTAGTCCGTCAGGCTCCTTGAGCCCTATGCCTAACTTCTTACTCATGTGAGATATCAGTTTTCTCAGGAGAAAGGCGTACCCACCTGCCGATGGTCGCCGCGAGAAACTCCTTGAGCACTTCAACGTGCCACTGTTTGTGGCCAATCAGACGTGTTACGATGTGAATGGATTCTTTGGAAGCAGATCCACGTTCGATGATGAGAAACATCTAAGCAGTTACAGTAAGTATCCCTGAGCCTCGAAAATTCTTGGGCGCGTAACTGATTTGCCGGTGGCCCCTGAAAAGCAACTTGGTTTCGTATCTTGATTAAGATGATACGGAAGGAGTCTGACGATCCCCACGACGACGGCCCCGAGTATGCAATGAACCCGGACAAGGACTATCAATGGTATGAGACGACCGTGTTCACCCGCTGGGATCGTGCGAGTCCTGTCAACAGATGTCAGGTTTTGGTTGTCGATGCGCCCTCTGATTGTCCTGAGGAGCTCTCGAAGGCCCTGAAGAAACAGACGGCAGGTCTGAACTTCCAGGATCCGTTTGCCATGCATGCCATCTTGATTGACCAGCTTGCTACTTATTGTGATATTTCCGTATGGAGAATACGGGACCCCGTTAGGCATCTCGAAAAGGTCAGTTCCCATCCATATGCTCCAGACTTTTTCCAGTGGCGCACATCAGAATCTCACACACCTACCATGTCTCAGACTCGTATGCGGGCGGGTGCTATCTTTGAAGCCATCCATGAGATATCACGCCACGCAATCCATTCCTCTGAGGTTATAGAGGCAGGAGTTGATACCCTAAAGGAGATGCAACGCTGCCAGATTGCCGTTCACGACAAAATGTCAGATACACTGGGGGAAACCTACATCCAGCAGGCCAGAGAGTACACTCAATTTCAGATAACGCTGCTCAAGAACCTCAAGCTGCGGGCTGATTCTAATCGTGAGCGGCTGAAGAATGAAATAAACCTGGTATGTGTTCTTTACAGCCCCTTGGTTTCCGCAACCGCTATTGTTGAAGGAAGGCTCGACATTAACAACGAGACCAGGCGTTCAACAACATTACTAGGCAGGACAACAGTGTCTTGAAGTCCATCGCGCTGCTCACCATGATATTCCTGCCTGCGACGTTTATCTCGGTAAGTCTTCTTCACCTGATAACACCGTGCACCCCGAGCACTTTGCTAACCAAACCCAGGCACTCTTCAGCACAACCTTCTTCTCATACGGCGAGGACGGCACGGGATGGCAGGTCTCGGACAAGATGTGGGTTTATTGGGCCACTACGATTCCAGCGACTCTGTTCATCATTCTGTGCTGGCGAATCTGGCTCACTTGGGGTGATACCATCCTCAACTGCTTTGGCGTTGTTCAGAAATGGGTCAAGTCGCTGTTTCAAAAACAGAAAAAACCCGAGTTGGAGCACCAGACATTCTACACTACCTAGAATCAGACGTTTCGTCTCGTTTTTCCCACTGGCAGCTCTCCAAATAGGTTCCTGTATTCTAGGTCATATCGTTTCTCGGTCTATTCATAGCTGACATCCAAAAAAAGAAGAAAGAAAGAATGGAATCTAAAACTCTATTATACATGTTCTAACGCACCACCGCATATCAAAGGAAAATGTATCTTTCACTCCCAGTCAGTCAGTCAGTCCCAGACCAAGGAACCTCAAGCCCATCCAACGCCTCCTTCAGCAGGTCATACCTAGACACTTTACCCACACTCAACACCTTGTGCCAGTCCGCTTTATCCAGTCCCTCAATATTGGCAGCCAGTGCCTCACCTACAGTCACTTTTCCCTTTTTCCTTTCTCCGTCTCCGTCTCCGTCTTCGTCTTCGTCTTCTTCGTCCTCGAACCCGTAACTTTCAGCTTCCTTCAAATATTCAACCGGGACTCGAACGCCCCTCGATATGCCTGTTTCCAGTTTTCCTGACGTGGCGTTGTAGAGCGCCACGTAGCCAAAGTCGACCGGCGCTGGCACTGCTTTTTTTTCTTCTCCGTTGCTGTTGCTGCTGTAGTTACGAATGATGAAGTTCTCTACTGCTCCTATTATCACCGTTCCGATTTGGTGTTTGGTCAGGAGGGACAGGTGGTCAGGGGATGAAGTGAAGAGAGTTAGGGCGTTGGCGATGCGGTTGCGTGCGCCGATGGGGCCGAGGGAGTCGTAGGGCTGCTCGCCTGCGTTTGAGGTTGCGGGGAGGGTGAGGGTGTGTAAGGTGCTGGAGGGGGGAAGGTTGTGGTTTAGGTGGGCGGTGAGGAGGCGGGTCTTGGAGGCGTTGGCGGTGGGGATTATGAGGAGGATGTTGTTGCGGAAGGAACTCGAAGTGGAAGTGGAGATTGAAGGAATTATGGGGAGGGGGGTGGCCCTTGGATTGAGACCCAAGTTGGTGGGAGGGTTAAGAATGCGGAGGGGCGGGATTTGCCGTGGGAGGGAGGGGTTGGGCTTGAGGGAAGCGGCGTTTTTGGGTGGGGATGGCATTTTGTTGGTGTTGCAGTTTTGGGTGTGATTGTGAGTGGTTCAAGTTTTCGGAAGGAGCAGGAAAAACGGTTTCAGGCAGGATTGTTTTGCTCGTGTTTGTGGCTTTCAAAGATCGTAATTGTGTCTCTACTTAATGACGGAGAAGCAAACCCAAAGAGGCCCACAGGGAAATATCACTAGCCCGTGACGATGATAGTTGCGAAGGCGCAGCAAAAAGGTTGCTGCAGTGTTTTGTGGGAAGGCCTTTTTCAAGGCCGAATTAAATTCTTGCTGCGTCGGCCTGATCCGGCAGGTTGGTATCCAATAGCCAGATCGGATTTTCAGTGTGTTGCAGCGCGTGGCCTGGTAAAAATGGGGTCACTTGATGGTACAGTCCCTCAAAGGTTGGCACAAAAATGGATCACTCAACCCTTTTTTTGATTTCAAATTCCACATTCCGCCGAGCGCCTGTTTCTAGCTCATGTCTATTTCCTTGTATTTCAGCCAACACCTCACCTGCCTGGGTTCCCAACCAACCGCCCCTATACCTGTTTGACCAGAGATGCACATGCAATCCGTGCGGAAGTTGCATCGTGGAACACGATTGAACGGTCTCCAATGTAGCCAAGCTGGATCTTGTTGGTTGCAGTGTACAGGTCGTTGAATCTATTGAAATCACAAATAAGTATCATCAATACGCCTGAACTCTTCTCCTTACCCACAGGGTTGACTCACTCTTTTTTGACATCAGGCCCAGTCAGAGTTCCGTACTTGCCCGAGAGATCACCAACCTCACAGGTCTGAGGCAGTGAACTCTCACAGGGCGGCGTGTCACCCCTGACATAAGAGTCGAGGTGTCCGAGGGTGTCGGCGCAGCTGCCGCTCTCGGGAACGGGGCGCAGGTGAACGTGGTACTTGTACGGTGCCTTTGCCACGTCCAAGCCAGTCACGTCGATGGTGTAGTTGATGCCGATCTTGGCGGCGACGGCTGTCACTGTGCCCTTGAGGGCAGGAGAGTCGAACGTGGCAATCCACGTCTCGCCAATGACTGGATTGTTCTTGACTTGCCGTGCATCACCAAGCTTCCCGGTGGTGACGTTGGTAGATTGGGATGCTGCGAGGGAAGCGGCTCCCAAGAGGCCGAAGAGGGAGAACAGTTGCATGTTGATCAACTTTTCAAACCAAAAAGGGGTAAACTGTGAGACCGTATTGAAAACTGATTCCTTGGGTGTACAGTTTCGAAGTCTGTAGGACTTGGTCTCAGGTCAACAACCCCTTTTATACGTTGAGGACAAGGCAGCAAGAGGGGGTCACGGTTCGACCTTCCCGCCATCGCATCGATATGCAAGGGTTTGGAATCATTCTGCATCTTTGGGGGTCCGGACACAGCAGTCAAGAAATTTGTCACCCATGGTTATCTCTCTTAATAAATTCCCGGTCGCAAAACCGACCTGTAGGTCCTCCCGGCTGTATGGATAAGTTGCCCGAGCGTCGAATGCCAAGAAGGGGCAGCCCTCCATGTCCGGAATTCCACCTCGCTAAGAGCCGCAACCTCATCTATTGATACCTGGAGATCAATATATATTATCTGTGGAATAATCAAAATGGCCTTTCCCAGTGACCGGACTCCGGCATAGCGCTCCTGGGCTCCCAGACTCGGCAGCACTGCCCATGTCCTCTCGGAGCCGAACATGTCTCCTCGCTTCATGTTGCCATTATGGTCTTTTGTTTGTCCTTGAGTCTCTGCCGGTAGAATGGCACACTATGATCGACAGCAGTATAAGAGCGACTGCTATTGCCGACTTTTATCAGCGAGCGGGAAGAGACCATCTGTGTTCTTGATCTCTCCCAAACGAGAGGGATTGCCCTACGATATACATGTACTCCATTCGGTCAGCGGTTCCAGTCCATGCGTACTCGCTAATGTTTATACACTTCAAAAATGGCGTCTGTAATACCACTGTTTGTTTCAGGACTAGGTCAATTTAAGGTCCGAATTCGGGCCACCGGTGCCGCACATGGATTCCGGCCTCCTGGATCGACCAGTGTGGCCCGGGGCCTTTCCGACGATCCCAGTTCAGCCGAATCGGACGAAAGAGAGTACTTGTCCAAGCAATTTTGACCAACAAAGAACTTTGCATCTGACTTTGCAGTTCTAGAATCTTTTGGTTGTGCTGCGTGTGCGTGTGATACTGGACCTTGGAGCATCGATGAGGTCACGATTCAAAATGAACAAAAGACTCACGGTCTCGGTCCCCTTTTCTTGGCTGATACGGAAGAGAAGAGATCAAGTATTATCATCAAGAACCCCCCTTCTACCTCTCTATTCCAGAGGGTCTTCCACAAGCCCCGCTGGCCCGAATACAAAGCCTGAGAACTCCACACTCTCAGTCCCGGGATGATGTTCTCGACCGTAACGGACAGACGGCGCAGACGGCCTCTTCCCGCGTCAGACACCCAACTTCGTCTCATGTCGTGCACTTTATGATATGTGATGGCCAAATAAAGCTCAGAGCAACAAGATCAGCCTGCCCAGGGATGGTCTATTTAACTTGAAATATCTTGTGCTGTTATGAAGACATCGCTCCTTCAACATTTCTATCTCTGGCTAGCACCTCAATTTCCAACTCCCCTTTCGTATTCCCGTTCTTTTTACTCCAAAATTTGAAATTTCTGCCATTTAAATCATCAAAATGAGTTCGACTGCCCAAAGCTCAGGCCGGCCTGGCGCCTCCTCCGCTTCACCATCTCGTCCCAGTGGCACGTCGTTTGCCGTCGACACCTGGGTCCTCGTCAACGGTGATAACTACTCAAAAGCCGGGGCACCGCCTCCCAAGCGAGATAACGCCAAAAAGTTCAACCATATCATCTGTATTGATGGGACTAGTAACAACCAGACCCACGACAAGACTATCAACGAGGGTCAGGTGACCAACGTCGGCCGAATATCACATCTCTTCCCGCCCGCGACCCAAGATGGCAGGATTCAGCAGGTCTTGTATCAGCCAGGCATTGGCAGTGTGTCTGACTACTCGACACCTGCTCTCAGACTTATGGATAACATGATAGATCAGGGTGTTGGAGGTGGTAAGTGAAGTCTTGATGTGACTCCTCTGAGACACTTCCTGGGACACATCTGACACATCGGCATGTAGACTTCGCCAAGTTTATCCTCTCTTTGTACCGTTACCTGTCAACGGTGTACCGACAGGGCGATCAGTTATTCATCTTTGGCTTTTCTCGAGGCGCATATATCGCCCGCATTCTGTCGTCGCTGATTGCTGACGTAGGTGTCTTCGACCGCAAGCAGCAGAAAGCGAGTCAAGGCGAATGCGACGCCACCATCACAGACATCGTCAACCAGTGGAAGCTTCGAAAGGGAGGACAGGCGGACAAAGCCTACGCCAACTTTATGCAACCAGCCAAGGTTGACTTTCTTGGCCTCTTCGATACCGTTGCTGCTCTGGGGCTGCCGGACTTTGGAAACGTGGACCTTCAGTGTCAAGACTACCGTTTCGCCGAGCAGATTGACAAGCGCCCCCGAATCAGGCGGGCCTTTCAAGCAATAGCGCTCTCGGAGCGCCGAGAAAACTTCAAGTGCATACTCTTCACCAAGCGCCACGAGAAGCAAGTCATCAACCAAGTCTGGTTTCCCGGCTCCCACGAGTCCATTGGCGGCGGTAACGGGGACACCGGAAACACGGTGCCCTACGTTACCCTGATCTGGATGGTTTCCAAGTTTCGCAGCCTCGTGGACGTTGACCAAACCAAACTGGAAGCATATGTGGCGCCACCTACCGGACACGTCCCCTGCGGCGATGTAGCTGACTCCAGGTCCGGAATTTGGCTGGCAAACACGAGCGAGTACCGCACTTCTCTTGGCACCGGAGTCAATGAAAAGCGCCACATCACCACCGAGCAGCCATACTTTACCCAATTCACCGGCATTGCCCAGATGCCCGACGTCGACGGGTCCGACCAAAAGCCTATCCGACTGGAGAAGCTCGCAAAGGAAAAGCCCGAAGAGTGGGAGCAGAGCATGCTTAATCTGCTCGACAAGCACGTCGACGGCGTCCCCGGATACTTTGAGGGTAAGCTCCACCACTTGAAGCATCACACGCTGCACGGCATCAGCCATGCCCCAAACCTTACCAGCAATGGCCCATATGAGGGCTCGGCTAGCAGTAGCAGTGCTAGAATGGTGCAGAGAGTGCAGACTCGGACGACTCAGACGGTGCAAGTCCAGAAGGCGGTAACACCCACAGGGAAAAGAGTCCTGGCGTCGGCGGGGCCGGGAACCGCAAAGACGCCGCAAAAGAGTGTTGAGCCGGTGCGTCGTGTTCAAACCGGACTGCGGCAAGCCGGGCAGCAGCAGAAGCAGAAGCAGGAGCCCGAGGGAATGCGTCGGGTGCAGACATTAACATTGCCGGTGCGCGGGGGGCAGACGACTCCAGGACAGATTTTGACGCAAAAAGTAGCCGTTGGAGGTAAGGCTGTTTCTTCCAGCACCACGGTGGTCGCCGAATCAAACAGTGGCGGTGTGATGCAGTCTGAAAAGCGAGTAAATGTCGTCAAGAACGCTGCGGTTCTGGATAGTATGGCTCGGGAGACCAAGTGAGAAATGTATTTAGTTCAGGTAGTATCGATGTTTTGGTGGGCTCGAGATAGAAAACGTGGGGTTGTTATATGAATGCATATAGATTTGAATAGAAAGTGAAAAACAGCTGATTTGGCGAGGTATGTGCACTTTGCAATCGAATCTTGCAGGTGGTTTTGATAACACGACTGACTATGACCAAGATTTGAGAATTTCGATCGTGTTTCCGTTGCCACACCTTCTTCGTGTGGCCGGGTTGTACATACATGTACATGTATGTACAGACGTCAGTGACAACATCGGCGTGGAAGAAGGAAATTGGGAGCGTAGTGTAAATGAATAATTCTCAGTTGTATTTCCAGTACACCATTCTGATCTGTGCGTCCCGCGCCCAAACATTCTGGTAACTTCCCTCCCGGCCGCCCTGTCGATACATACACCTTTAAAATTATCACAAAACCCGCCTTGTCTAATTTTTACACCCGTCAACAACCCAACGGAGATTATAAAGGGGAAACAAAAAGAAACAAAGTGAAGTTGATGACCATATACACCAGAGTCCGGAGCGATAAATTCGAATAAAAGCAAAGAACATAGGAGAGATAAAAATGAGAGAGAGATGAAAAGAAAGAAAAGCACACACAAACTTTCTACGGTACAAAATGAAATAACAATTCAGGTAGCTCAGCTTGATCCTCCAACTCTGAACCTTCTTTTCTCTCGTAGATGTGAATTCCAGGTTGGCTGGTATCTCAAATATAGTGTCCCCATCCAGCAATAACCCGAAGGAGTATGAGCTCTCGGCCAGCCCCGTCGAGCAATGCATCCGCGAGCTCGCTGGCAGACCGTGGACTCAGACGGGGCCAGGTAAAGACGGGTTTCGTTGGCGAAAGGTCCTGGTGGGCACTGGACAGTCACACTGGTTCGATTTCCCGCTCTCTAGCTCGGCAGAGATTCCGAACAAGAAAGATGCCGAGGGCGAAGTATGTAAATGAAAGGGTAATCCAAAAGGGGCTATTGGTGACAAAAAAGCGTTTGAGCTGTTGGATGTCGTCGTCGGGTGAAGTCTCAGACGGTAAAATTAGGAAGAGGCCGTTTACGGACATTATAAAGTTGACTGGGAGGATGGCATCGTCACGTCAGTCAAACTGCCAAAGACAACAAGCGAGACAAGACGGGACATACTGGGGCTAATCGGAGAAGAAGAACAAGAAACGATTCTGAGGATCGTGTATTGTTATGTGGCCTGTGGTATGTGCTGGCGAAATCCGAGCTCTCATGGAATTGGTTCCTGGAGGAGAGGAGAGGTGGATATCTAGGTATTTGACAAGCGAGAACCGGCTAAAATGACGATTCACAGAAACAGAAGTCAGAAAACAGCTGGGAGAAGAAGGTAGCTTCACATTATATAGAGGTTATGCCAGAGCTGAGGCTCGAGTAAGTTGGAACCTCTGCAACGCAAGTGTCAGCGTTATACCGCACCAAGGATCTCGGTCGTGGCCCAAAACCGTGAGATTTTGTCTTTTCGGAGAGGCCGTCGAGACTACTTCTATCGGAGAATGACAGCTGTGCCTTCCAGATTTGCACAACCGTGGTAACGCAGTGCGGACCCGGCGCCATGTTGCTAGTGGTTGGCGATCTGTGGCTTTCCCATGGGGTATGTGGCTGCTCGCACTCAGAGCGCTATCTGACCAGAACATGCAGAAGCGTGAAGAGACTTGGTCCGGCACCGTCACGCCAGGGTTCTCGAAAAATACACCTACATGACTGGTTCATCGCAAAGAAATGGGGAATCATGGTCCACATCATTCTCGAATTTGCTGATCGTGCATTTGCGGCTTGGCGCCGTGCCGATCATCTGGCAGGGATCTGGGCGGAGTTGTCAAAACTTTCAGGACTCGACCCTTCCAGGTTGGCATGGTCCGTAGACCCTGTTTTCACTATTTTGATACCTGCCATGCCAGGGAAAAAAAAAAAAAAAAGGTCCAAAAGCTTGACGTCCGGTGAAGGCCTTGGACCCTGGAAAGTCTGCCAGAAACCACAACAAAACAAAACTAAGAATGGTCAGGAAATCACCACCGCACGCTTCATCCATGAAGCGCAACAGCAACCATTTTCAATAAAAGACACCCTCCTCACCCCTGTTGCTGACCCTGTCCTCAGAGTGTTGGGGACGGAACTGAGGCCCTGCCAATTATATCTGTCGGCCAACTGTCCACCAATAGGAGGCAAGGAATCCATCTGAACGGGCTGGACCCTGGCACGCGCCCCACATATTAACTGAGACTGCAAAGAGCATACTACCACTATTAACACCACCATATCTTTCGCAAGTTTTCAACATATTGCATTGCTGTTTTTAATGTTATAGCTCTTGGTACATTCTACCTACTATTCTGGCTTATTTTTGAGTTTTTTCATTGTTTTATTTGGATGGTTTTGGGCCTTCAAGTCTGGGGGAATTTCTGACGTTTTGTTAGTGTTTGTAGTGCGAGAACCGTCTTTGCAGTCTCAATTAATTCGTGGCGCGCGTGCCTGGTTGGTCCCTACGATTTTGTCCACTCCAATGCCTCGAGTTTTGCGGCTTCCTCCGTTCTTGCCCTTTGCTGTCCCGCCGGCCTCTCCCTCATTGGACGTCTGGGGCGACAAGCTGTTCGGTTCAGGTTGAGCTGTCTTGATGCCCGCGAGAATGGAATGCAACGCCTTTATCGCTACCTTGCTGGTAACTAACTGGTTTCCCAGCATGTCCAGAGGCGGGCAATTCTGTCCGGCCGGCAAAGCCCATGTTCGGACCACTGCACGCCATTGATCGATGGGATCGGACAGGGGAATGGTGATGCTGGCACCTCAGTCTCGTCTCGCCGAGTTCGCCCAGTTAGATTCACCACGGCAAACGTCCAGTTACATCCTCGGGCTTGGAAGTCTTTTAATCCACCTCGAGTGTCATCTACACCAACCCAACTTTGCGACACACCAGAGCGGTTCCAGTGTTTGGCAATCAAAGAGAGAAGAATCACACCATGGAGGAGCCTGCTTCAAGTTTCTTCCCTACCCACGCTGCCCCATTGCCATCGAACCAGGTTCCACAGGGCATCCAGCCCCAACAAGTCAGCGCCGCTCGTAACACCCTCGCCGCTACCAGTCAAAGTAACTCCACTCCCCAGTACATTGGTGCTCTAAACATCGACGGCTTTATCCCAGCACCCCCTTCGCTTCATCGACAAAACCATTCCGCACTTGGCTCTTCAAATTTCCCCCACGCTTATCACGACTGGCAGTGCAGCGTCAACGGCAATGGCAACAACATCAGCAACGGCATCAGCAACGGCGGCGGCGACAGCCACCAGGGCGAAGATGCCGCTGGCCCTTCCCTCTATCACGACCCGATGGGAGCAGACCTAGCCACACGACACTCGATTCCATCTTTGCAGGATCCAAGCATCTTGGCACCCGTAATATGCAATTTTCCACCCGACACAGCTGGATGTGGACAGCTTCCTTACCCGCACTGGTACGAGACGCAGTCCATAAAGGACGATGGCAGCTATCTCCAGACCGATGGCTACTCGCCGCACGCGCTATTTACTAACGAACCACCGATCTCACCCCCTTTATCTGAGCTCGACACCAAACGGCGTGCTACTATTGACGCGTCCTTTTTGCAGCAGCCCAATGAAGTACCAGTCTATCGTGTCACTCTGATTGAGTCCGAACCGACTTCAGCATCGAGCTACTTTCCGGTGTCGCCATACAGCCACGCGCCCCAACACGACAGCCCCTCAAATCCAGTTCACCCGGGACAGTATATGTTTGCAGAACAACAGCAAGCGGCTGAGGAACCGAGTGCTGAACAAAAGCCCGGAACCGAAAAGCTGAAAAGGAAAAGGGGGCGCCCGCCGACACGCATCGATAGCCTCGAATCAAAAAGAACACCACCAAACGACACGAGCGGTGTTTCGCCCCTTTCTTCCATCACCTTCGGTTCCATACAATCGGAGCCGGCACCGAATACGGGAGCGTCCAGCAGCACCATCGGTGGGAGGCCAACCCTACAGGCTCGGAATCGCGCCGCCGCCAATAGATACCGTGCCAAGACCCAAGCAGCCATGGCACAACTCGAGGCGGAAGAACGCGAGGTGTCCATAAGGCGACAGTCGTTACTGGTTCGTGCTGGCGAGCTTCGTGATGAGGTCTTTCAGCTCAAGAATGAAGTATTTAAACATGCCAATTGCGGCTGTCCACGAATTGAGGGGTATTTAGAGAATGCCGCTCAACAGGCGCATGCCAAGCAGGCGCTCTTTTCTCCTCCACTACCCGGAATCGGAGGCAGTGCATCCTCCAGATCATCATCACAAAGTTGACAGATATCTGGTGAGTCGGTCCTGTGCAACGCCTCTTGTTGATCAAAACTGGGCGTGTAGGTTTGATATTGACTGTCGAGTCTTGTTAGACCGTCAACACCACTGCGTACTGGGCTGACTCGGGGTGGCTTGTTGATTTGGGGTGTCGAGGGAGCGCGCTGGCTTTACCGGAGAAAGACGGCGTGGGTGGGTTTGGCATGATTAAAATGACTCGGACGATATTTTGGGGTAGGAATAAAAGCGCAACAAGGTGAATGAGACGGGTAAAAGAAGAGCATGGTGTTTTCACTGTCTCAAGTGTCGCTTGAATACCCGCGACTTATCCACACCTGATGGATGGGGTTTTGGTTGTATTGCTCGTTGGTTATAATTTCATAGTGATATCATAATTTCTCGACATGGTCAGCTTCCAGCCTGGGTAACCTCCCGTGCCACTGTGGTGAGGATGGCTGGATGTAACTTTTCCTTTGGGTGATGTGCCGAACCCTGTTGCAGAAAAGACAACCGAGGAGTTCCCTTGTGGCCACATGTCAGCTGAGGGTTTCCGGCCTGCTCTGCCCCGCCCCGGTAGGATCGGGACTGTATCATCGTGGGGGGAATCTACATGGGCAGGATGCCATGCCTTGTTTTGATGCGTAAATGCTGCCTGGAAGCATATAAGAATGACTCAAAACACACGGGGTACCTGCCATGGATCCCCTTGTAGTTTTATGGGTCTATAGGCATGCTCTGCTTTCTTTGATATCACCAGAGGTGGGCCGTCATCTAAAAGAATTCTAGCTATGGTACACTATATCTAAAGAACCGTTTTTGCCACATTGCTTGTAAAGTGGAATTTGGGTTTGGATAGCCAATAAAAGAGCTTTGTAGTTGGATGGCAAGATCCGCACTCCTGCAACCAGAGAATCAAGCACCCTTGACAGGTTGTGCTATCCCGTTTCCAAGCGGCGCTGCTTTCTTTCTCGGCCGCGGAGAGAGACAAAGAAAATGAGAACCCACAAGGACGGGGGATCGCTTACAACCGATATGGGGGATGAAGGATAACGATGCAAGGGTCTTCCACATCATTTACTCCCGAGGGTTTCTTATACAAGTGATTACTGCACATGCATGTACAGTGCCGCCCACATGCTGACAACTATTGCAGATCATGGCAACACTCTTGCAGCAGCCTTGCCAATCCTCCCGTCGTGGCTTGGTCTGGGCCGTCTGGCTGGAGACCGAAAAACCAGTTTTCCTGAATCCAGAACGCTAACTTTATGTGGCATCATACATACTCTTCCCACCAAAATCCAACACTCCGAGTCACTGCAGTTCAATACCTACCATGAATTTTCAAATCATAATCGGCCTTCTTACGCCTTATTATTCGCGAGAAATGAGCCAAAAGTTGAATTTTTATTTTTTCAATGCGTGAGTGTTGGGTGTTTGCATCTCCGGACTTTTTTCCCTTGGGTTATTACCGTATCGGCTTAGTCTTCTGGATTCAGCAGTTTTCTTTTTCTTCGTTCTCTTGCAAAAGACTCGTCGTTGGCCAGTCTCTTGACCTTTCTTTTTTGTTCCAGGCCAGATCGTTGCAGGGACTCCCTTGGCACCTGATCGAAGCTAAGAGTTCCGAGAGGAAGAGGTGGGAGGCTTGGGGCTGAGCCGGAGTAAATGGTCCTTGACCTTTCAAAGGAAATTGTTAAGAGCTGTTAGTGTAATCAATTCCAACCCAAGACAAAGCCACAGCCCTCGACCTCCCAGTTTCTCTTCTTCCCAAGACAAAGCCACAGTCCTTGGCCTCCCAGTTTCTCTTCTTCGGGCTAATGAGCTTGTTAAAAATCCCATTGCGGCAGGATTGGGATCATGAAATATTTGCAATAATCTTTCATCCTCATTCTCATCAACTTCAATTCTTTCCAGTCATGGCTCTTAGACTCGGCCACTTCCAGCATCTTCCGTCTGGATACTTGAGAGAGGACCTATCATTGAGACTCAATATCAACATTTGCATGTGGATTGTCGGTTGAGGTCCTTTCTGACATGAAGAAAACCCTAGTCTCATCGACATGCAAGTGCTTGCCAGCGGACAGGCAAAATACGTTTCGAACCAGGGCTCATCACTCAACACGGCCGACCCCCATATACTGTGTGTGTGAAGCACACAAAGTATGTGCATGTAGGCGAGGCGGACCACATCAGATACAACAAGAAGGACCAGCGCACAACAGCAACACAAACAAACACACAGGTATCAGGAAACCAATCTTGACTCGGTCATGACCATTCACTCATTTAAAATTCATAAGAACAAAGAGCCAACGCTATCTACCTAGGTGCTCATACATATTCGAAGCAAAGATATCCGCCCTTGGCATCCATCACGTCGGCAACCTTGGCATCAGGAATCTGTCCATACGAAGTCAAGGTGTGGTTGAGGGTGACAACGCTGCCACCGCCATCACCCTCATCGCCGGCTGGGATGAGCGCCAACTGAGCGGCGTTGGGTGAGCTCTGGAAGATATTGATGGCCTCCTCGGTCATGTTGCCGGGGAGCTCGAGGAACCCGATGGCAGGGTCCTGCTTGTTGTTTCCGCCGATGGCATAGGTCCTGGTCGTTGGGCTGGCGTTCTGCCACTCCAACCAGACCTTGTCGACGTAGGAGTGGTGGAGCCAGAATACGGGGTCAGAGGGAGAGGCGTGTGAGTCTCCCCTCAAGCTGCCCATGGCGATGTGCCCGGATACGTGGGGGGCGAGGTAGAGGCAGGTTGCGAAGTCGACAAAGCTGGTGAGGGTTTTGCACCTTGCCAGCTCGGTCGGGACGTCAATGCCTGGGAAGAAGAAGTTGGACTTGAGCGGGTTGCCCAAGGTGTGCGCGCGACCAATGCAGCCATCTGATGTTGCACCCGTGTTAGTGTACTTGTCTAGCTCATCAACAGCAAGCAAAGCAGATCTTCGGTGGAAGGGACGAACCGGTGATGTTCCAAATTGGACCAATGGCGCTGACCTGTCCAACGAACGGCCCGTCGACGACGCAAGGCGCATCGGTTCCGAAGCCGTACGGGCCTCCGGTGAAGATGACCGAGTCTCCGGAGTTGGTCAAATTGGATTCGAGCACCTCATCCCAGTATGGAGTTCCTCCGTGGTAGCCACAGGCCTTCAGCAATACCTCGTGAAGGTGGAGGTACCATCTGTGCCACGGAAGGAAAACACCGGTGGAATGGATGGTCAAAGCGTGGAGCTGATGGATCGATACCAGCTCGTCGTACTTGTTCCGCACGCCGGGGAGTGGGAGCGTTGACGGAGTGTTCATGACGCACACTTCGGCGTCGAGGTATGCCTTCTTGGCAGCATTGCTCAGGGTGTGCCTTTTTGGGGGGTGGAAATTGTCAATGAAAGCCCCCCAGCGAAATGTGGTTCACAAGAAGCAACGGGACTTACCATGCTCGACGCTTCACTGGATGCTTGCATTTTGGTCCTGGACCACCACCACCACCACCACCACCACCACCTGGGCCACCGCCGCCTGGTACTGGAGTGGCATAGACGGCGGACTCAGCGATGCCGGCGGCAAGGGCGACGAGGGTTGTCAACTTCATGGTGTCGGCTCAGTTCGGCTGTTGGTTGTTGGCTCTGATATCTCAAATCCTCGTGGCCGAAAGGATCGGGGTTCCCGCCCGTTTTATCTACGAATTTTCTGAGTCTGACGTGCATGGGCGACGGGAAGTCGGGGAGGGGTTCATCAACTCGGCATCCCAGGCTGCCGGCAGCGGTGTGATGTGACTGCTGGTGTGGTGTTGCAGTAATGTGTTGATTTCCCAGGCTGGGATACCCGTTGTGCCGGGGCAAATCGAACATTTTCCAGGCCACAACATCCGGATTGGGGGTGGTATTTCCTGCGATGCAACTTGGGAACTATTTCAAACTGTCAGCACTAGATGAAGCAGTATTCAGCACCACCTGCGGGGTGTAGGAAGCCCTGTAAGTCGGGACCCCCACTGTTCTATTGGTGCAACCGTTGAACCAGTGGCTTGGCTAGGACCTAATTTTTTCATTAGTCTTATGTAAAGCCCTTGTCTAGTCCTGACTTCATCACATCACGCAGGGCATCTGGTCAGCTCAGGTCAGGTATACCTACTCTTTTTTTTCCCCTCCTGTCCAGTTTCTCTCAACCTTGCATTTCAAGCTTGTTTTCAAGTTAAACCACCTGATTACTAGGTTTCCGAGTCTGCAATAGTCTCTGCGGTTTTATGTAAAGAGAAGCCTGGACTTGTCGAAGTGCTGCTCAAGTTTGGGATAGTTGACCCGGAATGCTTTAGTCTCAGCTACTCTTCGGATCAACGGATCCCGTGTGTATGTGTGAACGCCTATTGACACCAAGACTGTGGCGCCAGAGTGGCGGATGAAACTTCATGATATCGAATAGAGGTTCAGCGATTGGAAATGTCGAGTGGTTGGGTGCGGGTAATCTGAATCCTTTGGCCGGGCGGGGGAAGTTCTCGGACCAAAATGCAACATTTGGGAACATGCGCCGACGGGTGAGGGTAGGGAATGAGTAACGAACGCGCTGAACCGAGCCTTTTTTTTCAACGGCATCCTAGTATTCGTAATCAATCCTAGTATTCGTAATCAATCCTAGTATTCGTAACCAATCCTAGTATTCGTAACCAATCCTAGTATTCGTCTTATATGTATGATGGCTTTCAAATGCTGAGGGAGAATAAATGCTTCCAAGTTGGAGAATCGAATTGAACCGCTTGTGTGTATCACGAAAGAAACACGCCGTCCCACTGCGTGAACACAACACCACAAACCCCTGAATTCGCCCATTCAGGGGCTCGCTTATTTGGTTACACCTGACTTATGTTGTTGTTGTTGTTTGCCACCACGGCAACCACCTGCAACAATACTATGGACGAATGAACCTCCCAACCCCAGATCCCCAGAGAATACCTGCATCATACCTATGATTACAACTATCATTCAAACCTTGAATGCAGAGAGTGATACACCAAAGTTTGGTGTTTGAACTTTTCATAAAACTAGTGACAAGGGCGATTCTATATCCTCGACAGAAACTGGCATTTGTCTTTTCCGCCTTTCTGTCTCTTTTTCTTTCTTTTTTGTCTTCTTTTTATTTATAAAAAGAGGAATCAAAATGAATCAGAACAAATACCTCCTCGTACGCATAGAAAACATGGGATGCGGCAGAATGTACAGCTACTACAGTACATAGGTAGGTATGAATCGTCTGTCCTTCCTCGTCTCCTTACGCAGTAGTTCCCCAAGCAGCATCCCGTGCCATAAGAGGTGACCAAACCAAGACACGTGACACACGTTGTAGTAGATAGGTCATGCAGTGAGGCCCCGACGCCAATTCATACCGTGACGTATGTAGGTTTTAATCAACCGTTACCAGACCGTGGTGTACCCACAATGTTAATTGGGCTTTTGGTGGTTTCTTTACATGTACGAGCACCCTTCGACTAAAATCGTTAGGGGATGGTGTCTGATCAGCGACGAGTGTGTCTCTACTATCCGTACATGCAATGTAGTAATGCGGGGACGGATGAGCAAGATTAGGTGAGAGGACGGGTGGAATAATGCTTACCATACGGGACATTGTGTTGAGCGTTCGGGCAACCACGCGTCAAAACAAGCTCTGTGAAAGATGTGACCACAGGCAGGAAGGCGAACTTCGTCACCCTGCACGATGTATTCGATACAGATTGCGCAGAGTCTGTTGTTGTTGTTGTTGTTGTTGTTGTTGTTGTTGTTGTTGTTGTTGTTGTTGTTGTTGTTGTTGTTGTTGTTGTTGTTGTTGTTGTTGTTGTT
>MU858865.1:0-21459 GCA_033297175.1 Cladorrhinum sp. PSN332
ATTACCCCTGGGGTCGAGTTCTGTGTAGGGCTTAAGTGCATGGCGCCCAAAATGAAAACGAACCGAGTTGACAGTTTCAGTTGACTACCGCCGTACCCGCTGATGCGCCTACCCCGCAATTTTGGCCTTAAACTTTCCGCCGAATCCGCTCCGACGGTAATTTGGTGCGGGTATCTCTTTTTTTTTTTTTTTTTGGTCCACGGGAATGTGGAGCAGTTTATTGATGTTTTGTGCGGTCTGGGTATTTCGTTGGTGTCAGTGACTGGGATAGATGGTTGATGATGATGATGATGGTGTAGGCCTCTCGTTCATATGGAATCACTCATGGCATGCTGTGTCAAACACGTCTTCTGGAGGTTTAAACTAATTGTGTTTATTGCTATATACATGTACACTACAGAAAATTAAAAGATGTACTACCTGATTTATGCTTTGATGTGTAATACCTATGGCTTTGCTTTGAACCCTCCTAGTCCTACAATATTAATCCTTCAAGCTTCTTGAGATCGAATATAATTACCTCTGACAGTGGATTTCTCCGATATTTCTTTCTATTCCCCATCTCTTGTCTGAGGGCGATTTTCTTTTCGCTAACTTGGCCATCTCTAAGTGGAGAATGAGATATCGTGACCTCCGAAATTCGACTTTTCAAAGGCTCCCTATGATCTGATCCTCATGATGAATCGCCTGAACCGTCTACGCCCGGTGAGCAACGCACTTGCCAGACTTGAAGAGCTCATCTTTGCTGAGCAAGGAAATTTCCGCCTTCATTCCATCCGATGAAGGTAAGTAATTGAGGTTTTGTTATGAAGGCCAATATCTCCGTGATGGCGTCGGCTTGCCGGTGGTTCCAGGGGGCGACTTCTAGTGACCATTCGGGGGTTGCGTCTAAGCCCGCCTCGATACGGGTACGCTTGCCAGTGCGAGTACGCTTGCGGAATTGAGTAGACGAAGTGGTCAGAGTTATGGCGTTGCTACTAATAGTGTCTTGAAGACCACGCAATAAACCTTGGGGCTCGGAGCTGCCGACGGAAGGGAGTTGATGGATGTTGTTGACGTGCTTTATCAAGGCGTTCAAGGCCTCCATTTTCGCATCGGTCCTACGAATGGCATCTTGTATCTCTTCCGTGACTCCTCTCATCTCTTCACGATGCCCAGTGTTGCTCTGCAGAAGAGCCTTCGGTGTCATCTCAGTCTGCTTGTCCTTCTGAAGCTGTCCTTTTCGGCACGGGAGGCCTTATTTTCATCATTGAAGGTATTCTTTTCGTTCACAAACTCGCTCCGGAGAGTCTCAAAGCGCTGCTTCTGAGCCTTGAGTTTGTTCTCGGACTTGGACGCATCTTTATCACCTTTGTGTCGCTATTTTCGTAACGGTCGTTAGTCAAAATTGAATTTGCCAGAGAATTAAAAAGATGTTGCACTTACCTACCTGGTAGGAATTATACTACTGTTCAATGAGATGGAAATTGAGAGGGTGGTTGGAGGGAGAAAGTGTGGAATGGAAGTTGTGAGCTGCTAATAAAATTTAAAGAGAAGACCTAGGACCAGTTTCAGCGGAGGGGCAACCTTAGTGGACACCCAGTTCAATTTGACAGCACTAAAGAAATTCGCAGCGCAGACGCACTCCAGTCATATGCGCAGTGGTGGTCAACTTGCTGAGGCCTGCCTGGCCCGGGCATGTCTTTTGTGCTCTGTTAAGTTCCGTTCTTGCTATTGAAGTCACTCTCAAGGTTTGATTTCGAAAAACACCACCACAGAACAAATATTACAATGTAAAAGAACAGTCGATATATATGCCACCGGTACTAAAAGTATCCGGGTCCATCTTGAAGACCAATCGATTACCCTTTTCCAGGGCCTGGTTATGTTGAACATACTTAGAGGTGTCAATTTACTCCTGCCAGAGAACGATGATGACTTGCCATCAGCTGCAGCTCACTCTGATACAGGTTTGAAGTGCGGGAACTTTGAATTGGAAGCCTGGGGCGACATCTTGATGGCAATTTTGAAGTTGCTTATTAATAAGATATGGATGGAAAATCTCGACTGAAAACGACGATGGTAGCTTTCAATAGAAGAGATGTTTCGAATGTTGGTTGTCTTTTGGACAAATTTCCGGACCCGGGCTGAGTCAATCTCGGAGGTTGAACTCGGGGCTGTGGATAGTATATGGTGGGCGAGTTGAGAGGAGGAAGGTCACGGTTCGGTGGAAAGTGTTGCGCAGGTTTCTTCTATCTTGTCTATCCTAAGGCACCCACGGTGACCTAGGAAAATGCAACTCCGATAGACAATAACGTTTCGTATTATCACGCCGTTTATAACCAGACCTCATGAGAGTGCCCAAGCACACCAGGCCTAAATCTATACGTGCCTCGGATGCCTCTTGATTAGCCTCAAGATCGGCCAATTTTCATTGTTTGACGTGTGGCGTCCATGGATGCCTGACGGTTTGCTTGGCGTTTGTTGAGAATCGTCACACAAGATCCTTCCTGCAAACGGAACCAGTTCGAGTGAACCAACTGCTTTTCATTTTCCGAGATCCGCTCGGAAGAAATATCCCTGCTCCATAAATACCCAAGCTGGCTGCGAGCATGGGGCGATGGAAGGGAAGGAACGAATAAAAAAGGGTCGTTACCCGACCACCATCTTTTCCTCGGTTGATCCAATACTCTGCAGTCGACACTTCAAGTTTTTCAAATACAATGCAATTCGGTCATCGAGACAATGAAGTCGAGCTCACAACATATTCACGACCTTCCAAATTCTCCTGGACGATAAGAACAGCATCGTCAGTAGAACCAGCACAAAAACCCCGTTACAATGGCAGCCGACATACGTGGAAATTTTGGAAATGGGAAATCGCCACTGTTTTGGTCGCGATTGCTGTCATGGTTGCGATATTCGTCACCCTGCACAAATTCGACAAGCATCCCACTTCTGAATGGGCCTTTGGCTTGAACCTCAACACATTGGTTGCACTCCTGGCCACCATTCTCCGCGCGGCTTTGATGTACCCCGCCGCCCAAATCATATCGCAAGAGAAATGGTTTTGGTTCGCTTCCTCGCCCAAACGGCTATCCGACCTTGACGCTTTTGAAGATGGGAGCCGTGGTCCGTGGGGAGCTTTGCTGCTTTTTCCCTTGGTCGTCAGACACCGCCCGTTGACAGTCCTTGCCATCTTCATATTGATACTCTCCTTGGGCATTGGATCATTCGTGCAACAGGCGACCAAGACTATCGCCTGCGAGACGCAATTCGACGCTGGCGACGTGTTCATCCCGGTGATTCAAAACCTGACTATAATTTCCGGCAAAAGCACACTAAGTTCACAAGGCACATTTGAAGGCTCAATTGGTGAAACCCGGATGGCTTTTGAAAACTCAGTCTCATTCTTCAGGCCAAATGGAGATGACTCTGTTGTTTTGTCGAGTTGTTCGGCCCCTGTGTGTCGGTTTCCAGAATGGGGATACCTGGATACGAGTCGCCCCGGTTGGATGGTCACCGACAAGGCCAGGGAGCTTCCAGTCACTCATGCCAGTATGGGAATGTGCAGCAGCTGCGTGGATGTTTCATCCACGGCAACTGGTACCATCAAGACGCAAAACGGCCATTCGACAGCCCACATATCCTTACCGCTCGTGTTCACGGAATCTGGCGACAAAAATTTCACGTCTCGAGGCCTTACAATTGATGTCATCAATCGTGGCGATAACAGGACCCGTGGTTTTACGATCCTGGATGTCGAGCAATTGAACTTCATGTATCGACCTCGGGGCCAAAATTTGGATCTAAAGTGGCTGATGGACGCTCTTGACCAGGAAACAGGGCACAATGGAATCGGGGCACTGATCACGAATGCCTCAATTGGATTTGTCAAGATAATGGCCATGTCAACAGCTCCATGTTCTCTCAACCCACAAAAAGGACAATCGAGATGCCTCCCAGAGAACATCCAGGATCACCTTCGCAACCTGGCGGTCAAGGCACCAGCTGACACTGGATTCGCTGCGTCCACTTGCGTTTTATATCCATGCCTCCGCAGCTACAATGGTAAAGTCGCCAACGGGGCCCTAAACCAAACGTTACTCGGGGTGGGGGTGGCAGAGATTGTCAAGGAGCGGCACGATCCTTCAAGGGACGCTCAAACGGCGGCCTTTGGAATCATCCACACTCCATGTCGCGTATCTGAGCAGAACTACGGAGCAGGAAATATTAGTTCTGCCGCGGGGGGGAAGCCAGAGCTTCCTATGACGTTGATGAGGTCAGGAACAGTATTGTCTGACTATCCGAAGGAATGTGTCTACACAATGACGGACACGTTTGAGCAGAAAACCAACGACGACAATGTCCTACGGCTGAATGGGACCTGCGATGCAACTGCAGACATCAGATGTTTTGAGCATGAACCGCTCATTTCACTCGTTGGATCAAACTTGAATGCTACGCATGACTCGATTGCCGCTCATATGTCCAGCTACACACTCTCCGTATCCAACAAGCTACGAAGGGAAGAGACGGTGCGGTCCGAAGCAAGAGGAATTGCACTAAAGCCAGATGTTTGCTTCGTGTTCGAGTGGGATTGGTTGATGTTTCCAGCCGCACTCACTCTTCTTACCACGGTTCTTTTACTCACAACCATACTGACGTTCAATTCGGGAGATGAGGTCCCCGTGTGGAAAGACTCACTGCTTCCATTGATTTTGCATGGGGATCGGTTTGATGGGCTCGGTACAAAGACACAAGCTGAGAGCGGACACGCAACGGGCGCCCTGCTGGATATCAATGATCTTGAGCAGAGAGCAAATACCCTACATGTCAAGCTGAATGGACGAAGGAAAGGGTCACATAGAGAAGACTCTGATCGAAATAGTCTTCTAGTGCACAATTAAACGGAGGGGCGGTTGTATATAAAGGCGATATCAGCTCAGTTGTCTAGGACTAGCCCAGACAAGCTCCTGCCAACTGCGGGTTCCTCAAATGCAAGAGTGGTACAAGGGAGTGGACCTCGTGCGACGGCATCAACGTCCGGTGCCACGGCGTCGGAAGCTTGGCTCTGGGGTGCGTCCAGAGATAGCATAAGATGCTAGGATCTGCCTTGCCGACGTGCAGACGTCATGTAGGGCGTGAGGATCATGTTGGCCAACTCCCATGTTTGACATTCAGGGGTCACTCCTATTCCCATTGCTTGTGGTAAACCCTAACCCGGCACGCCCGGCAACACCATTCATCCAACCCCACCTCGATTTGGAATCAACCAAAGCGGTGGCGCTCCTCCATCCCTGCCCGGATACGTCAGTTCCGCTCTCCCGTCATCGATCCAAAGAGCTTCGCAGCGCATTTGGAATCAGATCGCATCTCTGCTTCAGATTAATAATTCCATCTGTTTCTACCTCGGCGCTGGCTTTCGTCCATTTTTTTTTTCTTTGCAACTACCGTCCCATTGACTCATCTCCTTCCGAATTCGATTCCAAAAAAAGAGCCCACCAAACACCACAGTCGCAATTGCCCCTCCATTCTGTCGCAATTGCGCAATCGCAGTTTGATATCCACACTTCAAGGGTAGCTGCTCGCTGGATCCACACCCGAGCTCGCAACAGCTTCCTCTTACGCGCGGAGCTACACAGCTATATATCACCGCTTTCCCCTCTTCTCTTTTTTAAAAACAGTACATCATAATACATGGCATCTCTCCTCTCACGCATCTTCCGTCCATTCTCTCAAACGGTCCACCACCAAAACCTCACATCCAAAATGTCGTCCTCTTCCCCAGTCACGATCCCAGAGGGCGCCGAGCGCGCCACAGTGGCCGCCGGCTGCTTTTGGGGAGTCGAACACCTCTACCGCAAGCACTTTTCGGATAAGGGACTCTACGACGCTCGCGTGGGATACATTGGCGGTGATACCTCTGATCCTTCATACAAAGCAGTTTGCTCAGGAAACACTGGCCGTACGTTCTTTGTTTTTTTTCCTTCCTGGACTTTTCCATTTTAATAATCCATACTAATTCCTTGTCATACAGACGCAGAAGCCACGCTCCTAATCTACGACCCCGCACGCATCACTTACACTCAACTGCTTGAATTCTTCTACCGGATGCACGATCCCACCACGCCTAACCAGCAAGGACCGGACAGGGGGTCGCAGTATCGCTCTGGAATCTTTTATCACGATGCGGAGCAGGAAAAAATTGCGAGGGAGGTTACGGCAAAAGTTAACGAGCAGTGGTGGGGTGGAAAAGTGATTACGGAGATCCTGCCGGCGCAGAAGTGGTGGGACGCGGAGACTTATCACCAAGAGTATCTGACAAAGAATCCGTACGGGTATGAGTGCCCTAGTCATTTTTTGAGGACTTTCCCGGATTTGAAGTAAGGCGGCTCCAAACCCAAATTTGAGGAGGGGCTGCTTGCTTGATTGGGTTGATGATGGGAAATCGGGGATTTTTTTTGGGACGTTTTGCATTTGATATGGATGCGATTTTTGCGGGAGTTTCTGGCACGGGTATGGGTATGGGGGGACATTCAACACTGTCAAGGGGGGGGGGAGGGCTGTTCTTTTCTCTCTCCAGAGAAATTTTGGCGAAGGCGTTTCAGGGGGTATTTCTGGGATTGGAGGGTAAACACGCGAGGACAACAGGATCGGAAAGTTGACGTAATAACCGAAATGGGAATAAATAATCACTCATATTTCAACACGATAATTTATAACTTTGAGACATTCTGCAAAGCCAAAGAGGTGATCAATCTTCGGATTTGGAAAACGCTGCCTTGGTATGTTACATAGGTTTTGACCTCCCAGCGAGCGTTCGTGATATTTGCTTCACCACGTCCCATGCCTCATTCTTGGACTTCAACAGAAAATGTTGATAATGATAATTGGATATACCATGTTCCGGATTTAGATCTAGCAATGGGGTATTCCCAACTGCCGACCGTTGATGCCTTTTCTTTTGACATGGGTTTTCTTTCACGCATCGAGGCGCCGATGGAGGTGCATGCAGCTCTGATGAAAGGCTTCGAGGTGATAAAACTCTCTCCAAATAATAAAAAGTCAAAAAGTCAAAATTAAGCATTTACAGTCGACTCTTTCAACAATTTTTAATTTTTTTTTTGCTTCCTTTGAAGAATGCTAATAATACCAACCGATCTTGACTTGGCCTACACATAAAAATACAACGATGAGTTGAGTTAAATCATCGAGAAGAAAGTGTTCCTTCTAATAATGAATGCTTCCTTCCTTCTTCCCACCCCACTCCAAAAACTGATATCCTGGTCTCTGAAAAAGAGACCGTCATTCCATCCATGAGTTCTTCCCAATGCCGTCATAGTCATCGAACCTTTCATTCCAACACCCATAAACCCTTTACTTCCTCCTGTTCTGCTGCATCATGAGAATCTGAACCATGCGAACAAAGATGTTGAGGAAGTCGAGCTCGAGGCTGATGCTCTCGTTGACGGGATCGGCCTTCATCAAGCCGCGCTCAGCCATTCTGGCGTGGTAGAGCACCTTCTGCACATCATAGAGAGTGAAGCCACCAAAGACGGCCAGACCACCCCAGAGCCAGAGGTTCTCAGTGAGAGCGAGGGTGCGAACGGCAGTGGCGGGGAGAACGAGAGGCGCAAATCCAGAGACGGCAACGATGGCGGCACCGGCGAGGAGAGGACCACCGATGTAAAGATACTTGTCCTGCTTGGCGGTGGCGCCAACGAAGGAGATGGAGCCCATCATGGCGAGAGTGTAGAGACCGGCGCGGGCGAGAAGAGCGGGGGGAGCGATGGTCATGAGCGGGGCGATGAAGGCAGCCTGTGTGGCGTTGAAGCCGGTCCAAAGAGCGTACTTGGGGATGTAGCTGGAGCAAGGAGAGGTTAGCAATTTGAGAATTCGTTGCTCTGATGGCAAAGTGATGGCTTACTTGTCGGGATCAACAGCGCGGGTACCAAACATGAATCCCATGCTCAGAGCGAGACCACCGAGACCAATAGCCCAGGGGTTGGTCTGCATGATGCGGTAGACGAAGCCGCTCTGTACCATCTGGTAGGCAGACAGGCCGATAATGCCGATACCGAGACCAGTGTGTACGAAGGTCTTGTGGAGGTAGGACCGCTCAAACGAAGGGATAGCGCCTCTCGACTCGCCGTTGAACATGACGTTGACAGTGACGAGGGTACCGCCAAAGATACCGGCGCCGATCAAGACCTTCCGGAGAAGCTCCTTTCGGCGAGCTGCGGGGTCGACATAGGTGTATTGTTGATGGTACCCGCGCGAGGCACCCTGAAGTCTTGTGAGGATCCCGGCCGAGGAGGTCTTGGTGTTTGAGCGGAGGGCGAGGGACGCTGTCCTCGAGGTGAAGAAGTTGTTCTTGGTGGCGGATTGATGGAAGGCGGCGCGCATCGTTGGTGCTCTCGCGGCGAGCTGCGACACCAGGCGGGCAGGCCCCGCGCGGAGCATGATTGTGGTAAACGGCATTTTTTGGGTTTTCTGGTCTCTCGATGACCGTTGGCGACAAAGGAAAGTGTTGTGATGTTTTGTATGGATGCAGAAAGGCAAAACGTAGATGACGTTTCGTGGTGGATGTTGATGCTTAGCTAACTGAAAAATTGGCCCGAGCTCTTCCGGAAGCTTCGAGCAACCCCGCCCTTCTCGGCAATTGGTCGAATCTCCGATAAATCCGCTAAAACCCTAACCCTGTCGTATCGGGTTTCACACTGGACGTGAAGTGTATGAGGTAATCTGAAGACACTTTCACTCGTTGGTCATATGACCGGAATATTCGGCCGGTCCATGCTGCCACCTACAATATGAGAAAGTAAAAAGGCCATGTTTCAGTCCTCTCGATCGGATCGTCGTGAGAGTGCTCCAGTCATCGGTCAAGCTGGAAAACCTCAGGTTGTGGCGTGAGCGGCAGAGAGGGCTGTCGAAGCGAGAGACAGAAAAAAAAGGTGCCCGCGGCAGTTAAGCACTGTGCCGCCGATTCTTCCTCTCTCATCCATTGGCGCAAGCCACATTTCGCTGGATGACCGTCACCGTTGCAAGGCGTCTGGTGCTGGAAGGGGAAGGTCTTTTCCTCACAACAGAAAATAAAAACCACGCAATACCGGAGTGACCGACATGGAATCTTGAGAGTTGAATCCTTTGGAGAGATTTGCATTGCGCATGATGGGAGTTCATCTCGATGTGCTCACTGCAAGTAGGATATATCTGTCAGCTCTCAAATCCTTGCCTTGTGCCTTGTGTCTTATGCTGTGCCACGCCGGACATCAGACGTAGGCTTTCCGTCATTGAAACATTTTTCAGGTTCCCAGAATATCCAGCGAGAAAAATCTTTGACACGGCTCGACGTGCAGGAGAACTGCGGATGCAGACGCTGGGGCCAAGGGGGAAGGACGCCTTCTCGACGCACAGTCCAACGCTAGAATTCTTCTCGAAGAACCAGCAAGGCGTGGCGGCGGAGCGATGCCGGTCTTTCCGGGGTAGATGTGACCGAAGGATTCGCTGCGATCCGGGGTCCTTCAGGGGTATTCGATACAACAACCACTGGGCCTCGCATGGACAGGCACACTGAAACACGAGGAGAATCTGGAAGCTGAATATTGAAAATGACAAGAATCGATCCTTTCAGAAAGTGAAAAGAAGGCAGCAGTCTAAGGGCCAGTCAGTGTCTGTGTAAGCCAAGCATTCTGATGACCGAATCTTGTTTTCTCTTCAGTTGGGTTTTCTTTTTTCTTTTTTTCTTTCTTTTTTTCTTCTTTTTTTTCGTTCAGAGCTCGTCATCGTGCAGGAAACGGGCTGCGCTCAGCTGCTGAACCGTTCTCCCAACCTGTCACACAATCGGTCGCCTAAGCCGCTGTAATATGTATCTACATCTCATTTGCTATTTGATAGTTTACGTCTTAGGGTTAAAAGATGTCATTTTGCTGTTGAACGTAAGATGAAATCCTCAGGCTGAAGTCTGAAAACCTATTTCTTTTTCCGGCAATCGCGCTACAAATCGGGAAGATGACGCGCTAGCGCCTCTCGTAGCCCCTCCACTCAACGGTCCACATCCATGGATGTGCACATGGCGGGGCTTGCGCTGCTAAACCTTTGGAAGTGATGTCGTCGGTCACCATCCATCACAGACGCCATTTCTTGTGTAGAATACGCCGTGTCAAATTAGATTTCCAGGAGATATCTGTAATACTAGGCTCCCGCATTTGACCTCTGCATGTTCCGAATGATGCTTCCGTCCTCGCCGTTGGACGATACCCGTCTTGGGGAATGTCATCAGCAGCAGCCCCAAGTACCTGCGCTCGCGCATGTCTTTGCTATCTTGTTCCATGCATCCGTGCCGTATAACCTGGAAAAGGTACATTGCATGCAGTCTGCAGACGTTAATAATTATTATTGGTGTGGCCTTCTAGCGCACCGTGCCCCGCAATTACACCCCGTCCGAAAGTCGCAAAGCTGAGCTAGAGACGCGACAGGAACCGAGCTCCTGTTGCTTCAACTTGCTGCACCTTCCCCCGATCGGTTTGAGCACGAGCACTGGAGAGCAACGTGGTCCACAATACTACTCCATTTGTACAGCTCGTTATCCGAATCCCAGTCATTTCCAGGGACCCGTGCCTATACCGTGGACACGTCAAAAGACGGTCACGATCACCCATTGCCCATCGTCCATGACCCCTCACCATGCCATGTCAACACCATCTCTCACACAATCTAATACTCTGTTTTGAGCTTGTCGCAATTCTATTTGCGCCCCGTGTTGTCTTGGTAGTGTCGCACCGAGGCTGAAGGATTGGGATTACGCTGAACCTGCCGACGCGAGACAAGCTCCCCGAATACCGAGCCCGCCTGTGATATACAGACCTCGTGCCTCTCCAGACGAGACATCTTCAACTCCAAATATCAATTCAACCAGGCGAATCCGACTCGTTGGTTCATATTTCCGTCTACCCCACACCTTGGTATCTCCAAATCTGTCATTCCAGAACGCTTCTGGGTGTTTCAACCCCTCCACACCATGTAAGCGATGCTGGAAAGGAGCTGCTTGAACAGAAGAGGCATTGATGCTGACCAAGTTGAGCTGTCAGAGCCTCATTAATTTCGAACCATAAGCATCGCGATCGAGATCCAGTCTTGTTCCTCCTGGTCACCCAATGCTCCAACGGTTTTGCTTGACCTGCAACCTAAAAGACAACAAACACAAACCGAAACAAACCACCGTCGGCTATCAACTGGACCTGCTTGCCAAAGCAATCCCCGCGCGCCGTGCCATCTAACTGTCTGCAGTGGAGGAAATATCTTCCCCAAAAACCTCTGTCACCCATTACCGGGCCGTCTACCTCCCCCACGCGAGCCACGGAGGAATCCGCACGAGCTGAGAAGCGAGCGATCGCATAAAGCTGGTCTCCAAGTGTTCCGTCTCTGGTGTTACGGTGCGGAAAAGACCTGATTGTGGGGTTATAGCATGAACAGTTCCCGCCTAATTGCGATCTAGCCGGTTCCTCCACAATCTAGGTACGGCATCGCAGGACAAGAGAAGACGTCATTCGAGGTCGCAATATCCTGTTCAGACGGAATTTGGAGCACCGGAACTTTCCAAATAGCTCCCAGCGGGAACCGCCAACCTTTCGGCTTCTGGGAGGGCTTCCTTCCGCCCTGCCCGAGACGCTATGCGACGGAGTAGGACTCCGCCTCCCGCGGCCTCGCCATACCGGGCCCTGGCACACCACCATGCGCACCACGGCGCTGCTTCTCAGGGGGGGCAACAGGGTCGTGAGTCGATATCATCTGTGATAAGGTCGTTCAATGTGGAAACCAATCCAACGCGGCCTATGCGCCCCTCGCCGCTCACGGCCTCAACTATCCCAGATATGCCACTCGAACTGCTCGATCGAATCAGATCATTTCCTCTGTTCATGTCCGCCCCTGACGATTTTCTTGCAGCCATTGGCGCTCACCTGAAATTGCAAACGCATTCTGTCCACGACCACATACTCACAGAGGGAGACGAAGCAAAAGCCATGTATTGGTTGGTTCGAGGCATTGTTGCCGTGACCTCTCGCGATGGAGAGGCAGTCTATGCCGAGCTCAAGCCTGGCGCCTTCTTTGGGGAGATTGGTGTGTTGATGGATATGCCAAGAACGGCGACAGTCATTGCCAAAACCAAATGCATGCTGGCAGTTCTCAAGAGGGAGGATCTCCAGGCCGAGTTGCCCAAGTACCCGGAAATGGAAAAAGCCATTCGCCAGGAAGCGCAAGAAAGACTCACCATCCTTAGAAAGAAACGGGGAGAGAGCAGCAGCGGATCCATCGGCAAGCCATTGGCGGCCAATGGATCCACCCTTGCGCGAGAGATGGCACCCGGAGAAGTAATAACAGGGGATACCGGAAGCATCCAAGCAGGATCGAGGACGGCTTCTGTGAATACCAAAAAACGAAAGTCACCAAGTCCGAGCCTGATAGAGGATCCCACCGTCAGCGGAAGCGCTCTGGGTAGTGGTCTGGTCAACGTGCGCAAGACTCTTAAGGAGCTTCCGCTTTTCGCAAAGCTCGACAGCGAAGTCCTTCACTTCCTTGGCCTCAGCGCTCAACCCAAATCATACGCGCCATTCAACGACATCGTTCGGCAGGGAAGTCCAGGCAACGAAATCTTCTTTATCGTGCGCGGCGAAGCGGAGGTAATCAGAGAACCCTTGAGCCCACCGAGGAGGAGGACCACGAGGTCATCATACGCGCGGCCACGACTAGGGCCAGGACAATACTTTGGCGAAGTGGCAAGCTTGGGTCTTGCTGAGGAAAGAACCGCCACGGTGCGATCAATTACCGCTGTTGAGTGTCTTGTGATCGGCCATGACTCCCTGGGGAAGTTGTGGAAAATACCCGAGATAAAGGCTCAAGTGGAAGAAACTGCGCGGAAACGATATCGTGCTCAGGAGGAAGTCAAAGCCAAAGAGGAAGAAAAGCAAGGGGACGAAGAGGAAGATGTGGAAATGAGAGATCCAGAAAGCCATGCGCTGTCCGATGAGGATGAGGGGTCGACGCCAACCCCAACGGTCACATTTACAGTTCCATCAAAGCCTGGTTCACCCACAAACGATGAGTCAAGAACGAGACAACCTTCGGATCCTGATCCATTTTTGAGTGTGGACATGGAAAATTTACGAAATCGACGACGCAATTCACTTGCACCTCCGGTACCACAGACAGACAACTCAGCAATCGTAAGTGTATTAAAGGCTGGACCGGGGGCATCCACAAGCACTGCCCCATCACCTACGTCACGAGATGATTCTCCTCTTCCAGCCAAACGCGCGCGCACTTTGCCGAGGAACGCAGCTACGAGTCGAGACAATGTTGGAAAACCCGCATTCTCTGACAGCTTTTGGGTCTCTGTCTTTCAGAACTTGGACATTGTTGGGTTGGTCCGTCTGAAGGCTGTTTCACGAAAATGGCGAGATTTATTAACAACAAGTCCTGAACTGTGTACACATGTCGACCTCGGTCCTTTCAACAACAAGGTGACAGATTGGTCCGTGGTCAACATTCTGGCGCCGTTTATCGGAAGTCGCCCAGTTGAGGTGGACATCAGCAACTGCTTCCACATCACGGACGAAGGATTCCAGGCACTGTACCGAACCTGCGGCAAGAACGTCAAGTCGTGGAAGATGCGCAGCGTCTGGGAAGTTTCTGCAAGCCAGATCCTCGAGATGAGCGATAACGCCAAGGGATTAGAAGAAGTCGACTGGTCTAACTGCCGAAAAGTGGGCGACAACCTCCTGGTCAGAGTGGTGGGATGGGTTGTGCCCGAACCGCAGCCGCCGAGAGAGCAAAATAAGAATGTGGTTATTTCGAGTTCGGCTGCAAAGGGAAGAAGGGCGTCGCAGTATCAGCAACGACAACAACAACAGCAGCAGCAGCAGCAACAGCCTCCACCTAATCAACCTCCACCAGGGACTGTTATTGGATGTTCGAAGTTGAGGCGACTGAATTTGTCATATTGCAAGCACATCACCGATCGGTCTATGGCGCACCTGGCCATGCACGCTTCTAGGAGGCTGGAGTCGCTGTCGCTTACGCGGTGTACTAGCATTACGGACGCGGGATTCCAGCAGTGGGTGCCATACAGGTTTACGCAGCTTACGACTTTGGTGTTGGCGGATTGCACTTATTTGACTGACAACGCTATCGTGTCGCTTGTTAACGCGGCGAAAAACTTGAGGCATTTGGATTTGAGCTTTTGTTGCGCGTTGTCGGACACTTCGACGGAGGTTGTGGCGTTGGGGTTGCCGGCGCTGAGAGAGTTGAAGTTGGCTTTTTGTGGGAGCGCGGTTAGTGATGCCAGTTTGGGATGTATTGCGCTGCACTTGAACGAGCTGAGGGGGTTGAGTGTGAGGGGCTGTGTGAGGGTTACGGGGAACGGGGTTGAGAATGTTCTTGAGGGTTGTGGGAGGTTGGAGTGGTTAGATGTTAGTCAGTGTAAAAATTTGCAGGGGTGGGTTGATGGAGGCGGGGTTAAGAGGTGGGGGTTTGATGAGAGGGAGGTTACGGGGGAGAGGGGGAGCGTGGCGGAGCTGAGGGCTTTGGCGATGAGGAGTGGTAACGGTGTTTCTGGGGGACAGCAGCAGCAGCAGCAGGCTAAGGGGGGGAAGATGGGACCAGGTGGTGTTGGGTATGGACATGGACAGCAGCAAGGTCCGCCGGTGCAGAAAGGGTTTCTTCCTCCCCGGCCCGGACAGGGACCGGTGATGAGACCGGTGATTCCGCCTAGGGGGGCGCCGCCTAGCAGGAGGGTGAGGAAGCCGGTGAGGTTTGTTGTGCAGAAGGGTGCTGGTGGGTTGAGGTGAGGGTAAAAGAAAGTTGGATGTTCTTTTTATGAGGTTATGAGTTTATGATGAAATCGATGATGGGATTTTTGGATAGTCCCGGTATGTACATATGTTCTCTTTTTTTTCTTGGAAAGGGGTTGTTTTCATTACATATTAATTTTACTGGGGTGTACATACATGTATTTCTCCTGGACATAGACGAGGAGGATTGTGTGTGTGGTTCATATGCAGAGCTAATGGTGTCGTAAAAAAGGAAGAATCGTTGAAAGTTGGGAAAAAGGATGGCAAAATGGTGGTGGTTTTATGGAAATGATACAAAAAGTTGGAATAAAAGGAGGAGAGAAAGAGAGAGGGACAAGCTCGTCAAATATGTATTGTATTGCGGCTTGTTACCCTGGTTTCATCTTTTTGTTAATGTTTTTTTTCTGGTCTATGTAAACAAAAATATATGTATTGAAACAAGACAGATACGAAAATAAAATAAAATTAACGATGCTTGGTTTCTGGATGACTATATAAGCCCTCGAGGTTTGAACGTTCAAATGATGGTGAGGGTGACGAAGAAGATGTGACAATGAGAAAAGTGGGCACGGCATCACGGATAGATATAAAAATATATATACACACACTAGCACTAAAAAAGAAAAGTGGTGCAAAACCCAGAAAGTAAAAAGGCAAAAGCAAAAGCCCAAAAGGATTTTTTTTTTAAAAAAAAATAATTAAAAAAGAATTAGATTAAAAGAGCAAAAATTGCACCCAACGTGGGACTCGAACCCACAGCCTTAAGATTTTGTTTTCTTGTTTCCCCTGAATAGGAATAAGAGAGAAAGAAAGTAGAAGTCTTACGCGCTACCATTGCGCTAGCCGGGCTGCCTGGATTCTTTGGGGACAGATGTTTGGAGGTGTGAAAACTTTGGGTTATATGTAGGTGCATGGTTTGGTTTGGTTTGGTTGTTGTGGGTTCTGGTGGCTACAAAGTTCGTGGTTGTTGGGTTTGGTCGGGTGGGTTATGTGGTGTGGAGGGGTTGTGTGGTGTGGAGGGGTTGTGTAGGATCAACACAGACTTTCTTCAGGGCAGATGAAGCGGTGAATGCATGCTGTAAGATGATTTTGTGTGGAATTGTTACATTGTTTGTGTGTGACATTTGTAATTATTGCTGACTGGAAGAGAGAGAGAGGAGATTTGAAGTTGTATAATTAAATGTTAGTCTCTGATAGCTCTGATTGGCCCACTCGCATTGGATTGGATCGGATTTTCTGCCCAGAAACAGGTTCGATCGGAGGGGAAAAAAGGGGGGGCTATGTTCGGCTGTGTTGTTCATCAGGCACTCAGGGTTGAAAGTGACTCATGAGGGTTGCGAGCTGCCTTTTGAACTTGAACCTTCTCCTCTTTTCAGCTTTCTGGAAGTCTCGGCTTCTGACTTGGATTGTATAATTACGTTCTTATCGCTACCTCAATTTCGAGACAGACAGCAGACATGGCAACCAGCGTCCCTGTCGTCAGAGTCGGTGTTGCAGCTGTCGTGCAAGACAGCAAAGGGAATGTCGTGCTTGGTGTGAGAAAGGGGTCGCATGGAGCTGGTTTGTTGTTGCTCCATTTCTGAGCAGAGAAGATCCGTTGTTAACCGCAATTGCCATTGCAAAAAGGAACCTGGCAGTTCCCCGGTGGCCACCTCGAGGTCGGAGAAAGCTGGTCTGCTTGTGCAGAAAGGGAAACGCTAGAGGAGACTGGACTTGTGGTCAAGGCCGAGAGGTTCTTGGCTGCTACAAACGATGTTTTCAGCGAAGGGAAACATTACATCACTATATTTATGTTGTGTAAGAGGGTAAATGAGAATGCTGAGCCTCAGGTATGTTTTACTTCCGGGAATTGTTGGATTAGATTGGATTGTTGACGATGATTTGTTTTGTTGGTGCAGGTGCTCGAACCACACAAATGCGAATCCTGGTCCTGGAAGAGCTGGTCTGACGTCAGGAGCTTGGTGGAGGGAGGAGGTGGACAGCAAAAAGTTTTTTTGCCAATAGAGAACCTGTTCAGGGATCATCCCGATATTGAGAGCCGTGTTTTAGCGTAGAGTTTCCACACTCGCACAACGTGTCAGGCGGTTCGTAGGGTAGATTTTACATTTGTTGAAATGTCGGTTGTTGACGAAATGGGGTTTTGGTGATCAACAGAACGATGGAAAGTGTTGGGCGGTGGAACGCAGTGGATGAGACGGCTGCCCTGATGCACAACTGTTCTGTCTTGTTGTCTGAGCTTCTATAGAAATTCTAGATGTTGCGGATACGCTGTCTGGACTGGATTGTTGGTGGATTCCTCTGATAAGAGAGCACAGGCTTCCCGAAAGGAATCCGAATGCCGAAAACGGAGGATGAAACAATAGAATTCGGTTGTGTGCTAAAGACGTGACGTTGATCAAAGCCTTTTCTATTTTCAGGCCTAGTGATGGTTGGGATTAATTTGAACCCTACTTATTCCCTTGAGCTGATGTTAAACCCGGACACCGCCTCTATCTAGCATGCCATTGTCATTTTGATATGTGTGTGTGTGTGTGTGCGTGTGTGTTTGTGTGTTGTGCATGTACGAGATTCCATTCCAGACATTATGGGAGTTTGACAGACTCCAATCCTTCTCCAAGTCACCAATTATGCACAATGCAAACTCCAATATCCGACGGGAAAAAATCTTGAAGGTACCCATAACCATCGGGTTTAGAATCGTCGAAAGTTTCAGAAACGTCCAACTAAAACAGCTTTCTGGAGGACCGTGGAATGTCTTTTAAACTTCGAGACCCCTGGGGCCCTGGACCCTTATCATCCCTGGGCCCGAAAGAAAGGATGGGTTTCTGCGGGAAGGGAAGCACAGACCATTCCCGCTTCTTGGCTCGAGTCGTTGCGCCCCACTTCGCCTTTCGTGAGCAAGGTCAAAGAATCCTTTGCATGTTCAACTCACTTACCCAAATCACCATCGCCAAAAAGCCTATGATTCGGTTGTCGGTGCCGAAATCTTCTTCGTGCATGTCGTGTGGCATGTTGACACCAATAGCGTCAGAAAGAGAAGCAGTAGAAGAACCCGAAGACGACAAAAGGTGATCAACCCCGCCACTGTTAAACAGCGCTGTCTCCCCTGAACGCCCTCAACCGAACCCCGCCAGAGACCACAAGTCGAGTGCCACCAAGACCCGCACCCCCCATATCTCCCATATCCCATCTGCACCATGCCTGGAGACGGGAACATGAGCTCAAAGGCCTTTACGCCCGCCGATAGCCCGAGTACAGATGTCGGGTCCATGACCAGCGTCCAGGATGCCGGCTACGACGCCCAGCAGATTATGGCCCTCGCCCGCCATCCTCCCCCCGGCGCCTCTGTTTACTCCCCCACCGCCATTGCCTCGAATGTTTTGAACCCGCGCAGCTGTGTGACATGCAGGAGGAGAAAGGTCCGATGCGATAAACATATGCCATGTTCCAACTGTCGTCGAGCCCAAATACCATGCATCTTCCCGGCCCCTGGTCGTGCGCCACGTCGCCCGCGTCCCAAGGACCCGAATGCGCCACCGAAGCAACCGTCGAGTGAAAGGGAGCTGGAATTGATGAAGCGTCTACGAAAATTGGAAGGCATCGTGGAAGAACTGAGCGGCCAAATCGAGCTTGAAACAACTGTGCGTCCTCCTTACACCGCCGGCAACTCTCCGGACGGAACGACTATGTACGGTGGTCATGACCAAACCCCCGGAGGACGGCAAACGACTGGAGGAAACTCTACCAATTTCTCCCAGGGGTTAACATCCGCCGCTGCATCCCCGGATCCGCCGAACCCGCCGAGAACAATCTCAGGAAATGTCTCCGAGGCTGACAGAACGCAGAAAGGTTCGCCGGATGTGCATAAGCAGTTCGGCAGGTTGATGCTCACCGAAAAAGGTGGTACCCGTTATGTCAGCAGCGGTCTTTGGTCTAGCATCACAGATGAGCTCGACGAGCTGAGAAAGGAGTCCGTGGAGTACCATCACGAGGAATCCGAGGATTCGGACGACGAAGCTTCCCCTGAATCGGCAGACCACGTCAAGCACTCATTCACGGACCACCAGTCGTTTATTATGGGATACCGCTCTTCTGATGTGGACCTCCGGCCTCTGCACCCGTTGCCATCACAAATACCGTTCATGTGGCAAGTGTTCCAAGAAAATGTCGATCCGATACTCAAGGTTCTTCATGTGCCAACCATGAACAAGCTCATCAGAGAGCTCCGCAACAACCTCGACATCCTTACTCCTTCGACAGAGGCGCTCATGTTTGCCATCTACTATGCCTCGATAACCTCGTTAGACGAGGATCAGGTAAAATTGAGTCTCGGTGCCGACAAAGACGCGTTGCTTCTGCAATACCGGTTTGCCCTTGAACAAGCTTTGGGAAAGGCAAATTTCCTCACAGCCCCCGATCTGGAAGTTGCGCAAGCCTTCCTCTTGTTTTTGGTTCTTGTTCGGCGCCACGACGATACACGATTTGCCTGGACCCTGACCGGGCTTCTCATCCGCATCTGCCAGGCACTTGGGCTGCACCGCGATGGGACCCACTTTTCCAACCTTACCCCTTTCCAGGTCGAGATGCGACGCCGACTTTTCTGGGCTGTCTGCGTCTTGGACCTGCGATCGGCCGAGGACCAGGGAACCGACCTCACCGTTGTTGAAGAAACATTTGACACACAATTTCCCCTCAACATCAATGATGCCGACATCGGCCCTGACACCAAGGTCCTTCCCGAACCTCGAGAAGGCACAACCGACATGACCTTTTCCATCATTCGATACGAAATGTGTACGCTTGCTCGCCGTCTCCACACCATGTCATCGGCGATGGCAGTCATGTGTCCGCGAGATTCGGGCCAGTTTTCTCTCGAGGAAAGGGAGCAGATGTTGGTTGATGTTCTGCAGCGGGTGGAGGAGAAATATCTCAAGAACAGCACAGATCCCATGTACTGGGCTGCCGCCAACATTGCTCGCGTTATTGTTGCCAAGATGACGCTTGTGATCTACCAGCCCGTCCTATTTCCTGGTACGGGCAACGAGAATCTCTCGGAAGCAATACGAGAGCGCCTCTTCAACGCATCTCTCGAGGTATTCGAGTACACACATATTCTCAATACCGATCCCCGATGCAAGCAGTGGCGTTGGCTGTTCCAGACATACAGCCAATGGCACGCAGTGGCATACACCCTGATTGAGGTGTCGCATCGACCATGGGGTCCAAAAGCCGAGCGTGCTTGGGGAGCCCTCAACTTGAGGTTTGCAGCTCCTAATTCTGCCGAGCTTGAGAAGCTTGCGGGTCACCATGCAGTTTGGGTGCCGCTGAAAAAGCTTTACGATAAGGCAAGAAGACATCGGGAGGCGGAAATCCTCAGGTTACGAGATAACCCCCAGGATGCGCAGCAATTGGAGCTTCAAGACCGATGCGGATTGGCCCCAACCAGTTTAAGGGCGATTCCTGGCTCCCTCAAAGGTGTTGTTGCGCTTGAACGGTGGCGAAAGCTGGTCAATGCGCCTCCAATACCAGAAGCATTGCAACAGACACAAGGGCAGCAGCAACAGACACAGCCACAACAACAGCAACAACAGCAACAGCAGCAGCAACAACAGTTCGAACAACCCTATTCACTCGCTCGTGAGATCAATACTCAAATGGGAAACATTCCACAAACGCAGACACAACTACCACAATCACAACAGTCACTGCCGACCAGCAATCCGATGGACTTCCTCGACTCGGCCATGTCAAACTCGACATTTATACCCAGCGACTTTGCGCACCTGTTTAATGGAGAAGCCGCCGAGTTTGCGCGCAACACCATCTTTGGATACCAACCTAATGACATTTCACGCATGAATACTCCCATGGATTTTAATACTCCTACGCCAAACTACGGAATGCAGAGGGCTAGCACGATGCCCATCGGTAATAGTAATTCAGGCCCCTTCTCGCAACAAATTCAGCAGCAGCAGCAGCAGCAGCAGCAGCGGCAGCAGGGGATTGGTGGTGGAATGCAATCTCCTGTCGGCAAAGAGGATCAGGCTCTTCCGCCGTGGTTGTGGCCGGGGACTGGGTCGCCTGATATCATGCGTATGCCTAATTTGGCTGTTGAGGATACTGATATGAACGTGGATGAGGGTTTCGATTGGCAGACGTGGCAGGAGAGTTTGGGGAGGTTTGAGCTTGAGAATGGCGGGAGGGCGAATAGTGCATGGGGGCCGGTTTAAGGGGATATTTATAGATGGGTTTTGGAGGAAAGGTAAAATGGCGGCAGGAGGTATAGAGACGGAGCGACGGATGGCTGTGGTGTTTCTTTTGGTTTTGTTTGGTTTTGTTTGGTTTTCCATTTTGAAGATGGATGTAACAACTGGTTGTTGTTTGACCTACCTACCTTCTTTTTTGAGGTATGTGGGTTGATGTATGTGTGCGATAGATACCCGCTGATACCTACCGATAGAAACAGTTCTAATTATGCGGAAGCCAAGTTGGAGTAGGTCATGTATTGTGTACCTGACAAGATTGTGCATCCAAGACCAATTGACCCTCTGGGGGGGGGGGGGGGGGGGGGGGCCCGCGCCGGGGGGGGGGGGGGGGCGGGGGCCCGCGCCCCGCGCCCCCCCCCGCC
>MU858865.1:21469-159769 GCA_033297175.1 Cladorrhinum sp. PSN332
GATACCTACCGATATAAACATTTCTAATTATGCGGTATCCAATTTGGATTTGGTCATTTTTTGTGTACCTTAAAATTTTGTGCATCCAACACCAATTGACCCTCTGGACCCCCCCCCCCCCCCCCCCAAGGTATATTCAACGACGAAGTAAACACCACACAGACCTCCAATACAAGAAGTCATCAAGAGATGCCGCAGAAGACTTGGATGATACCAGCACTTCGGCGGAGGAGTTACAGGTGGCTTATTATCAAACCGACAAGAGGACTCTCATGACGATAAGCCCGAGGACCTGAACTCTGACGAGCTTCAAAGTGAGAACAGCACAGCAATAACTACCGAAGCCACGTCGTTGCAAACATGCAGCTTTCCAACTGAAACAAAAACCACCGAAACAGCGACTGGTCCAACAATTGTAACATCTTCCACAACATCACTGTCCAAGGGCACTATTAGTAATAATACTCAGCGTTCGTCAGCACCATCACTGGGTAGTAAGTAAGCACAACTTGTCGTACTAGTCTAGTACATAGTAATTACACAGCTCTTTCTCACCTTAGTACCAAGATGACCAGACCATCAAAGACCCCAGCAGAGGAGGAGGAGGAGGAAGTTTGGACCAATTCTTTCAACGCCTATAAGGATCCTGCAGATCGCAGGGTCATCTATCCAGGGTTCAATTATACCCACATACTGGAAGATTGAACCCATGTATCTACTGTACGCATTATCACGCTTCCCCCCCTGTACCTTACACCACGACGTCTATCAATCTCAGGCTCCAAGGGTAAAGGTAGGGACTGTACTTCCAGGGAGGAAGAAGTGGCCTGTCTGTGCCTGTGCTTTGAATTTCTTTAGCCGGGCACTCACGATTCAAGAGTTTCGTGACTCTTGGTTGGTCAGATGAAGACATAATAGGGGCTGACCGCTGTGGAACCGAATCTCCGCTGCAGAGAAGGGAGGAGCGTATATCAAGACGACTGATATGCAGTGAGGCTTGACCCGATCTTCACACCAGTATCAGCAATCGGTGTCGAAGAACGGAGCCTTGGCTTCTTCAACCTGCTCTGCAAAAATTCGCAACGGAAATGGTCTCATTCTTCATCTGAAGTCACGGAGTCTCTCTGGCGTTTTGCAACACTTCAGACTGCTTGCTTGCTGTATTGAATTTCCTTGGGCGACTAAATAATCTTTCCTGACTTCTTCATTTCACAAAAAAGCCACAGCTTCAACGCACTCTTGGCGCCGCGATGATGGACCCAATTGAATTCGGGACGTGCCGGGACATTTTGGTAGTCGCGACGAACAGGCTGCTGCTGGTTCGCCGGGCGAAAACGAGACGCGTCGATCTGTCGAATCAGCTGGAGAACATGGTGGAGAGACTGCAGGAGCGAGTCGATGCAGCAGAAGATGTTTGCTCGGTAGGAAGAGGTGAGTGAGCTTTTGATGATGAATATGTTTGAGAATAATGGAAGCTGATGGTCCTAGGTTCTGAATCTGTACAAGATATTTTAAAGGCAGCGTTTTTGAAAAGTGTTGTTTAGCAAAACATATTCAGCGTTCCTTGAGGTTCGCAAAGACCCAGATTACATGCAGATATACTGTCAATAAGATGATGTACATGTACATTGGGGCCAAAAAGAAAGACGAGGGAAACACGGCTGCTTCCTCTTGCGTTAGAGGAGGAAAAGAAGATAAGGAAGAACAGGTGGTAAAGCAACTTGGAGTCTTTCACTCTCACCACCAGAACTTGCTTCACGGCTTCATCCAACACCAACGGCACTGGTCCCAACATAACGCTCAACGAGGAACGGCATCCAAAGCGTCAGGGCCTAGCTGCTCTCGACCGAGATCTCGATGGCGATACTATACAGGACACTCGTACTCTTCGTCATGGTGACCGTGCTGCTGAGACTCAAAAGGTCTTTCATACAAAAAAGAAAAGGAAAAAAACTTGAAGGGGGTCCTCCCATGTATGTTGTGTATGCAGGTCAGTGGATGATACCTACAGACCGCAAATCAATCTTTCCAATCTTTGCAATTGATTTCATGTCACCCTCCACTACTCCCCATTAAGTAAACACCCTCGTGGCCATTGCCCCATGGTACATGCACAGTACTCCACCATGCCGCATGTCGGTTGAGAAATTCTCATGCAATGATAAGGTCCATTTTCGTTCCAAATTAATAAATCAAGTACGTAAAATCTTAGCCTGAGCATGATGACCGGGGAAAAAAAAGAAAATATCACAAGTCTCAAGCAAGCGTCTAGTCCCAACCCCCCGTCCCTTTTTGCTCTTACTACTACATGTATCCACTGCTTCGTCGTCGTTGTCGTTCCCATCCCGGCCGCTGGGCACATATTCAGAGGTCTTAAGTCCCCACGCCGCTATAATAAGCGGGAGAGGGACTTCATGTCGCATCAAATTGTACGTAACGAAGTGCCAGACAACATTGGGGCTGTCGCGGAGCCAGTGACAACCCCAAGGTAACCGAGATCAAATCCCAAGACACAGAGCCGAAAAGGGGTCTCTGCAGTCGACTGGAGTCCGACCATCGGCCGGGGTGATGATGATGATGTATGGAAGCCTGCCGGTTCGCTTTTTTTCTTGAGCGTCTGCACGTCACCCTACCTACCTGGTATTCATGCACGGGAAGCAGTGCAGTGAGACCCCTAATAAACTCTATTATCGGGTCATCTCGCCTCCGAGGTGTGGTATCACGAAGTTTGGATTGTGTTAAAAAAAAATATAAAAAAAATAAGGGTCTCAAATGTTGGAGCACTGAAAGTAAAAAAGTGAAAAGGAAGCTGTTCCATACAGTGTGCTGTCATGGCACTTACCGAGCGAGACTCGAGAATTCCGCGGAGACCAAAAGGGCTGAGACATCGGACACACCACCATATTCACTCAAAAGGATGCAAAAATATTGCCGAGGGAGGTTCCGGTTTTTCTTCATCTCCGGGAGCGCGCCCCCTTTCTGTTCTGCTTAGATGCTCATGACCAATCATCACACGTTTTGGGTTCCAGCCTGGGGATGCAGTGTAGCCATCAAGGTTCATGGGATTGGTTGGGGACGCGGGACGACGACGACGACGAACAGCTGCGGGATCTCGGGGTACATGCACGCTAGTGTCTGTCTGTATCAAGCATTGCATGTGTGTGGCTGGCGGTGTGTGTGTGTGTTTGTGTGTGTGTGTTTGTGTGTGTGTGTTTGTGTGTGTGTGTGTTGCATTTTCGTCGTTCGTTCCATCCCGTCCCTTCCTTTTTGGAATTTTGACACATTGAATAATTTAATTTGGATCGACGTTACGCAGAAATATATATTGTGCCCAAACTTCGGCTTGAACTTTGGTGCTGTGCAACATTGCCAAGTGAAAAGAGTATAAAGGGAGGGATGGAATGGAATTCCAAATGGGTTATGCATTGCGAATGGGATGGGATGGTTGAGCAAGTTTTTTTTCCTTCTCTTTTCCCCCCCTTCCCTTCGTTTCTTCCGTTGCGACCTTGATGGTTGATTTGATGTTCTGCCGTTCGTTATCTTTCGACAAGCCGCCGAGGCGTTGGACAAGAAAGCTGACTCTCTTCTCTTGGCAGCCAAAAGGGAAGAGCTTGTTTGTGCCAAGCCCTTTTTTTCTTCTGTAGGTATCTAATCTCTTTGCTTGTTTTACTAAAACGGGGAGGTTTCCCTTGCTCTATCTTACTAGCGCCATCAAAGTGGCTTTCGTCACAGCATGATTATGGCCATCAAGGTTCTCATCATTCACCGCGCCGCAGTAAGCGCGGGGGTATTCACCTTACCGCAACACAAGACTGCTTCATTTTTTTAATTATTTTTTTTTGGTTGTTTTTCTTGGGACGAAATATTTCATTCATGACATTTTTTTTTGTCTCTTCCAGGAACTCGGGTCTCTGAGCCGAGAGAACAGACAGACCTTCCAAAGTTGAGTTGTTCTAGAAAAGCGGATACCTGGAAGGTGGAGATTGAATGCACAATCCGAAATTCCCAAATCCGGAATTTGTCTTTTTTTTTTTTTTTTTTTTTTTTTTTTCAAAAACGCATTCCGGATACGACCGATACAGTCCAACCTTCCTTTTTGGATCAAGAATCTTGTTTCTTGAGAATATGATGCCATCGATATGTCACGGTTCGAAATTTTTGTGAATTTTTGATGATTTTAAATAGATAAACCCTTGGAATCCCACGTGCTTAAAAAAACAAAAAGCAGATAATGCAAACTTGCAGGTTTGTGCTTGAAATTAGCTGCATGACTCAAGACAAAGACAGGTCGGGATATCCATGATGCTGCAGCATAATTAACCGCGGTAAACAAAATTTACAGATTATTACTTTTTTGCCTATCAATACAAAAATATTTCCACACGACGCCGAAAGCACAGACCATATCGAAATTCAATCAAGAAGACGACGAAGAAGATGATGATGAAGGCTCTTAGAGAGCCATGGCGACAACTGCCATGAGGCCGGCGACACAGAGACCTGTGGCATGGGGAGCACCGGCTGTGGAGACGCTTGTGCTGGTGGATGCAGCGTCGGCAGCGAGTGAGGTGGTTGAGCTGGTGGTGATGAGGGTTGAAGGAGCCGAGCCGGTGGGAGATGCAGTGACATGGCCCTCGCAGTGCCAGTGGTCACCGTGAGCTTCACAGCCGTAAGACTCGGTAGGGCTGGGCTTGATGCTGCCGGTGCCGCTGTGGTGGTCATCCTCATCGTCGGTGTGGTCGTGGCCGTGGTCATGGTCGTCATCGTCATGATGAGCCGTGGTGGTGGGAGCGGTGGTCAGCGCCGGACCAGTGGCAGACGTGACACCAGTTGTCTCTCTTGGGCCCTCACAGTCCCTGAGATTTGGGTGTCAGCTTCCACGCGCTAGGTAGGACAGCAATTGTATGATAACACCTACCAGTGGTCGCCGTGGGGAACACAGCCTACAGACTCGGTGGGAGATGGCCCGAGGGTCTGTCCCAACGCGGTGGTCAGGACTCCCATCAGGAGAGCAGCATAGGTAACGGCCTTCATTCTGTTGGATTGACGGGATGGGATGAAGGAGTGTGTGTGTCGGAAGAAGGGGATGGGATGGGATGGGGAAGATCGGATGCACTTCAACGACCAGCAAATCTGGGCGTCATATATGTCTGTCGGGGCGAGGTAACGTAGCTCAGCCAACCAGGACAGCCCTCGAGCCAAGGTGAGAACATTGATGGCCTGGAAGGATGGGATCAATGGGATGCATCCTATGCCGCTATCGCCAAGATTCCAAGACATTGTTAACCGATGGGTTTAGCCTGGAAAAGCAAGTCACCCATTCGGGGATCAACAATGTCCATCATGTTGCAACGCCACATGCAAGTTGTCAATAGGACATCAGGCAAACAACCCTTTTCCTTGTCATCGTCAGCCCAGAGTTTCTTCTTTTGAGGAAGCTGTGGACTCGTCGGCGCGGGTTGAACGTGGAGAGAGTGGGTGCAGTGCGCGTTGGGCTTGCTGAAACTTGAAAGACGATGGGGGACCCTCTTTTGTCAGCGGGGGGCTGTCCATCAAGGTTCTCGCTTGCTGGCCACGACTGGGCTTTTTTCATGCTTCCCCCGCTGTCTGTCCATCAAGGTTCTCGGGAAACACAAAATTGCGTGCAGTCTGGGCAGCCAAGCGACCAATCACAATGCAGGGATTTATTTTCTCTTGACGATGCGGGCCTCCAAGGCCGCAACTCGGCCACTCTCCCGCATCCATCCGTGCTCCGGGATTTGCGCAATGGGTGGATCACTCGATAATATGGAGAGAAACGAGGAACGAGGAGCGAGAGAGGCTGACTCCAGCAGAGAGTGGGAGGTGGCAGAGGGAAAATCCCATCTTTGCTTGCTTCTTCCTTCATTCTTTTTGTCTTCTCTCTGTTGCATCACAACGCCCGCCTCCCGGGTCCCTGGGGGGTTTTTGTGTACCTTGACGACTCAACTCGACTTGGCAGACTTTTTCAGCACGCGATAAAGAAGAAACCCCTGTTTGTGTACGCTTGTACTCGGCCGCTATATTGCAAGCGGCTTCCCGCGTTGTGGTTCCGGCCTTTGACAGTTAACATCACTGCCAACATCATGCACTCGATATCTTCCGGCTTGCCCATTAGGGCTGCCGTCCTCTACGGGCTGTTCGCTCTTTCGACTGCCGGAGCCACCGGCGTCGCTCCACTTCAGCACCGGGCGCCGCAAGTAACGGCGGCCCCTTCCAACACGGCCCCGGCTCCGTCCGTCACCGCCGTCTCAAAATGCCACCTCCACGGCGCTGAGCAGTACTGTCAAGTAGGGACAACAGAGTTCCGTGTTTCCGGCACTGCTGCCACCGCTTCATCATACACAGACTGTCACGGCCACGGCTCCGAAACATACTGCCGCGCACCAACGGGCGAGGTGCGCATCATCCTTGATGCCGAGGAGACGGACCACGCAACCACCCCAACGCCCACCCAGAGTGCTGCTGCTGCTGCTACTCCGTCAGACATCACAGCAGTAATAGGTTGTCATCTTCACGGAACGGAACTGTAAGTAATACTAATCACACATTCAACACTACATTCGCTAACATATCTTAAGCCTATGCTTGGCTGGTGAAACTGAGTATCGTGTACACACAACCGTAACGGCAACAGCAACACAGGATATCCCACCAGCTTTCACCGGCTGCCACACTCATGATGCCGAGACGTATGTTCTCTTACATCTATTCATGCCTCATCACGCCCTGCTGACTCTTCTCTAGGTTCTGCATTTCTCCCAGTGGGGATGATGTGGAAATCACTCTGGCTTCTGAGGAAGGCCATGATGATCATGACGATGACGGAAAGAGCACCACTGGTCAGAAATGTCACTTCCACGCTGGCGTTGAGCACTGCGTCGGCGCAGGCGGCGAGGAGCTTGAGAAGACTTGCGAAAGGGTACAGCGTGACTACAACATCAAGCTCCGCGTAGGTCTGCTCTTCGTCATGCTTGCCACCAGCTCTATCGGCGTCTTCACGCCCATCTTGATCTCGTCATTTGTGTCGCCAAAGCACATTGCCTTCACCATTCTCAGGCAGTTCGGCACCGGTGTCATCATCTCGACTGCCTTCGTTCACCTCTACACTCACGCAGTTCTAATGTTCCAGAACGAATGTCTGGGAGAGCTCTCGTACGAAGCCACGGCATCCGCTATCCTAATGGCCGGCATCTTTCTTTCCTTCTTGATCGAGTACGCCGGAAGTCGTCTTGTCGATTGGCACCAATCAAAGGAACGCGCGAGAAACCTCGAATCCGACACCCAGGTGCCTCTCTCAACTCCCAGGACGGATATGGTCAATATTGCTGTGCTCGAGTCCGGCATCATATTCCACTCGCTCCTTATCGGACTCACGCTCGTCGTTGCTGGCGATAGCTTCTTTGGCACCCTTTTTGCTGTTATCGTCTTCCATCAGATGTTTGAAGGCATTGCTCTGGGCACTCGAATCGCCGCTCTTGGGAGTCCTGATTTGGCACCGTCTGCTCACGGCGGGATCCACGGCCACGGCCATGGCCCAGGACACGGACATTTCCACCACGAGCCACCAACTTCGGAGCCCAAGACTTCTGAGCCGGCCATCGCTACCAACAATTCGAACACGGATGCCGTTCTCCCCTCGGGCTGGAAAGGAACTGGAAGGGACGGGTCTTCTTCAGGGAACGAGTCGGACGGAAGCCCCGCGGTTGGGGAATCTGCGCCTCATGTTTCCATGCGCAAGAAGCTTCTGTTGGCGCTCGCGTTTGCGCTGGTTACCCCCATTGGTATGGCTATCGGCATCGGTGCGCTCCACCGATTTAACGGCAACGACCCCGCGACCATTATTGCGATTGGTACCCTTGATGCCTTCTCGGCAGGCATTCTTGTGTGGGTGGGCGTTGTTGAGATGTGGGCACACGACTGGATGCTTGGAGGCGAGATGACCAAGTCGGGCCCGTTGAGAACGGTTCTGGGTTTGATTGCCTTGGTGGTGGGAATGGCCATAATGAGTCTGTTGGGCAAGTGGGCTTGAAAAAAAGTGTTCAGGTTACGGCGATCATGTTTTCTTTTTTTGATTTTCTTGTCGTTTTCGGTCATGTAAGGTGGAGGTGCGAGGTTCACGACATCACACACACATATTCTTTGTACGATTGGGATGGGGGATTTCTATCTAGCAAGGCGTTTATAGGTGTTTTTGGCCTGTCATCTATTTTTGCAAAAGGCTGCAAAGCTAAGGTAGATATCGGCCTGGCTTCTCTTTTTTTCTGATTGGAAGGGAAAAAGCGAATCTCTCTTTGGAAATTGGTCATTGATTCATCTATCTCATCATAGCGATTCTCTTGGACATGGACAGACACTCAATTATTACACAGTTTTCTCTACTACCATTCTCATCATTCAAAGCTCCGATCTATACCTACCCGCCCGTCGCAACGTTTTAGGCAACTCAAGGAATTGTTTTTTTCTCCTTTTCTTTCTCTTTTACAACAAAGCTCATTTATTCAAAGCTGTACAAACCTTTTTCTTTTTTTTTTTACCCGAAACGGCTATCAGATAAGCTTTGCAAAAGCTTTGCAAAAGCTTTATCAACAAAGGCGCATCGTCATGGTCGATGCTTTTGGGGTGTTGGTCTGAGCTAGGAGTTAGGGGAGTGTCTTTGTGCGCGAGATTTGTAACAATGGGATTTCTTCTTCTTTGGGGATGGATGGATGGACGGATGGATGCTCTCGTCTTGTTAGGACGACTGGAACCAACAATTCGCGAATCCTGTCATCCTCAGTTTTCTCTAATGATTGATTGATTGATTGATGCATGGTTTGAGAAGCCAGGACTCATCATCAAAGCCGCCGCCGCCGCCGACTTTCTTTTTCCTTTTTTTTTTTTTTTTTTGGACTTTTAGTTGTGTTTTCTCTCGCTGGATTGATTCAACCAAGATAGAAACCGGGTCAGAATGGCTTGGAATTACCAACCGGGTGACCAGGGCGATCCGGCCCAACAGGGCGTGCCTATGCAGGGTGTGCAACCTGCGCAGGGTCCGCAGTCTCCTCAGGGTCAAGGTGGTCGAGGTCGAGGTCGTCGTCGGAGGGGTCTAGGAGGTCCTAGTGGTGCAGGCCAAGGTGGTAGAGGTCAAGGAGGCAGAGGTCAGGGAGGTGGTAGAGGTAGAGGAGGCAGAGGTAGAGCAGGTCGAGGAGGCCGAGGAGATCGAGGAGGAGGACGAGGTCAAGGGGATGGAGGAGGTCAACAGTCCCAAGAACCGATACCTCAACTGCCGCTGCCTGTCCCTCAGCCACCCATGCCTAACCTGCCTCCACATCCTCAGCAAATTCCCCAGGCCGTTCAATACGCTCAACAGGTGCAGGCTCCCCAACAGGCTCCTCAAGAGCCTCAAAGGCAAGACGTATACTGGCCTACGTATGTTAGAGGCCCAAGCAACCCCCTAAAGACGGGCAACCATCCGGAACTATGGCAGCAACCCGCCAACTACCTCCCCCACGGTCATTACTGGAACCTCTGGAGATTTGCCGAAAATCAGTTTCCAATTCGCCCGAGTAATGCACCCCCCGAACCTCGGCACCCGGATGATGTCAAGTCGGCCTTGACGCTGATCAGAAACCTGTCTGACAAGCTGAAGAGCTCAGCGGCGGGCGGCCCCGTCCCGTTCGATCTGCGATATATCAAGACCCTGGGAGCCGGCGGCCAGGGACTAGCTGCGCTGTATGAACTCACCCCGGACAAGAACGACCCGGCCACGACGCGGCACGTCGTCATCAAGTACTGGTTCCCGAGCCAGTCCAGATTGACCAAGCTGAAGGATTGGAATATGGAGAAAGAAATCCAGCAGCTGTGGTGCGACGCTCAGGACGAGACCAGCATGACCGAGATCGGGTCTAGGGCGGCGCACTGGGTACAGTTTGCGCAGATTGAGCCGAATAAACGGATTCCCCTGTACGAGCTGTCCGAGGGCGCCATAACCTCGCTGGAGTATCTGAAGCGCGGCGACATGTACAAGGCGATTCACAGGATGTGGGATGTTGCCGACCTCCTGCAGCAGGTCGAGGGGACCGACAGACCGAGGCTTCCCGACCAGCTGTACTGGTTCTTTTTCATTTGCATCTGGAGGATGTACTGTGCCATGGCGTGGCCGCCAGCGATGACGGCCATGCAGGAGGGAACTCTGGATGAGTTTCTGGCGGACAAGACTCCAATCGAGGAGATCCCGGACCTCAGGTTTCCGCCGGCCCAGATCGTCCACTTTGACATTGATCCCCGAAACATCCTCGTCGGGGACTTCTCCGACGACCCGAGGAGTCGTCACTACTTCGCACCGAACCTGAAGCTGTCGGATTTCGGCTTGATGGAACTGATCGACGACCCGGGCACTCTGGACAATGCCAAAAGAATGCGGGCTTTGAAAAAGGTCGGCAAGCCCGAGACCTACGCCCCCGAGCAGTTCACGAGCGAGTGGGACGCCTGGCAGGGTGATCGGAACGTTCCGCCGAGGCAGTGGCCGGCTCAGGTGGCAGGCAAGTACGGCCACAAGACCAACCTCTTCCAGCTGGGACACATCATGTACAACATCCTCACGAGGGCCCAGATGCCCGAGGTAAAGCCCGAACCAATGTACTACTTCCACCACCCAGAACATCACTACCTCCAGGGCTTGCCCCCGGCCCGCACCCACGCCGGAATGCTCCTGTACGACGACGCCTGCGGCCACATTGACCCCTACTTGCGAGACATCGTCATCAGGTGCATGTACGACGAGCCGGAGCGTCGGCCGGACGTGCACGAGGTTGAGACTCTGATCAACACCGTCACGAACTGGATCACGGGAGATGGCAACCTCCGCACCATGTCCGAGCTGATCTTCAACCAAGCCGTCGAGCCCATCCCGGAGGGGCCGAAGGGGGAGCTGCTGGACTGGCTGGAGGACGGACAGCCTCTCCCGGAGGGGATGTCGCCGTCGCAGGCGCCCAATTGGTTTCTCAACCTTGGCCCGGTAGGGTGGGAGACGTATAAACAGGCCGAGAGAGCCAAGAAGCAGGTACGGTTGCGACAGATGCTGGCAGGAGGGCCAGGAGCGGCGGGAGCGGCGGGAGCAGCGGGAGCAGCCGGGGGAGCAGCCGGCGGCCTAGCAGGGGGGGTAGACCCTGCTGTTTTAGCGATGATGGGCATCGCTCCTGGTGCTCCGATGATGCCGCCAGGGGGAGCTGGTCCAGCAGGAGGCGTTGGCCCAGCTGGTGCCTCTGGAGGAATGGACCCTGCTCTGCTGGCGATGATGGGCATCGCGCCTGGTGCTCCCATGGTACCACCAGCGGGAGCTGGCCCAGCTGGGGGAGTGGATCCTGCCATCTTGGCAATGATGGGTATCGCTCCTGGTGCTCAGATGATGCCACCAGCACCAGCCGGTCCTGCTGGTCCAGCTGGAGGAATGGACCCTGCCCTGTTGGCAATGATGGGCATCGGTCCGGGTGCTCAGCTGATGCCACCAGCTGGTTCGATGGGAAGTTCGATTGGAGGTCCGGTGGGAGGTTCGATAGGAAGCTTGATAGGAAGTTCGATAGGAGGTTCGATGGCAGGTTCGATAGGACTTCCGCCCCCTTTTATACCTGCTCCTCCTCCTTTACCTCCTAGGATACTAGGGGTTCCTCCTCTCCCTGGGCCCCCCAGACCTATCGCCCGTCCACCTCCTTTTATTCCTCCACCTCCCCCTTTCCCAGCCTTCCTACCTGTTCCTCCCTCTCCTCGCGCTCCTCGACCTGTTGGCCGTCCACCTCCTCGCCCCGCGGATGTTCCCCTACCTCCGTCTCCTCCTGCTCGGGTCCCCGTTGCTCCTTTGGCTCCTGCTATCCCAGCCCCTCGTATGCTTACTGGTCCACGCGCCGCCCCCCCAATCGTTGCTTACGTATCTGGATATGCAGACGTTCAGAGGGTACCGGGATTGGGAGCGCTGGTAACTGCCGATCTGCAGAGACAAGCACAGCAGTCAGCGATCAACCAGCAGCAGGGCGGATTAATAGCCAGACGACCCTGGCCATCTTTCCGCGACCTGGCCAGACTACTGCCGAGGTTTGGAACACTTCCAGCGGGAGGAGCAGGAAGAGGAGCGGGACCTCGTGCACAAAGAGCGACGGTTGCATCAAGAAGGAGGATTGTTGGTGGAGATGGCGTACCGAAGAGAAAGAAGAAGAAGAAGACGTGGAATACAGGAGTCGCCCAGGCTCGTATGGCGCGGGTTGGTGATTCATCGGACGAAAACACCAAATGGGAGCCGGGCACTTACTGGAGAGCCAACAGACTTCGTGCGAAGGGGCCCCGTCCGAGGCCACCCTCTCCACCAAGAGCTCCCCGGCCGCCGGGACCCCAATTCCCAAAACCATATTGGTATACGTATAGTCCCCCAAGGGAGCCCCGTAGAGTCTCTGGTGTTTCCCTCTTTCAATCCGACGCCGCGGTTCGAAATCAGAGGGTGCCCGAACGTCGTGTGCCCTCTCAACCCGCGGCGGCCATCCCCAAGTCGGCCTCTGATCCCACACCTCTAAAGAGCATTCTTAAAAAGGTAGTCCGTATCGTCTCGGACCCCGAATATTTCACCAAAACCAAAGCCGAGCTGGCCGCCAAAGATTCCGCTGCCCAGCTGCACCAGGAGGAGCAGCAGCAAGATCCAAACGCTCTTACTCCCACCATGTCAAGACTGTCCATGCAAGAGGCAGACATCCACCTCGTTCCCAGTCCTCTCTTCTCAAGAAGACGATCACAAACAGCACCAGAAATTCAAACCGAGCCGGTGGTCGCATCTGTTCCTCATCCCGAAGTCAGGTATCCCTTCACACCATACATTTATCCTCCCCCAGTGCCCCAACCCAGACGCCCCGACTTCCCCGATCAGCAGAGGAAAGATCGCGCTCCCAAAGTAAGCCCCTTTGTAATCCCGAGACCAAGAACCCCACCCATGATAGCCCCCTGGATCCCCTTTCCCCATCCACGACGCCCTTGGCCTCCTAAAGACGACACACCCGAGGGGGAGAGAAATAAGATCCGTCCACCAAAGCGTGGAAGCTCTCCCCCTGTCAGAGCAGCAGTGCAGGGTGCCTTGGCAGGGCCGGATCGCTCCGGCAACTTCCAGCGCCTCCCCGTCCAACCGTTTGTGTCGTATGAAGACCGACGAAAGGCACAGCAAAAGTACAACGAGGCAAGGGCGCTCGAACGACAACAGGAAGCAGAGCTGGCGGCGGCCGGACCGATCCCTCGGCGTCGGCTACCCGTAGTTCCTCAGCGAGAAAGAGTCCAACGTCCACTTCCTGCGATTCCGGTTCCGGGTGCCGTTCCTCCAACCGTCGTCCCGCCTCGTCTGGCTCCCGCTCCTTTGGCCCTTCCTCCTATCATCCCGCCTCTTCCTCCACGGAACGCTGACGCTCGAGTACGTTCCGCCGTTCCTCTTTCCTCGACTGGTTTTACTCCTCGTCGAGTTCGACCTCCCATTCCTGCTCCCATTCCTGCTCCTCCCATTCCTGCTCCTCCCATTCCTCGACAAGCTCCAGCTCCCGCTCCCGCTCCTGTCCCCATCCGCCGCCGCCCCCTCCCAGCAGCCGCAACAGTCCCAACCAGCCTCCTCCCCCCCGTCTCCCCTCAATCACTCCCCTCGCCTGCCTCCTCCAACCTCCCCATCGGTCCAGACGGCAAGCGAATCCTGCCCCCGCCCTTCTCCTCGAACCAACTTCCCCCGCAGCTTTCCGACAAGTCCGACTCCCCCGTAGACACGGGCGAAGACTGGACGCCCGTAAAACCCCCCAAGTGGGCCATCCCGCGGCCCGAGTCGCCCTTTGACCCGAACCAGATCGAGATAGACTGGGCGATAAACGAGCTGGAGATGCAGGCTTTCAGGCGGGAGGAGGAGAGAAAGATGAACATTCGCGTAGAGGAGGAACGGCTGGAGCGGGCCCGCAAGATTTCTCCTCTCGTCAGAGAGCACTTTGGCGTCGCGAGAGTGATCCCCGGGATATCAAAGGAGGAGCAGACGAGGAGGGACCGGCAGTTCCAGGCCGCGCTCGACATGAAGAGGCGGAAAGAAATAGCCGACAGAGTCAAGATCCTCGAGGAGGCCAGGAAGGGCAAGCGGGTCGACCGCGGCAGCGGGGAAGGGTTTGCCGGGTCTGTCGGAGGCTTGTTTGGTCACGCGTCGCCGCCGAAGAAGAAACACAAGAGGGTTTTTTCCAACGAAATCAAAAAGGCCATCACGTCGGTTTTTACCTTTGGCGGGACAGCTACAGCTACAACTACAGTTACGCCCCCGGATACGCCCGAAAAGGATAAAACCCCCGCGCCGGTGGCGGCAATGGTGTGGGACAAAGATCCCGTCACGAGAGAAGAAATCAACACGAGCGGTGCGGACCAGACCAAAAAGCTCTGGCAGTTCCCCGGTATGCGGAAAATAAGCCCCCCTGTGGCTACCGCGGCGAGCGCGGGGACGGGTATGGGCTCGGGAATCACTTCTTTGAGAAGCACAAATTCGGATGCGAGAAAAAAGAGGAAAGGGTGGTTCAGGTTTAGAACTACGGTCGAGAGCGTTGCCGAGTCTGTTAGTGATGGTCGTGACGGTGGTGGTGATCCGATGGATGTTGATCTTCCCGAGGGGGATGAGGGCGGTAGGAGGGAGAGGGTTGGGTTTTGGAGTCCTCCGTAAAGTAAGGGGGAGGTGGGTTTTGTTTACTCTTTGGTTTGTGGTTGCTGTGGAGATGATGAGGAGAAGGAGGAGACTTGGCGTTGGGATTGGGTTATGGTATTATCTTGGACGGCGTTTCTTCTCTTTTTTTTTTTGTCTTTTTTCTTCTTCTTCTTCTTCTTCTTCTTCTTCTTCTTCTTCTTCTTCTTCTGCTTTTCATCTTTTGCTTTTTTTGATTGGATAAATATATATACCTTGGGACAATTTTGGGGATTGGATTGGATTGGATTGGAAGGCAGTTTTCTTTTTGGGAGTTGGATATTGCTTAGAGTAGGCAACTGCTTCATGTCCTTATGGGTCCTTACTATAATTGTGAGTGAAATGTGGCAAACAAGATTTGGGGCCGTTTCTGCGAGTTTTGAATCCGTGACAAGGACGACTCGGATATTCAATTGAATCTACATTCAGCAGAAGTGCTTTTTGGTTCAAAGGGGGCGGGCGGGCTTGAAGATGATTGCTTTTATTCATGTTCTCAGCCCCTAGCGTGCAGACACACCGGATAGCTAACGACTACTTATACTAGAACTAGTGGCCGGTACAGGTGTATTCAATGCTCCGGCCGTGTCCACTATCACGGTTTCTGATGTTGGGCCAGGAGTCTCATGTGCAGTACTCGCCGCAGTGTCACCGTCACTTTAACAGTTGTTCTTGTCTTTGTTTCGCCATGACAGCGATTCATTGGTCGTCAATGATGGATGCCTCGCCAGAAACAACCCGAGATTAGAATTTGTTGCTGTGCTCCTGCGGCATGCGAACCCCTTTTATTGAATTTATGGGTTGAAAATCAACCGGCTTGCGAAAAGTATGGGAGGAAAAGAAAGGTCTCGCTGTGCTCCAATCGTGGCAGTCTACATGTAGCAAACAAAGGGTGCTTATTTCAATTTGGTCACAACGAACAAGGATTCCTATTTTCCGAGTGGAGAGTTGAATACGCGCTGCTTCTCGGCGTGCCGCCGTAACCGTGCATCTTGCTTACTGCGCTGGGATTGAGCAGTAAGAGTAGGGTTACCTCGTAGGGGGTCAAATTGTCATCTCGGCTGACGGGAGTAGAGACTTGCTTAAAAGGTCAGCATAGTCCTTTAGTCAGGGAGTCCAGTCCGTTTTCTCCTCCAACTCGCCGATACCTGATGGAACAGATGACCCTTTCACACCACGACGCAGATGAGCCGGCAGGGCTCCAAGTTGCCGATAAATGTCTTGTCATCCATGACCACACAGCTCCAGAGGTGGTGGTGCCATCAGAGCTCGAAGTTGTTGTTGTTGTTGTTGTTGTTGTTGTTGTTGTTGTTGTTGTTGTTGTTGTTGTTGTTGTTGTTGTTGTTGTTGTTGTTGAGAACGGGGGGGGACTCTTCCGGCACAGAAGAGAAAGAAAAGGAAACCGAAGACATCGAAATCCAACAGAACAAGAGGAGAGAGATGTTGAAAATGACAAGAAAGAAAAAATGGATTGTGGGGATAATAGCTTTGTCGGTGGTTCTTGGTGCCGGTGTTGGAGGCGTTGCTGGTGGTCTTTCATCGAGGCAGAACGGCTCAAAGTCGACCGTGTAAGTTCAAGCAAGCTGTGTGATGATATATCACTTCGGTTGGTTTGGTCTGCTAATACTTGATTGCAAAATATAGTGACATTATTCCTGCGACTAACTACCATCACAGTAATGCGCACTCCCACTCCGTCGATTCTCACGCCGTCAGAATCGACAACCATCTATTCCGACTACGGTCCAGAAGGCTATTGGGCCCGATAGTTGGGAGAGTTGATATCTACCACAAAAAGAACCAAGTTCGGCTGGCGTTGTGGCTTGCATCGCCAAGGCCTGCCTACTCTTCATTTTGTCCCAACCATTGAGAACTTTCTCTGGCATCAATCATCCTTCAAATTTCGCCCTTCTTCTCTTGTCAAAATATGGAGTCAAAGCACCCCATTGTATCACAAAATCCAGTGGACGCGTACCCCGGACTCGAAGTTGTACCACCCGGTGATCCGCATCTTGACGCCGGCGATAAATATGCGGCGTTGCCGAGCGCCGAAAACACAAGCCCGGAGCTCGTTGTGCCGTCGGGGCTCGAAGTTGTTGTCGCGAACGTACCAAAGGGAATAAAAGATGTCGAATCCCAAAACACCAAGACAAGAAGACTACTGGGGACAAGAAAGAGAAAATGGATTGCCGGGACGGTTTTGTTGGTCGTTCTTGGCGCAATCGCGGGAGGGGGCGTTGCCGGTGGTCTTGCATCGAGAGGGAACGACTCGGAGCCATCAAGATACATGCAAGTTCTGCACTTAAACAATGATGAAGCGGGTACCTATGCTAAATATTCGAATACATAGTGACATAATACCTGCGACCACCGTCACGGTGATATACACGCCCACTCCCACTCCGTCGAGTCTCGCGCCGCCAGAATCGTCAAGCAGTCCTCCTCCTCCTCCTCCTCCTCCTCCTCCAACAACAACAACAACAACAACAGCCCGCCCGACCGCAACCTTTTCCATAATAGTCGACATAATACCACCCCAGCCGACTCCCGTTTCCACGATAGCCGATGTACCATCCGGAGATATTCCGACTATCCATGCCCTAGTGGTCCGCAAACCACCCGATCCTCTGGACTCCTGAGTCAGGAAATAATGATGGGGACAATCCAATCGGGACGATTTTGAAGGAATGAACGTTTCCGTGTGTGCCTTATTATTACATTTTCCGTGTAACATTCCTCAGGAATGCAAATTCACGTCGTAAAGCCGGCTGTTTGTGTCAATGCCACTTGGACAGTTTTTACTGTTGTCATTTCAAGCACGGTCAGTATTGAGTTGTCAAGTCCAAGAGCCAAAACGGCCTTTGTCATTCATCTTGGCTTCCCCTGAGCACTCTCCATCAACCCCCCAAACCCCCTCACATAACCCTCGTGGTTCCCCCTCATCATTTTACCCACACCCATCAGAACCACCTTTCCCCCCTCCAGCGCAACATCCAGCCTCACCTCCTTCTCATCCACGGCCCACCTCTCCCTAATCACCAGCCCCATCAAAGGCGGGAACTTGCTCACTTCAACCCCGTCTCCCTTATTCACAAACTCGAGCGGGACTTCAACGGACGAATCCCAAAGACCAAAGGGCAGGATAGAAACTTTGTCGGTTACTTTCCACAGTTGCACTTTAGGGTCGTTTGATTTGGGGGTGTAGCTGTCTGAGGTAATAATCTTGCGGGAGGAGATGACGTAGGGGGAGAGGTTGATCAAGTTTGAGGCGTCATGAAGGAGGGATACGGCGCGGGAGGGGAGGATCCCCGGGGGGAGAGGGGTGGAGAGGGTGTAGGTTTCTGTTGGCATCGTTCTCTTCTCTTCCGAGATTCAAACCCGGTGTGGTAAATGGGAGTTATGGTGGAAAAGGGAACTTGAAAGCAAAGCGGAAAGTGGCCAATCAATCATTTGAGATTTCAAGCGCAAAAAGGCCGCCCGCGGTGTAAAATAGTAATTTCTTTTTTGTAAGAAAAAAAGTGCTAAAGAAACTTGATATGGAATTAATGATAATCTTCTGTGATATTTATCCGTTCTCGAGCTGTCAGCGCGAGCCCGCATTGGGGAGGCCGAACCGAGACATCTCCACCACGCCGGCGAGAGGCAATCAAGACACGGAGCATCATCGGAGACTTTCCCGGCGAGATTTATTATTTGACGTAATTATCTAGAACAGCTATGGCTAGGTCACATTAAAATGGAAAAAGAAAAAAAAGTTCGTGTGGACCAATGTATGAAAGATGATGATTGAAGGACCGCAGATTAAATTGTATATTCGTTCAAGCGGTAAGATCAAGCTCCAAGATGTCAGACCGTTGCCCCGTCACACACCGAGACATTGAAACAATGAAGCTCTTCAAACTTTTAATCCAGAGGCACTGTCTCCGATAGACCAGCGCATACACGTCCAAATTCCCTATTAATGCTGACTCCGAACCCCTGAGTGGATATTCAGTCATTGCCTAAACCCCCATTCACATCAGTTCACCCCCTTCCACGCCATTCTCCACACCTTCATCTCAACCACCCCCCGCCCTCCCACGCTGCTACCGCTGTTGTTTCTGCTTCTGCTTAAAACTAGACACCCTAGGCGGCAACCTAGGCCGACTAACAACCTGCACAAACTCAACCCCCTTCTTACCATCACTCTCGCCCTTTAAAAAAACCTCAACCCCCGGATGATCATCCCTACTGCTCTGCGTCTTCATCGCAGCCATATCCGTAGTATCCGCAAACTCCGGGTCCCTCCTTGACCCAGGCTGAGCGTTGGAAGGGCGCCCGTTGACAATCACTATCCTCTTTGATTTGCGCGAGTAGGAAGCCGAGCAGTATGGTGAGGAAAAGTTAGAGGTAGAACCGGTAATAGAAGAAGAAGAAGAAGAAGAAAAAGGCGATGACGAGAAATAGACGGGCAAAACGTAAGCCAAAGGTAGACGGCAGAGAGGGAGGCAGGCGCAGATTATTGCGAGGTGGATTTCCGTCATTGTCCAGATCGAGGAGTCGATGTCGTCTGCACACTGCTGTCAGTAATTATGTTGAGGATACTTAACGGAAAAGTTGGTGGTGGAGGGAGAGGGGGAGGGGAAAAACATACATGTGATGTCTGGGCTGGTAGAAGAGAAACTCAACGTTTGCATGCGCAAGATAGAAGTGATGGTCGTGAATAGCCCCAAAGCAAAGACGACCATCAACGCAACCTTTTGGCTTTTTGGGAGTTGAGACGTGTAAATTGGATGCATGGGCAATGCCAAGATGATCACGTCGGTGGCGATGGAGAAGCCGGCGTTGGCGTACCAGTTGGCCGTGATGCTGATGCATGTTCCCGGTATGGACTTGTCCCATGCTCTTGGGAGGGGACTGCACTGCCATATTGACGATGCTGTGGTGCCCATCATGTAGAGGAGAATGAGGCTGATGAGGACGTAGCAGGTCACTCGGAACCATTTTGAAGGGAATATACGTAGGTACAGGATGAGGATCGAGGTTTTGGTCATGTTGATGGATAGTTTGTAGAAGGCCTGGGCGACGTAGAAGAGCTGGGGGAAAAAACAGTCAGTACAGTTCATGGGAAGGGTGGGATAGTAAATGTGTATACCTTCAGCGTCGTCAACTTGTTGGGCCTTGTCAAGTTGGCAATGTGTTGGCCAAAGCCGTACGCACAAGATCCCATCATGAGGCCCGAAACAATGGTTGCAAATACCTTGGTCATGTCAGTCTCTCAGACGCAATACATCACTCCTCCCTTAACAGCGACATACCGCGGCAGTCACAATAGACAAGTCATCCCAGCCCAGTCCGCCCCATCCCCTAAGCTTGATGCGGGCCCAGAGCCGTACGCCCACGAAGAAGGGTGTCAGCACGAAAAACACAATGCACGGGGCTTGTATTTGATATGCCCTGCTATCGCCAGGTAAATTATCGGATGCCATCGCAGACAATATCAGCGAGGTCGTCGAATTCGTGTTATAGAAGGCAATGATGCATGAACCCAGCAGACAGAGACAAGCCAAAGATATAAGTCAGGAAGCATCTCGACCTCCCTGCAGTGAGACACTGCTATCAAGACCGCCCGCCCAGATTTTCAGGGCGGGCAGTTTTGAGACATGATGGAGCGCTGACAATGTCCATCTCCATCTGGTCTTCCGTGAACACCTGGCGGCGATCAGAGCACTGGCGGAAGATAGGCAGGGGGCGCATCCCGTAGTAAGCTCGAGTCTCGTCGATCATGGCCGATAGCCGTCGCGCCAAGTAGGTAAACGAACTGGACCAGACCGGGCCTCTGATACATCACTTTGTGGCTTCATTCGTGTGGCCCAATTTTGGTGAGAGAGCGGACTGTTGTTTGCTTCCAACTCTCCGTTCCGTCCTGCATGTCTTGGAGCATTGACAGCAAGTTCACCACCGGGGGCAGCTGTCCAGTCATCTCAGACCTTGCCGTTCCGCTGGAAAGTCCATGTCTCAGAGAGTCAAGTCCGATTCGGGTGATGGTCTGTGCAGGGGAGATCGTCATGTAAGGGCGCCATGCTGGCTGCAAGGCTTCGGAGGCGCAAGACCAACCGTTTTCGTTTCTTTTTCCACTTCTTGTTGGGTGAAAATTTGGACCAAGATGAGCTTGGGTCGTGAACTCGCAGGGGGCAACAAGCACAACGGCCGCTTTACCAACACAGTTATCAGCTGGAGTGGGATAGTATTCCATGCTGCGGTCAATCGTCACTGTGTCTGCTATAGGGACGTTATGATCTGTTGGGAAGGCAGGCGGCGGGTGATTCCGAATGAGGTTGAGGAGATGGGGACATGCGCCGCAGATTCAGGACGGAGAAAAATCCCCACGAGGCTGTGTTGTGGTGGTCGAAGGAGAATTAAATTGGCGGGTGCTCGGTGTCGTGGTATGGAAGGTGGTGATGTACGGTATTCGGGAGCTGTCGTGTAAAATAATCTCGGTCTGTAATATATCAGTAGCAGATAAAAAAGAGTTCAAGAATATCACCGAGGGAAACGACCCCCGCGCGCTGGAACCATTCGTTTGGGAATCGACATTTGGAATCGATGAACTGATTCTGAATTGACCTGTTTATCATGCAAGTGGTATTGACTCCCAAGCACGCCGCGACCAGAAATGCAATGCCGGCCGACCCAGCCCTAGCCTTTTAAATGGCTTTCCATCCCGATATATTTTCTCGACCCTTTCTAATGAGGGGAAGAGTGTCTGTTCCCAGGTTGTTGACCAGAATCGTTTTGTGTCCCTCGAAATTCCGAATGCCAGAAAACCCAACTTCGCCCGAAAAAAACCAATTTACATGACAACACCGGAGTTGCTGGCAATACGGGGCCAGAGCTCAGCAGCCTCCTTACCGACGGGGCCGGTGATGGCAGAGCCCTTCATCTCACCCTTGGGGTTGACGATCTGTAGCACATGGGAATTAGCAACAGTTCTAATTAAATATCGCCTTCTCAATCCTGCGCAAAATCCAACCTTTTTGCATTTTATGTGGGGGGGGGGGGGGGGGTTTAAACACGTACGACACCAGCGTTGTCCTCGAAGTAGAGGAAGACACCATCGAAGCGCTTCCAGGGCTTGGCCTGGCGAACGATGACGGCGGGGTGGACCTTCTTGCGGAGCTCAGGCTTTCCCTTCTTGACGGTGGCCATGACCATGTCACCGACACCACCGGCGGGCAGTCTGTTGAGGCGGGCACCGATACCCTTGACGGAGATGATGTAAAGGTTGCGGGCACCGGAGTTGTCCGCGCAGTTCATGATGGCACCCCTGTGTTCCTTATTAGCGGCCGAGATTCCATGTTTCGTCATGTCGCGTCGCGGTGTTTCGATCGAGATCGTGTGTGCTCGGAGCGCTCGTCAGGGAAGAAGGATCGTAACATACACGGGAAGACCGAGGGTCATCTTGAGCTTGCCACCAGGGGCACCACGGCTGTTTGCATTTCGTTAGCCAAGATACACCAGAGAGTGATTGTTGCTCCTGTCTGCAATTTTCGAGAGTCGTCGCCGTCGTCGCCGTCGTCGCCGTCGTCGCAAGCTCGCCGTCCAACTCCTCAAAATCCTCCTCTTCCCACAGAATCCCGCCTGCAGCATTTCCCCTCCATCAAGAGTTCTTCTTCAATCCTGGCGACGGCGAGTTCCGAAAACGGCGATTTCTTGCTCGAAAATTGCGTCTGGAGCAATAAAGCAGCATATACTTACGATAGCTTGGCCATTGCGAAGGTCTGTTGGCGGAAATGCGACTTGTCGTTGGGGTGTCGAAAATTCGGGATTCGCAAGGCACCTGGAAATTGACGGCTTCCGCGATAATTTTTGGTGTGGACCGCAAACCCTACCGAATTTGTGAGAAGTCACGTGTGGATTTGTGGGCGGTCAGCCAAAACACCCCTAACCCTGCAGGCTTTTATTTGCGAGGAGTGGGATGGATGCCCCACTTCAGGTTTGCCCCGCATTTCATTCTCCAATTCGGAACTCCAGCCAAACCGACTTCACTGATGCACTGTCTTCATTTGATGCACCAAAATTTGAGGCCATATTTTCCTGTGCATCTTTCTTCCTCAACTGGACTTCCATTTCAGGCTTTTACTCGCAATACATCAGTCTCACCCTCTTCGGGACTCCAGGTCATACTTCCAGCATCAACTCCACTGGCAGTCTGCATTACTCTGGCTTTCTCGCATCCAAACTCCCAACAACCTTCATCTCCCCTTTTGCCTCCCTGCTCGCGCCCTCTTTATTTACATACTTCAGTGGTCTGTAAACCGGCTCCCACATCTGTTCGCGAATCCACTCATCTAGATCCCCTTCGTCTTCAGGAATCCCCTCCTGTGTTGCAACACCCTCTTCCACCGCGGCCTGGATAACCTTGCGCGCCACGTTCACACTCACGTCTCTCACTACCTCCACGCCAGGTAGCAATGGCGCCGTGTCATCTGTAAGTGCAGGACTCAGCTCAGCCACTCCATTGATGGCTGCTACAAGCATCTTGTCCGTCAACAGCTTTGCTCTCGACAGAACCGAGCCAAGTCCAATGCCAGGGAATACGACACTGTTGTTGCATTCTGCGACCTCTATCTCGATTTCCTTTTCGTTCTCACCCCATGGTCCTTTGACTGGCTTGAACGGGCTGCCAGTGGCCACTAGAGCCTTCCCGTTCGTCCATGCCAAAAGGTCGGCCGGGACAGCTTCGTGAAGGCGCGTGGGGTTTGAGAGTGGGAGGATGATGGGACGGTCGACGTGTGAAGCCATTTCTTGCACAATCTCTTGCGTGAAGGAGCGGGACACGGTCGATGTTCCAATCAGGATATTGGGCTTGACTTGCTGAACGACAGCCAGCAAATCCCGACCTGTTCCGTCCCACTCATCCTCGGGTTTGAGGTACGGCTTTTGAGCGTCAGTTACATGCTCGGTGCCGGAGGTCAAGATTCCCGGCTTATCAATGAGCCTGTTAAAAAGTTAGTGAGCGTGTGCACGAGACAGCCAACTGGTCAACTCACCATATCTGCTTTGCCGCCTCTTCTTTGCCGATGCCACGCTCTGTGGCAATGGCATCGCGGACTTGGTCTGCAATTCCTACGCCGGCAGTTCCAGCGCCAAAAACCACCAATCGGACGTCTTCCAACTTCTGTTTTGTGACATGCAAGCTAGCAAATATTGCCGCCAGAGTTACACAGCCTGTTCCCTGGACATCGTCATTGAAGCAGGGTATTTGTGGGCGATACTTGTTAAGCAGTCGTCTCGCTGAAACCGTGCGTCAGTTTACCTTCCCTTGTCATACCAACAGCTGCACTCACCATTCCCAAGCCCGAAATCCTCAAAGTGCAAGTATGCCTTCGGATACAGCTCTCCAACTGCCTTGACAAATGTGTCCACAAACTCGTCATACTGTTTCCCACGCACCCTTTTCTCCCTCAGCCCCAGGTATAGAGGATCATTGAGAAGCTTCTCATTGTCTGTTCCACAGTCCAGCACTACTGGCAAAACTCTGTTCGGATGTATACCGGCGCAAATTGTTGTGAGTGCAAGTTTGGCGATGGAAATGAGAATTCCACCACAGCCTTGATCACCAATTCCCAGAATTTCCTCGCCGTCCGTGACAACAATGTAGTCGACGTCATCAGCCAAACCCCAGAGCGACAGATCGTGATGCACACGGTCGACATCGTGTATATTCAGGAATACCCCCTCAGGTCGTCGAAAAAGACACGAGTAGTTCTGAATGGCATCGCCTTCTGTTGGCGTGTATACCACGCCGAACATCTCAGGGAGGTGATCATGAAGAAGCTACCAGACATTCTCAGCACACCTCCCACATCACACATGGAAACATGTAATCAATCTCACCTTGAAATACAAGACATTATTCTGCTCCTTCAATGAAGTCAGAAACGTATTCTTTGCCAAATCATCAGGCCTAGCAGAGTACTGTTCATACGCCCGCTGGGCCTGCTGATCGAGCGTCTGGACGCTAGGAGGCAACAAGCCAGCCAGTTCAAAATCTCGACGTTCATCAGGAGCGAATGCAGACCCCTTGTTGAAGTATTGGTGTTTGAGGAGCACGGTGCCCTTGAGAGCGCATTCCAGAGGGCCGCTTGTGGACAGGGGGAGGTGTCCGAATTTGGAAGGTTTCGGGGAAGGAGACATTGTGGCTGGCGGAATGTGAGACATGCAGCACAGGAACAGGTGGACGTGATATTGGTAATAATTGAGAATAAATTAGGAGATGCGGTTAAGAGAAGCTCATCCCGTTCAATCAGGTTCATCTTTCATCTTGAGTTTTTCTGAAATGATGACGTAGCCGTCTCCAGCCGGGAAGGCGCTTACTGAGGATCACGACCTGAACCTGTTGTGCCTGAGTTCAAGGTGGCGGGTGCCCCGCACTCGGCACCGTCCGTAACAGATGCCACAGCAAGCACGAGAGCAACAAGGAGAACACATTATCAAAACACGAGAGAAAAAAATGTCGGGTCGCTTGGAGCCTCGCCTCTTTGAGATGTCCACTAATAAAAGCAGGTAGAGGCGCGGACTATGATGGCCCACGAGGTTTTTCGTCTAGCAGCAAAAGAATTTACCAGGAAAAAAAAAGGCAAGAAAAGCCCGAGAGTTCTTCCTGTCCCTTTTTTCCCAGCCCGTCACGCAACAGCCCCTTCAAAGACTCAAAACACAAGACGTGCCGAGAAGCGAAGGCCCTCCCGAGGGGAGGATCTCACGTGGATTTGAGAAAAGAGTTTTAAAAATTTCTCGAGCGGCTGTTTGACGGGTTACTGCGGGTGATAGAGAAAAAAAGAAAAAAAAAGATACCTACCGTTTAATCCCTTGTGTGCGCAGGATAAGTAACTGCCAGGAAAACGTCAAAGACGCGCTGGGCACTTGAGCATGGGGGGAATTTTTGCATGGTGGGTGTTTTTGCACACCTGCCAAATGGTTGATCACCGCCCCCAAAAATGGGTTTGTAGAAGAGAAAATAAATGGAGGAGCAAGAAACAGAGATTTCAGGTTTTTTTTTTTGGATTTGTCCCGCGCTGTGGAGCGCGTCAAGCTTGTCTCACAAAATTATGTAACCACACACACACACGCTGGGCTCTGCCAGTCCGTCAATCTTGGCTCGCAGCTGCCAGCTTTTCCCCCAACCAACCACCTCTTTGGACTTTCTTTCTCTCACAAATCATGATTCCCGTGACCCCCGTGACCCCCGTGATTCCCTCCGACCTGGTTGTCGGAGGCTCCGAGTCACGGAGCAGCAGCAGCAGCAGCAGCGGCGGCGGCACACAACCCATCATGCACAGCAGCCGGATTACTCGACGCGCTCCCCCAGTTAAACCCCGCAATCAACTGCCCCAGCTCCGTAGACCGATCAGCCCTCAAATAGTCGCTCTTTGCCGGAAAATACCACCAGTCCTGACTTCTAAAAGCGTTGCCGGTCAACTGGCTGATCGGGTCGTTCCACCCGGTGTTTCTGTCCTGATAGTGCGCGTGCTTGGACCAGGCGACGTAAACTTTGGGGTGGTCCCTGTTCTGCACTCCATTGGCGCCTCCGCGGGGTAGGGTTGCGTCTTCTGTGCTGAACGTGTTTTGGATGCTTGCCCAGTTGATTGATTGGTAGCCCGAGTGCTGAGACAGCAAGAGACGGGAGGTGACCCAGCTTGTTGTTGAGGGGAGGAGTGTCCAGATTACGATTACTCTTTCCCAGTCGCTGGTAGTCATTAGTATAGGTAGGTGACACAAAGGCAGGGGAGGTCAAGTAATACTAGCGATGCCCGAATATTTGATCTGGGGTCGTGCCGTCTTTCTCGTAAAAGAGGTTATACGCTACCCTGATTTCCGTGGGGGTGCATCGGTTGTAGGTGTAGTATACCGGGAAGGAAGGGCCGCGGTTGGATATGCCGATGCCGGGTTGGCGACAGTTGCAGCCCACGTTTGGGTAGTCGCAGAGTCCGACCGAGGGGGTTTGGGTCCCCTGGGCGGTTGTTGCGTTTGTTGGGTAGCAAGGAGGCCGGTTCATTGCCTGGCCGAAGAAGAACATGGGCGCGGCGGCGTGGGCCAGGTCTACGCCGCCCGCGTTGAGGAGGGATTCCATTGTTGTGGAGGAGATTGGCGTGGCGGCTTGGGTGCCCGTGAGGACGAGGCAGAAGCCTGCCAGGAGAAGGCGGGACGCAACCATCTTGGATGGTTGAGTCTTTGCAGATGGTTGAAGAGAGACTTGTTTTGACGGTGGCGGGGGATATTCTTTATAGCCAAGTAAATATTTACCTAGGTGAGTCTAGACAGGGGTTGTAAGTGTGTGCTTTGGTTCCCGTGATGCAGGTCCAAGGCGTAGCTCGCGGTGATTGGGTTACCTCGACCCGATAAATGCCCGGCTTGGATATCGTGCCGAGCGATCGCGATCCTGGTTCCGCCCAATTGTGCAGTGTTACATGGGACCTGGTAAGAGGTTGGAAATGATGTAAGACGTATATGCATTGGGCTGTTCGTATATCTATACGCACAGAGGAATCGTGTTGGACGCTGAGATGGTCTAAAGGGCAGATCAACGGCCATAGACTAAGCTGGGGTGATTAATGATGGGATTTTGCATGTGACAAATTGTGACGGTCTTTCGGATTTGATTTCGAGATTCTGTCAGTAATCATGAATTCAGGCAGACGAAGGAATTGATTGTGCAAGTCTGGCATAAAAGGGGCCAAACAGGCCTGGAAATGATTTCAAAGGCGTAAAAAGAAAAAGGAGCAAAAACGTGATGAATCTTGATTTGCAGGCCATTCCCCAACTAACGCCTGCCCATCAACTTTGAATCTGAACCCGAACTTCCGAGAAAGAAGGAGCTTCCAGTTCCACCTCATTATTCTCGAAATCATGGAGCATTTCCTGCATCTCGCCTTCAAACTTTTCCTTCGCTGTCGAGTACCTATTGCAGCCTAGCTCTCAAGATGATTCTCTCCCTCGCCATAATCACCCTCCTCGTCAAGCTCACCTCCTCCCAGTACAACCCTGCCAGTTCCAGCCCCTGGTACTGGGCCACCACCATAGTCACAGAAACGGTGTGGACGATATGCACCGTCGAGGAAACACAAACAGTGGGACTCAATCTCAACCCTGTTTATGATAGCCAGCTCACCTGCCCGCAGGTAATTGCAAAGCTCGCTGTACCAGCCACCGTCACCAACATTGCCGTCCCAGACGCGGAGGAGCCGGTCCTCACCAGCGTCACGGTGCAGCCGCCTACATCACCTACATCCTGCTACAATCTACCCACTCCGACTTTTTCACTTGAGGTTATTGCTTTCTCGGCTAATCAGATTTCTCGAGATGGTACCGCAAACGCCACTGATCCGGTTTTCTTTTACGTCGGGAACAACGCAACTTCCCCAGAGTATGTGGGCACTTTTATCGACGGCAATCGCGTCCTGTTGGACTTGTCTCCTGATGCATCGGCCGCGGGGAGGGTAGCTATCCTTTTGCCGGGAGGCGAGTCCCTCGTTTTCGATCAGACCGGAGTACACCACTTCGATGCAGGCTGTCGGTCGGTCTCTTCAGTCATGATCCCAAGCTTCATGGACCAGGTTCGTTCCATCGCTTCGGCACCGAATATTCACTCGAACAATCCAGAGGTTGGTCCAATCAGCGGCGGATACAGATCTTCTGCACTCGGCAAGCGCGAGATGCAATCCAAGAACTTTACTGTTCAGATGGTTGTCGAGTCAATCATTGACGCCGAACTGCAAGGTCCAAATATGTTTTGGGGTCCTTCACCGTGTACCTTCGTCTCGCGCACGCCCGGGGAGGGAGAATGGCCTGTTTTCACTTGGACGTGCGAGTATCCGGGGAAACAATCAGCAGAAAAGAAGTGCGAGGCCGCGTTTCAAAATTGGCTGCGGCCTGGTTCCAATTCCGTGTCTGCCCGAGGATTGATTGAGTCTGGTGACGATTTATTCCAGTACCTCCCTCGGTTTCTAGCGAAGGCAGGCGGGTCTCTCACGAACCTGTTGCCGGGTGTCAGTTCAGTCATGCAGGCGGGTATGAAGTGGCTCAGTGCAGCGCAGAATGCGGTTATTGACGTTGCCGAGTTTGGGGGAGAATCGGTCTGTGAGGTTTTGCACGCGTTTGATGAGTATAAACTGGTGATGAGCGATGCTGGACTGAAAGAAAAGGGCCGACAGCATACGGTTGGTGCGTATGTGAGTCCGCCCGTTGATACTATTGTGGGAACTTTGGCCAGTCATACGACTAGGATGACGAGGGAGCCGCCTCGGGCTGTTGTGCCGAGCGCGAAGAGTGTGGTGAGCTTGGAGAATGTTACGGTTAGTACGTTTGGGACTACGGGGTTGTCGAGTATTTTGGGGACGGTGACGGGATCTGTGGCGGGCAGGGTTACGGGGAGGGGAGAGGTGGCCAGAACGGCGGATTCGGGAGGGAGTGTGACGGTTATGCCCAAGACTGAGGTTAGTAGGGTTATGCAGTGAGTTGGGTGAGGGAATACGGTTATGATTGAGGATGTTTTGGAGGTTTGCCATGTTATCAGGGTCTTGGAGGTTTAATAAAAGGCTTGTTGTGTGGCCGTGGTAATTGACTCCGAGGTACCGGGAGGGCTCTCCTTTTTTTTCCAAGGGCCATTTGATTGAGAGAAACGCCAATTCAGTTTTTCTGAAGATCTTTTTAAGCGGTGTATTGCATATTTTGTTTTCCGGGAATAACAACATCTCTGATTCTGTCTTGCTCCTCCCTTGCATCAGGTGATTGAGTGAGGCTGTTGTCTCGGTGAAGGAATGCATCCACCCATTGGATCTCGTATTCCCTCCCTCCCAACCCCCCACTTGGGGTCTTTTTTTGCTCAAATAGTTCCGTCCTTTTTTTTCCCGCTTGACATTTCTGGATTTAATAACAACAACATCACCTGAGATGGATCACATCATCCAACATAAACTTGGCTATTTAGAGTTGCGCCTCGATTGAAAATTTAGCCACGCCCTCCAATTATACCTGATTCACGTTTATTGCATTTATTTATTTTTGAAAAGTTTTTTTTTTTTTACTCAGCAGAGATTTTTCAGAGATTGATTGATTGGCACGACACGACAACAAACATTTTATTTGTTTTGTTTGGTGGCGGAGAGCGCCAAACCAGAAATCAAGATCGGCTCAACCGTCGGCATCAGCGTCACCGTCACCGCCATGTCAAAACCAATACCATCACTGCACTCGTCCACCTCAGGGTTGGGATTATATCTCATGGTGCTCTTGTTATTTGCATCCGGCAGTGTCGACGCCCTCACGGCGGCCCCTCAGAACCTCGGCGACTTTTATTCCCGGCTTCGGAGCCAAACCAAAGAATGCAAGCATCGGCTCGCCACGGGGTTTCACAACACGGATGACAGTCCTGGGAGTATGTTCATCTTTTTTCTTTCTCTTTCATATCTGGTTATGATGCCGATGCTGACTTGTGTAAAAAAGCAACATCATACTGCGGCAACCATCAGAAGCGCCCCACCGTGATCTGGCTCCAAGGCCGCGAGGGCACCCTCTCAAACATGGACATAGACTGCGACGGCGTGCAAGGGGGCACCCAAGACGACGGACGTTGCTCCCTGGGCAGATCACCAGACTATCAAGACGCAACCGCCTTTCGCGATGTCGTGACGTCTTACAACCTAGCTAACAACATGACCGATCTAAACACTTACGTGCATCCTTATGTCGTTTTTGGCAATTCGGGTACCAAAAAGAAGTGGAAAACATTCGATCCGGAAAGGTACGGGATCAAACCTCTGAGCGTCATGGCTGTTGTTTGTGGCGTGTCAGGAGGGGAACAAAAGCTGGTCTACGGGATATGGGGCGATACGAACGGGGATGACGGGGATAAACCGGTTGTGGGGGAGACGAGCATTGCGCTTGCGACTGCTTGTTACGGTCAGGATATGAGTGGGGATGTGGGTTACGACGGGGAGGATGTTTTGTATTTGGCGTTTGCGGGGGATGAGGCCGTCCCCGGTCCGAATGGGGCGGATTGGGCTGCTACGGATTTTGAAGGGTTTGAGAGGAGTATAAAGGGGTTGGGGGATCGGTTGGTTGCCAAGATTGTTGTTGGGGATTCCAAGGGTGTGAGGAGGGATACGGTTTCTGTGGTTATGTTTGTTGTGGTTTTCTTGAGTGGGATTTGGATTGCTATTTGATGGGTGTACGTATATATGAGTGATGAGATTATGAGAACAGTGGTCTTGTCTATCGATGGCGGTCAGCAGTGACATCACAACCAGATGGATAGCATCGGTTCTGTGAAGCAATTTGACGAGAAAGTTTACCCATATCCATCTTGAGTAACTGATCCACGGTACTGCATCCGAATCCCGAGTCATGACGGAGAGAGTCAACAATTCCCCCCCGCTGACTGTCAATACTAGTGTCCAATTGCCCAAAAGAACCATCACGAGTCCGCAAATACACAACGATGAAGGCATCACCGGGAGCAGTAACAATGGCGGCGGCGGCGATGATCAGTCCCGCCGCAGCCCAACAGCAGCAGCAGCCGGGTGTTCTTCCGGCCTGCGGTGTATGTGTTTTCTTCCCTTGTCCTCTCACCATAACTGACAATAACAACAACAACAACACCAGCAAACATGCATGCAAAACATGATCGCCCAAGGCCCCGCCGTCCTGGGCTGTCCGGCCTCGGACGCCAGCTGCCTCTGCGGCAATCCCAACTTCGGCTACGGCGTCCGCGACTGTGCCATGCAGGCCTGCACCCCCATCGACGCCCAAGCGGTCATCGTCTACGGGTTGAACTACTGTGCCGGAGCACTGCCCGTCCGTCCTCCTCCTCCCCAAACAGCATCATCCGCAATCACCACCGCAACCCTCCCTCCCAAAACCCTCGACAAACCCACCCCCTCCTCAACGGGGACCCCGTCAACCGCCCCTTACACGGTCCTCGAGATCGACTCAATCTACACCGACGCCCAGGGCGCCGTGCACATCTCGACCCTGATCTCCACTCAGGGAGCCGCCGTCGCCGTGGCTGCTCCCTCGGTTGCCCAGGAAGGTGCCGCCCAGCAGACCGGGGGGTCGACCAACGGCGACAACAATAACGACAACACCCAGGACGGTCCGGACCAAAACGGGGACGGGGACGGGAACGAGTATGCCAGTACCACCCATAAAAAGGAGCCCCAGTCAAGCAGCGAGACAGCCACCAAGACCGTGTCGAGCAGCAGTTCCGACGCTGGCGGAGGAGGTGCCTTTGCTGCCATGAGGACCATGGATGTTCTTGCTTTGCGTATTTTGGGCGTTGCTGTTGGAGTGCTCATGTGAGTTCTCTAGATTACGGAAAAACTATTGCGGTGCTTTGCCGGAATCAAGTCGGCAGTGAGAAAAGGAAAAGAAATGGGGGTTTTGAAGACTTTTTTTTCTTTTCTTTTTTTATATGTTGCTAGTAATACAAACAAGTTTACTCTACCCGACCAAGACCCGCAAGGCTATATAGATACAAGAGAGTATGGTTTATATACACAAATTCGTGAGCATCATTATCATATCAGGTAAAAGAGTGTAAGAACCAACTGGCTGGTTCGGTGAGAGAGTGTCGTGGCCACCGTGACTTAAGCAGTGGCTCCGATGCGCTGGCCACCCTGGGGGAAACCGCAACCCTGCTTGCCGTTCTGGGTGTTGGCACCAACACCGGAGCAGATACCGAAGGCGGGCTTGTCACCAGTGTTGACCAGAGCGCAGCAGCCGGAGCCGCAGTCGGCGTCGCTGTTGCAGCCGCCGGTGATGAACTGACCGCCAGCACCGTTGCCAACGTTGGCAGCGCCGGCCGGGTCAGGGGTAAGACCGCTGGGCTTGGGACTGACAGCAGCGCCAGCTCCGGCACCAGCTCCGGCACCAGCACCAGCACCAGCACCAGCACCAGCTCCGTTGCCGTTGTTGTTGTTGTTCTGTCCGTTGTTGCCGTTGTTAGCGCCCTGGTTGTTGCCTGCTCCAGCACCGGCTCCAGCACCAGCACCAGCGCCAGCACCGCCGTTGGGAGTGAAACCGCAGCCTTGCTTGCCGTTCTGAGTGTTAGCGCCGACGCCAGAGCAGATACCGAATCTCTCAGCGCCAGTGTTCACGATGGCACAGCAGCCAGAGCCGCAGTCGGCATCAGCGTTGCAACCACCAGTGATGAACTGTCTCCCGGCACCGTTGCCGACATTGGCAGCGCCGGCCGGATCAGCGACGAGAGTGCTGGGCTTGGGGGTCTCTCCGCCAGCAGCTCCTCCAGCGGCTCCTCCAGCGGCTCCTCCAGCGGCTCCTCCTGCGGCTCCTCCAGCGGCTGCTCCATTGCCACCCTGGTTGTTGTTCTGATTGTTGTTTTGGTTGTTGCCTTGGTTGTTATTTTGGTTCCCACCCTGAGCGCCGCCGGCACCTCCCGCACCTCCTGAACCACCCTCGAAGCCGCAACCCTGCTTGCCAGCCTGGCGCTGAGCACCTACACCTGAGCAGACGCCGATCGTCTGGCCACCCCTGGGGAGGGTAGCACAACACCCCGACCCGCAATCAGCTGCTCCGTTACATTGCCCTCCAATGAACTGTGCTCCCTGGCCGTTGCCAATGTTTCTCTCTCCAGCGGGATCGGGAAGGTTCTGGCGGGCAGAAAGATCGGGGGCGGCGCTGACGGCGGCGATGGTCACTGTGGCCGGGTTAGTAAGGGTTGGTGGATCCAAGGTCGAAGAGACTTACAAGCCAAGGCGCTGACAATGCTGGTGAACTGAACCATTTTTGCTGATTAAAGATAGACTTGAATCGAAGAAGGAGTGAAAGGTCGACTGGCGACTTTGTGTTACAAGGCAAGTGCAAGACTGAAGAAGTGAATGCTAAAGAAAGGACGCCGGGCCCAGATTATAGAGTAAAAGATGGACTGAAGGAGAAGATGCTGATGCTGAGAGAATGGGATCACAAACGAGAACAGGAATGGTTCTCTTTATACGGGATGGACAGAGGGAAGACGGATCTGTTTCCGAACTCCTCAACGCCGCCATCTTGGGACGATTCACCCCTGGCACTGGCTCAGGGGTTTGACAGGAAGGAGATCATTTTTGGCGCTCAAGTTCAAGACCAACTTGACTCGTGACAGGTTGTCTTTCACCGAAAAGCAGCATATCTCGTGGCTGGCGAATGCGATGCAGAAGTCGTCTCAGAAATTAGTGTTAGGGAAGTCCACAAAAATGGGTACGAGTGCTAACAAGGAGGGCCCCTGTCGTGCGCGTGTTTGGGATGTGGAACACAACGTCTTTGAGGCTCAGAACATTCCGGGAAATAGACGCCGGCGGAACGGAATCGATTAAGAGAGATCTCCGCGTTCGAGAGTGTGAGGTTCTGGATTCCCGTCTCATTTTGGGCCCGGCCTGGATGATCGTCCCAAAATGCGGGTTGATGAAGCTTGAAGACTTGGCATCCCTCGCCTTCTTTTCCACAAAGGGAAATTCGACCTCCCTAGGGGACCATCTCTCCCGCAACGCGGCCGAAAGTAGTGCGAAAAGGGACGAAATAAAGATGGCCGTGACCGGGCACCTGAGCGTGTTCTCAAAAGCTTAAGCGCGAAAAGGAAGGTCGGAGTGAGTGGTGAAACTCGATTTTGGGAAATGCATTGATGAAAGAGGACGACGAAAAGAAAAAAAAGCTTTGGCCAAGGCGCCGAAAGTTCCAAAAACCTCCAATGAATGATCCTGGAGGGAATCAGCGGATCTGTGGGGCATCCATAAACCCTAAACGGTGTGGGGTTCCAGACACAGCTGGTCGCAGCGCTTGGCAGACTTGACAGGTGCCGTTTTTTCTTTTTCTTCTGTTGCATCAGCTTTGTTGGGGAACGGCACTTCTCTTTCCCAAAAGCTTGCATTACTCTCCGGACCGCTCGGGAGACCAATCCTGCGGCTAGCCAGCAAAAGAGACCTGAATTGTGTTACAACAAGGGCTTGAGGGGTTGGCCCTCCATCAGCACCTGAATTTTAGCTCAACGGTCAGGATGGGAAAGGGCAGCCATTTGAAAGGGAAAAATCGAACGATTTCATGAAGGTCCATCAATTATGACCAAGTTGGGCATGTTGGAAAGCTGCCCCTGATAAATCTGCGCGAGAAGGCAACTCACGGAGACCTGTTAGGGGGTGGTGTTCAGAGATGGTTTCGCCCTGCCATCGGCCGACCAATCACATCGTGTTCCGCGCTGAGGACATCGCCAAGACCCATCTCAGATGTGTCCCAGACCGACCACACCCTGTTACATCCGCCCAGATTTTCTTCTGTTTCCAAACCAGCAAACATCAAGGATCTTCCACCGGCGATCTATAAGTCCGAGCGCGTGTTCGTTTTCTTGAAGATCCTCTCGGATGGTGTGACAAATGCGACATCTTGATCTCTCGGCCGACACCAGAACATCAATCCACCACAGCTTGCTGCATAGCCTCGCTCACAGCTTGGCCTTGCCCACGTGCAAATCTTCCCAGTCCTGTCTAGTGAACAGAATGTACGTTGTGCCCTTCCCGTGCTTCTCAATCCAAAAGACTTTGTCGGTGGGGCCTACCTTTTCGGGATGCACCCCTTCCTGTTTCAGCGGCAATTTGTTTTGCTTATTGTTGTGAGTGGAGGAGGGCGCCTCCACATGTCGGAGAAATAGGGGTACGGCGTATCTGGGGAGATGAGTGCGCGCATGTCTGGACAGGTCAGCGCAGCCCAATATTGTTGGTGAAGAAGACATACCGCAAAAAGTCCTGATGGTTAAACGCCTCCTTCAATGCTGGATCAATGTAAATCGCCGCCGTCCCAGCCTTCCCATCGTGCCCGGGAAGTTGAACGCCGTACACATTAGCATCGAGCACTCCAGGATACTTTCCCAGCACTTCCGACACTTCGGCCGTTGACACGTTCTCCCCTTTCCAGCGAAAGGTATCCCCCAGCCTGTCAAGAAAGAACCATCTCCCTTCGTTATCTCTTCTCAGCGCATCTCCAGTTCGGTAGAAACAATCTCCCTTCTTGAACACATCCCTCACAAATTTCTTTTCCGACGCTTCGGGGTTCTTCCAATACCCAGGGAAAGTTCTCTCAAAGGGTACCCGGACCAGAATCTCCCCTCCAACTTCGTAAGGCATACGACACGCCCATCCTGTTTTGGGGTCTCGCGCTATTTCCCCTGTTTCTGTGTCGACTGCCACAGGGATATAATAGTCGTGATACTTCCATCGCTGTAAGAACCCGTGGTGCCCCACTGCGTGAGCGGTGAAGCTGTTTTTGCTCGGGTTGTCAAGCGACAGCATTCCCTCGGTGCTGTTGAAGAACTCGAATATCTGGGTGATGCCGAAGCGCTCTTTGAAGCGGTCCCAGACGTCGGGGCGGAGTCCGTTGCCGTATATCGAGTGGACGTCGTGTTGACGGTCGAGGGGGGAGGGCGGTGCGGCGAGGAGGTAGCGGAGGGTTTCGCCGACGTAGACGAACCAGGTTGCTCGGGAGGCGATTATGTCTGGCCAAAAGTTTGAGACGGAGAAGCGGGGGGCTATGCAGAGGGTATTCCCCGCGAGGAGTTCTATCTTTGTCAGTCATCTTCCTTCCTCTTTGAGTGAAGAAATACTTACGAGCCATGGCATTTATCCCTCCAGTGCCGTGATAATACGGCATACAGACATCTATCCCTCATCAGCATACTTTCTGCAGTTCCCTTTCCCATCTCTCTCAGAACTTACAATACCGCTGCCCCCTCCCCTCAACAGGATTCGTCCCCGCCTTGCTCCCATACCCGTGCGCAAAAGCAGCAACCATGGGCAACGCACACCCCTTCGGCATGCCCGTCGTTCCGCTCGTATAAAACAGCGCCATCGGATCCGAACCCGTCACTCCCCCCCTCAACTTTTCCTCTGGATTCTCTGTGCTTAACCCCCTCGCCTCGTCTCTCACCTCTCCAAGTCTGACAAACTTGACACCGGCAAATTGATCCTTGACCTTTTCCATCCTCCCCAAGGCGTTCTCGTCCCCATCCATCAATACTAACCTCGCCCCGCTTAAGCTCAAACAATGAACCAGCGCGTCCCCGCCCAGATGGTAATTAATCATGGCCGGTGCCGCGCCAATAGCCCATAAGCCAATCCAGGCAAACACGAAATCGGCAGAGTTGAGCATGAAGAATGCGACCAAATCTTTTGGTTTTATTTGTTGACGCAAAAAATAGTGTGCCCACTGGTTTGATTTCTGCAGGAGCTGGTTCCAGGTGTAACTCTCGCGGCTCGGGAGCATGTCTGGGTGTTGTGATCGCGCCCAGATTGCTTCGTTTTCTGGGGCAGAGGCGGCGTTGGCCAGGATGAAGTTGTAGGGGGATAGAGTGTTTGTGGCGAGGGCGCGAGAGTAGGCTGAGCGGATCTTGCGGCGGCCTAGGATCCAGCGGAGGTCTTGTTGGATGTTGAGGCGGGCGTTGAGGTACATGTATCCGAGGAGGGTTGAGGATGCTGCCATAGCGGTTTGGGCTGGAGGGGGTTAGTGGATGCGAGATGGATAGAGGATCAAGGGGAAAGGATAAAGGGGAAGGGGGAGGATAGGAGATACCTAAAATGTTATCTATTTTGGTGGTTGAGGGTTTGATGATTGCTCTGTGTTGGGGTGTAAGAGTGATGGCGCGTTTGAAATTTGGGGACTACAGTCTCTTTTACAGCTAGGGTTGGAGTAATTCCCCGCGCTACCTTTCAGATATATATTTTGCCGTGCCTATGCCATGGGATTCGGATACTGGCTAATACGACCCCGGAGGGTATATGCGGTTGTGGGGGTTACGTTCGGCAGATGAATTGATGTTGGCGTTACGGGGTTGCTCCGACTACCAGTGATTACATCCACTCGAGGGCAAATATGCTGGTACTAAGAGCTGTACATGTATATTCCTATCTAAATTCGTGGCAGTATACTTCAGCTCCGTGTCCAAGTAGTTTGGTGTCTTATTGAATCGGTGGAGCTTACGCTCCAAAGATGGCTCGGGAAACAGGATATCTGGCTTCCAATGGTCTTGTTTACATCTTGAAAATCAAACACAAACAGACGAGCCGAGGGCCCTCCTTCTCGAGACAGTTTTTTGGGAAAAGACTCCCGGTCCCTGGGGACTTTGAGGAAGAAGAAGAGGCAATAACTGACGTGTTTAAAATAGAAAACCTTCCATGTAGTCGCAAAGAACAGCTCAAGAGAAACCAATGATTAAGGATAGGATGGACGTTTTCCTCGGAATATATCCCCTCCCCACCGCCCACACCGTGCTTTATTTCTAATAAAAAAACAAATTTATTTTTTTTTAAAAAAAAAAAAGCTTTTCGAAATCGGCTTGCGCCTTAAAAGCAGAGAGAAAACCGAGCAAAACAGAGGAAGACGTGACCTGCAGCAGCCCCATATTTCTTTCCGCTGCATATATTTCCTTCCTCAAACTTTCTCTTGGGATAACTTACTTCTCATTTGACCTCCTCCACCCGACACCGACATCGACATCATGGACAGCAGTGCCCCCAACGAGAATCTCCCGGCCTCGCCGAACATCGCAGGCCCCTCTGCCGATGCTCCCAAGTCTCCCAAGGTTGACAAGTGGTTATACTATACCGTAAGTGGCCAAGGTCGTCCGTAGTCAGGCTGTCACTCCACGATCTCTACCCGATTCCATATCGTCTCACCCCCATATCATGCAGTCTAAGCTCTTTTAAACCACAAAACTAACAAAATACCCCAGCCCGACATCTTCAAATACATGCAACACGAGCTCGAGGACAAACCCCCACCCACCCAGCCTGAGCCGACCTCCGAGTCCAACGCTGAAACCTGGCCAGACTCGTGCATAATCTGCACCACCAACCTCCCCCGCCCCAACCTCTGCTCGCTCCACCCCGGGCAGTGCGGCGCCTTAGCCTGCGCCAGCTGCCTAATAACCCACATCAACGCCTCTCTCAACATCTACACCCCGACCCCCTTCCCACCCCAAGTCCCCTGCCTCTGCAGCAGCAGCACCAGTCAAAACCTCCTAGTCCCAGACATCTTCAGCCCGGTCTCCCTCTTCCTAGGCGTAGACTGGGCCGAGTTCTACGCCCGGGCTCACCGCGGTCGTGTCCATCTTATTAATCATCATCTCAGTACTACCGTTGCTGCTACTACTAATAGCCAAGGAGGAAGTCTGACTCAAACTCGAGAGCAAACCGACGACGTAGCCAAAGAACTCGAAGCGGTGCAGGCTCTCGCTCTCCTCGCCAAAGATCAACATTGGAAGCGGTGTCCCGGGTGCGGACATGTGATTGAGCATTCCGGGGGGTGTCATGACATGTTTTGCGTGTGCGGGACGCGGTTTTGTTATTTTTGCGGGCGGAGGACTCTTTGGAATCAGGATTGTGGTTGTTTATATGAGGATGTGGGGGAGGTTCAGGGTCAGCTTTGATCTGGATTTTGAGTGTTCCCTACCGGATAAGGGTAGAGAGCACGTGGACCAAGAGCAAAGATAGTACAGGGAGCGAAACAATACACACCCGGATTTACTACAGGTACATCATGTATAATAATTACGTGTTGGCTACTAGTTGGGACTGTCTCGACGATCACATCAAAGCTTCTCTGAACGAGCACCTCAACCGCCACCTCGTTCCCGCCAGTTGTCCCTGCGACTGCTGTGATGATTTTGAATACTGCGCCACAATCACAAGCCAACGAGACACCCACACACCACCCACGGCAGTTGGGCTATCACGGTTACACTGGAGAGGACACACCCGCCCTTGGCGCAATTATACGACGACGTCAATCGTCTTCACAATTCTCACCTTACCCATTAGATGTTTATACATGCGCCAGTTGCGTAATTATCAGACGTCAGTTGTGGATTGTTTTGAAGTGTTATGCTCACAAGTATAATTTTATGCCTATCGCTCCCAAACAGTGCGTGCCATGACAGTGTCAAGAAGGTCATTTCGAAGCAACAGGCCTTATATTATTTTTGGACAAATTGATTTTGACCTTTTCTTGATTCCCCCAGACATTCTTGGCATGCACAATTGGCAACCGGCCATGCCACCTGGTATTTCTTGCAGGCAACCGCCCGCACCAATAGACGCCCGTTGAAGATCAATTGGAATGTCTCAGACCGGGGTTTTTTTTTATTTTTGTTTTTTTAGCTCAATTGAGATGCAGTTGACCCGTGTCTTCCATTGTTTCAGGGGCTCAGGGGTAAAAGATTGGATTGTTCTGCACAACAAGGCGTGAGGCGAAAAGAAGAAAAAACAGAAGAAAGGGATTTTGATTTCCAACGTTTCATCCAACCCCCATGACTCCTTCTTCCACTCGACCAATCGGATGAGGGTCCAAATCCCCATTTTCCCCTGCAACAGACAGTAGCGACCTCCACAGCAGCGTGATCATGTGGATCCCCTTTGCGACATTAATGGCCAATTCTTTCCCAACTCGCTTGGCGATACCGAAGTCTTCGAGTTGAAGGCCACTGAAGGCTTCAACGGGTCAACGGTGGGGTGTCGAGTGGTGCCAGCTCGCAGCCATCTGACAGGTTTCGGCTGCATCTCTCTTGTCAATGCTGCCATCCCATGCCGAAACCGGTTTAATCACGGGCCACATGGTGGTTTTGCACAGATGAGTTGGTCCACGCCATGCGGGTCTCGATGCCCGACGCAGTCCAATGTTTTTCCAATTGGCTCTCTGCACCCATCGTCGACCCATCTTGGTTGCGACTCCTCATTGGACCAAGTGGTTTAGTCCAATGCGCCAACAACCCAGTTCCAAGATAGCTCAAATACTAGATAGGGATCTCCAAAGAACCGTTGAATCTCTGGATTTTTTTCTGTTTTTCCCCATTATTCTTCAACCACACACCGCACACCACACACACACACACACACACATACAAAAATGAAACTCCTCAATGTGACCACCCGAGAGGTGGAGGAATTTGACGGAGTTCCCATCCCACCATATGCTATTCTTTCACACACATGGGGCCCGGAAGAGGTCACCATTGCCGACATGGAGGCACTCAACACTCACCGACGAAATCAAGAAAAAGCTCTCAGCTCCTCACTCAGCTCTCCGTCTTTCGGATCACCAGAACTTCTCTTCCAGCCAGCATCCGTCGACAAGGGAGACGCCATGAGGTTGATGTTGCTCGCCAACATGCTCATGGCTTTCCGTGGCCAACCAAACAAATTCCAGCGCGCTTCGCCGTATGCGGCAATCACCAGCGGGTACGACGCCCACCTCCAGGACATGGACGACGATACCAGGAGCCACAGATCCTTCGTCTCGACGGACTCGCAACCGAGATCGCCACATTCTCACCCGGTCGAAAGGAAAGCCGGTTACCCAAAAATCGAATTTGCATGCGGTCAGGCCGCAAAGGAGGGTTACACGCACGTCTGGGTTGACACATGCTGCATCGACAGGAAAAGTAGCGGTGAGGTTACCGAGGCAATCAACTCAATGTTTTCATGGTACCAAAAAGCCGCCGTCTGCTACGCATACCTGGATGACGTAAATCTCGACGATTACACGGCCGGATACAGGACCTGGAACGACGACTTCAACAATTCTCGATGGTTCACCAGAGGATGGACCCTGCAAGAGCTCTTGGCGCCTCGAAAGGTTGTGTTTTACGCCAAGGGGTGGCGACTGCTGGGAACCAAATCGTCTCTTGTCAAAAACATTCAGAAAATCACAAAGATCGACGAACTCACCCTGCTGGAACCCCGGCTTATCCACAACGCCAGCGTCGCACAGCGCATGTCCTGGGCATCGAAGCGATCCACCACCCGCCCAGAAGATATCGCGTACTGCCTCTTCGGAATCTTCGGCATCAACTTGCCCATCATCTACGGCGAAGGCGAAAATGCATTCCTCCGCTTGCAAGAGGAAATCATCAAGCGAAGCGACGACCACTCCATCTTCGCCTGGGGGACCCTCGGCCATCCAGACAACAACATCCCCGTTTCTTCCGCGGCAGACATCGACGACATCGATTTCGACACCCTATCAGGAACGATCGGCATCCTCGCACGCTCACCGGCGGACTTCGAAGGAATGGACCACGTCGTCGTCTCCCCTCCTTCGACCCAAACCATCTCGGACCACACCCTAACCAACAAGGGCCTCAACATCCAACTCCCCGTCGTTCCAGTTCAATTCGGCCATGCATCGGAGAAGCATTTCCTCGCTGTATTAAACTGCCAATCCGAATTGGAGGAATCGCCCCGCCTCGGTCTATTGCTTACCGAAACTTCAACTCCAAACGTCTTGCTGCGCACCAAAACGAGGAAATCAACCTTGGTATCAGCAAAGGACCTCGCCAACGCCCGGCCGAGACAGTTTTACATCCCCAACAGCCCTGCCAACTCTGGTACCTCAAAAGCAAAGTCGCAGGGCGTTGAGGAGGTTTTGTTCCTCAAGTATCCCGACCTGATCGCGCCGGGTTATGACGTCCTGGACGTGCAAGCTAAGCACTCGCAATGGAACAGGGAGTTTTCCACTCTTCGTGTTTCGGGCATGGAAGGAAGGGCGTTGTATCAGTTGTGCGTGATTACCTTCTGGAATCAACACATGAAATCCGGATTTATTGTGAGGATCTTGGTCGACGGGTCCACCCGAACGGGATGGGTCGATTTGGTGCAGCCCGAGCCTGACACGGTTCTGGACGCCGAAGGAAGAGGTTTGGTGGAGGTGGCAAAGAGGATATGGGAACAGCCCGGCAGGGTCGAAGTGACGGGCGCCGGGGGGAAGAAGAGCGTGAAGGTGGAGGTTGCGAACCCCGTTCAGTGGGAGAAGGAGGAAGCCGAGGGTATGAATGAGGGAAGGAGGGATAGAGGAGGGATTAGTATAAGACCCGGAGCCGAGATTAAGCGGTTTGAGGCTGTCACTTTTGTGGAAAAGTGGGAGAGGGATTACATGCGCACGGTTCAGGCCAAGATGGTGAAGAAGAATAAGGGTGTGATGGAGCTGAGCATGACGAGCATGCTGTGGATGGCTGCTCCCGTTAGGAGGAGTTCGGATTTGGATCAGCCTTCTTGAAGGGAAGGCAGGGCAGGGCGGCTTTAGGACGGATGTTTTGTTTTCTTGTTTTTGGCTTTAGCATGTCATGATTTTGCATTGGGTCGGAGTTTTCTATTTATGGATATGGAGGATTTGTTTTGGGTTCAAGTTCTTTTCTCTTTTTTTGGCATGGGATGGGATGGGTTGGATTGGATTCAAGGACAGGACAAAAGAGCGTAAAAAATCGCCTCCTGATATGTTTTGTTTTTCAGTTTGGTTGTTGGTTTGTTTTGGTTTGTTTTACTGGGTTCGGTTTCAAGTTTTAGATGGCCTCAATCGTATCTTCCAGAATGCTGCTAGATTGGCTCAAAATTTATATCATCATCATCATCATCATGATGAATGATTTATTTATTTACTACCCGATAAACACACGCAAGTCTGCTGCCTGTATAAGTGATGCTTAGATAGATTACAGGTTTTATGAGCAAAGCTGTTACCCAAAGTCAGAAATATATATATAGTTATATACATAAAAAGAGAAAGAAAAAGAAAAAAGGAATCATCATTTGAGGCTGCCCGGTATGGTACTAAAAAGACAAGCAGTTCTTATTATACATGTGGTAAATATTTCTCATCAAAGATATATATCCGTCGGTGGTCTATTAACGTTTTTTTTCTTTGCTTCTTTTTATATATATATATTCTTCAAGAGATTTTGTGTATGGGAAAGGGTAGGTTTCTCAACAATTCTTTTTTACACTTCAAAACTCTAAATTTTTTTAAAATTTTTTTTTTTTTGGTTGTACTTGGCTATCTATCTACATACATGCGAGGATTTACTGGCAGCTCGTCCAAACTTCTGATTACACGGTATTATTGGGCCTGGAGCTTCTAGCTTCGTCCTCTTTCCGGTTCCGTTCACGTTCCAACTCAATCCGTTGTCTTTCACTTTCAATTTTGCCCCGGTCATCTGATCCTGTGCTTGGAGTCGTTGGGGGTCTGGTACTGGCAGTGGTGGCCCCATTGTCTTTGGAGGGACGAGTGGTGTAGTAGGTTGCGATACTGGACGTGAGGGTACTACTGAGTGGTCCGATAGATGGGCTTGATGTGCCAGAGATGATAGTTGCCGTGTTTGCTGGCAGTGGCATTGTTGTGGCAGCAGTAGCATGGGAGGAGATAGCAGTGCTAGTAGTGGGCACTTGTGTCATGGTGACAGTCGACGACGATTTTCCTACCGAAGCCCCCGCGACAGCCCCCGTGATGATTCCTGCTACCAAGAAAACACCAAGCCCAATCACCACCGTCCAAAAGATTATTGGTCGCAAGCCGAGTATTCTTTGTTGTGGTGTTGTCCTGTTTGTCCCAGCTCGTTTCTTCTCCCTCTCCATGTCATACAAGTCTGGGTCGTCACCAAACTCTTGGCTTTGAGAGCCAACCGCGGGGTAGATTGCAGCACCGGCGATACACTCTCCAGTTGCGGTATCAAGATGCCCTTGGTGCGTGATGACAGGCCGCCAGACTTGGAGTGTTGAGGTTGGTACGGCTTCGGGCCCGGAAGGGTATCGTGAAGTTGGCGTTGTATCAGACAAATCTTGCTGCGTCGTTTCCCCGACATCTTGCTCTTTGCCCTCGGCGATTGATTCGAGGCTTGCCATGGCGAGTGGCAGGTCTGTTGATTGAATTCAAGAATGACAAATGGAAAGGCAGCCGGTCGAGTTGGACTGAGAGACCCCGGCGCCACCGGACGTGGGAGCTCAGAGTTTCTTGCTCGAGAGGCAACAACATCTGAAAGCAAGAATTTGGGCTTGCAAAACGCGGGGCAGGTCTTGAGTGTATATAAATATATAATATCTCGTCTTCTCACCTACCCGTATGCTTGACTGCTATATCTATTGTCCCCGGTCCAGACTTCAATGACCCGGTTTGCTATCATCTGTCGAACAGTTTGTGGTCATTTTTTTTGGACCTGATGGATGACCCCCCCTCTAGCCGGGATCGGCATTCCCAGCTGCAGGAATTATTATTTGGCACACGGACACGGCCATCAGTCATACGGCCGCACTTGGCAAGCAAGCAACACCTGCGTGCATATACGTAAGCGGCCCCCAATCCCACACAGTCAAACTCTGAAACTGAAAGTCTTTGGCACTGGCAGAGGTTGCTTGGCGCGCATTGAGCACCTTGACTTGACAAGCTGTGACCATCAAGAAATGTCATGGGGGTATCGCGACACGGGACGAGATTTGAAAAAAATAAATAAATAAACAAATTATTAATAACATTAAGTAGATATCTAAAAACTGCCATTCATCCGCAATCCAAGTCCCGAGTCCTTGACCTCACGCGCTCGAGAAATTCTTGCTCAAATTTATCTTTTTGCCTCTCAAAAATCCTCTCGTTCCTTGTCAAAATCATCATCATACCAAGCTGCTCTCCCTCTCAAAGTCTGTTGCGTCAAAGTTGTGGAAGTACAGGCCGTGATGGCAGGTGACTGAGTCCCAGTCGTTGTACTCGGGCTTGTCGTCTCTGTCTCTGATGTAGTTGCCGCTGCTGCCGCTGTAGAAGTTAATATCGTCGAAAACCCCGTTGTCGTCGCTGGCCGGTTCAAGTTTCTCGTGAGAGACTCGGAATCTCCCACAGGTCTTCCCAAGACCGCACCCGCCACGGCCCCAGATTCACCATTGTTAAGCAGTCTTGTCCCGTTGTCGTTTAAATTGGCGGCCACTCGAATCGAATATATGGGTAGAAAGAAAGCGTCAGGGGGATTAAACGAGTATGTAAATTCAACAAAAAACACTAGATAATAATTACTAGTAGGCATCACTTTGCACCTAACGCGCACTGGCCAAGAATATAATATATTGGGGATGGAGTGAACGAAGTGGTGAGAATAAATTACCAGCTGCCCCGTGCCGTTTACCGAAGAAGCAACGCCTCCGAGAGTCATAGGCAGCCCCCATTACGATACCTACACTGGAACACCGACTCTCTATATATCTAACTCATGTACCGTATGTCAAGCATCCAAACTTCACACACAGGAGCAGCAAAGGTTGTATTAATGGCAAACAAGCCATATTCATTAACTATCGAGGTATCATCATGGTATACTTCTTAAACTGCACAAATAACGTGGTATCTTGAGCGCATATTCAACGCGTAAATAAATATCCCTTTCTCTCCTTCTCTAAACAAAAAAAGGTAAAGAGACCAAAAACCGCCCCCGTCACGAACCATTTTAGCACGAGTTCATGGGGCAGGCAATGTTTGTGCCGTAAATGGAGCCGTCTACGCCACCAAGAGTGAGTGCGGCACCGACGACACCACCGAGACCCTCGCCAGCAATGAAACCTAAAGAGATTAACGGTTAGCAACAAAGTCGGTCAATGGATAACGTGTCATTAAAAAACTTACCAGCAGCAACGGCGTATCCGTAAATGTCCCAGGTGCGGATGCTGTACTTCCTCCAGAGTTTGGCAATGATGGCGCCGAGAAGCGCAGCACTGGCAAAGACGGGAGCGGGGATGACCCACGAAAGAGCAATAGCACCCCAGTTGGGAAGCCACTTGCGCCACTTCTCACGCTCACCGACAAGCCAGAAGTGACGGAAAACGACCTGAGCGACCGAGACGATACCCATGGCGATAGCAAACATACCGCTGCTGAAGGGAATCTTGACGCTAGGATCGGTGACGGCTTGAGCAACGGCAGCCCATGCAGTGACGGACGGAACAAGGAAGGGGCAGACCTCATTGAGATCATCCTCGGACTCCTTCCAGATGCAGGGGTAAGCAGTGGTGAAGAGCACAAACAGGCCGGGGCCGAGCCAGACGCTAACGAAGCTGCCAATGACCTGAGCAATCCACTGCTTGATGGGAGAGGTCTTGATGAGGAAACCAGTGCGGAAATCGCCGACGAGGGCGGCAGCAATATCAGCACCGCCAGAGGCGACGGCACCAGCAACCAAGTTGATCTTCTGAGCCTGGGCGATGCTGTATCCGTCGTGGGAGGTAGCGGCACCGAAGATGAGCTGAGATGCCTTGGCGGCGGCGGTGAGAGGAGTAGAGTCGGTAACGGCTCCGATCTGGATGGCTAGGAAGGAGAAAAGGAAGGCAAGAAGGATGGCGAGGATCATAAGGCCTGGGTTCATGTTCCACTGGAAGTGTCCAATGATCATGGCAATGACGAGGGTGGCGAGAAGACCAAGACCCCACATCCAGGTCTTGACCTGCTGCTCAGGCGGGAAAGGATCCTCGACCATATCCTCGGACTTCTGCTTAGCAACACCATGCTTGGCAAAGAAGGCATTGGCCTTGCCGCGCGAAGTGAGCCAGCCGTTGATGCCGCCGCAAGCCTCGGTCCAGACGGTGGTGCAGCCGTTCCAGATAACCTTGTACTGGACAAAGAGCTCAGCCATGGAGGAGCACACCATGACCATGACACCAGGCCAGAGGAGCCAGTATCTGGGAGAAGGAGTGCGCTTGCCAAGACCGCTGAGGGAGGTGAAGCTGTACATGTCCTTCCACTGGGGATCCTCGGGGTCGTACTGTCTGCCGATGCACTCGCCATAGTGAACCAACAAGGGACCAATGAGACCCCAGGCAATAACGGCACCACCGAACATGGAGATGGCGGGATTGAGACCGATAAGCATACCGGATCCGATGAAAGCGGGAGTCCACTCAAAGTACCAACCCCAAGACTCAATGTTGAGAGCCCAGCTCTTGTAGCCGCTCCAGATGTGGATCCAGGTGAATACGTGCCAGTCGTACAGAATGCCGATAGCATAGTACGAAGCGACACGGTGGACGAGAGCGCCGACGAAGCAGATCATGAGGCACTTGAGCTTCTTGACAGCCTCAATGCTGCCGGTGGCACCGGCGTGCATGGAGCGGATGGTCAAGGCAACTGCAGTGGGGGTAGGGAACATGAGGCCGAGCTCGCGAGCGACCTGGATGATGAAGAATTTGCGGAGAGGAGTGACGTAGAAGAGACCGATGAAAGAGCACACCAGGGTGATGGTGAAGATAGCACCGAGATCATCCTTGGGAGAGTGGCCCTCTTGCATGACTCCAAGACGGTACATGGCGGGAAGGGCGGCAACGTAGATGCCACCGATACCACCGGCGCCAGTAGCGGCAGCCTGGACGATGGAGTTTTCCTGGGGCCCGAAGAAACCGCCGATGATGGGAATACCCTTGCCGGACTTTTCCATAAACTTGAGGATACCATAGCCGAAAATGGCGCCGAACATGTTGGCACCGAAGGTAAAGCCAGTCTTGAGACCTGATCACGACTATTAGATGGCCGTCGTCCGAATTGGGTGTCAATTGTACGCAAACTTACCAAGATACAAGTTGGAAGCAGCGACGAGGGAGCCGAGAAGGCAACCGACGACAACAGCACGGATGGTGAGAGGGTTCTCCTCGTGGGGAATGCCGTCGGGCATCAGCAGGGGCCTGTAAAGGTCCTCCTCCACAACCTCATCCTCCGAGTGCTCCTTTTCCGAGTCTGCAACCGTGACCTCCTTCTTGATGTCTCCGGGGCCATCGTCGTATGGGGGCAGGGGTTCGGCGAATGGGCGGATGCCGCCCGCCGAGGCGTCAACGGACCGCTTGCCTTCGGCCATGTTGGCGGAGTTGGTGTTTGGGGGGTGGTCAACGTCTGGTGAAATTGTCCGAGACGAAGCTGGCCTGAGAGACGAAAAGAAAAAAAGAAAAGCAAAGACGGAAACGGGGTATTCAGCTGCTATTTATTAATGTCGATGGGGTGGATGAAAGCTACGACAAGTCTGCGACTCTGCGCTGCGACTTGCTTGTCTTGTCCTGGGGCGATAGGCAATAAGGTAGACGTGGGAACGGCGGGTCCACCGAGGGGGAATGGTTGCATCAAGCGTCTTGGGGGAAAAGATCCAGAAGTCCAGGTCCTCGCTCGCCCTTGCCGAAATCAGAATGTCAACCGCTCGTCGCCACTGAAGGAAACTGTACCTAGGTGGCGTTCACATGGTTGTCCAGTGGCCTGCCATCTGGGGTCTAGAGATAAGAAATGGATGGATGAAACGCTTTGCCGGGAAAGGCAAATCGCCTATCAAAGGGACCGACCGTACCAGATGCAATAATTGATGGGCGACGTTGAGGCACGACAGATGGCACCGTGGACGGCATGTGGGAGGACCGAGAACCGCTCCCATCCTTTGGCCGCCAATTGATTTGCCGGAACCAGAGGCGACATCCCGTATTAGGCAGGTCGGGAGACGCCGTGTTAAAGGAAACACAACGGGCATCCACGGGCCATTTGAGTCTCTCTGCTCCCAAGGGAGAGGGAAGGAGCTTGGCAAACATATCCGAGCTTGTGTGTCCCGAGCGAATGCGGGGGTGGATGGGGTGTCGTGAAACTCAAAATTACTGTGCAGGCAAGTCCCAAGGAGAAATCACGTCGAATTGAGTTTTCGTGGGGAAGGTGCCGCGCGGGCAAGGACTTTAGCCTGTCTCTCTTCCATGGTCGTCAGTCTTGTCTCGTAAATCTCGGCAATGAACTGATTTGATTCAAATCATCGTTTACTTATCACCTCGCCGTGAACTTTAGTTCCGACAATGAATTGCCTTGAACCTGGGTTCCGGGACCTCGCATGACTCGACCAATCTGCAGACCGCACGATATCTCTGAGAGTGATAACCATCCCTATTTTCCATGCTATCGAGCAGCAGGTGTTGCAGATCGACCGAGGGATGTTGTCCAATTGGACAGTGCGCCGTTGCATCCAATGTCGCTCAATCCCATTGGCTCTTCCGACATAACCTCCAACAAGGCAGGTGGTTGTTGTCAACTGTCGCATCTTGCAAATGCCGCCATGCCGAGAAAAGCAGGAAGCTTGGCTTCCATGTCGAATGAGCTTGTGAAGTCGTAATGCCCCACCGCCCGTGCAACGTCCTGCGGTCGCCCCAATATCAAGCACCTCTCAAAAGTCTTATGCCCAGCTGCCCAGATTCTGAGGAACGGATCATTCTGCTGCTGGAACCGACTTGGCTTTTCACGGCCGTTCAATAAAAGACGTTCCTCAACAAACAATGCTTCCCAAGCTCTGCAATGCTCGAGTGATGCGTCTCCAATTTACTGCAGTGAATGACAGCCCCCACAAGCTCATCCCTGTTTCTTGGCACCGTTCACTCACCCCCTTTGTCCCTTGTCCCATCGTTGCACCACCATCGGCTGAACCCAGCAACCGCGGCTGACCAGGGGCTATCATCATGAACCACCTAGAGAATAATTCCGTACAACTCCCTATTCGAGCAGCTGTGCTAAAGCCGAGATCATTTGCGCTCTTCGTTTTACGTGATGGTACGAACGAAACATTCCATGCACGATACATGAGACTCGTGACATCGCTTCCGGAAGACACAGTGCGACCCACTGAACTCATATCATGCTGTGATCAACGCCGAAACTGTGAAACATGATCAAGAGGAACGAACCCCGAAAGCAGATTCTCAAGTATAATATTAATGCTTTGTGCAGGCAGGATGCATGAATTCGTCTTGTGCTCCCAATATCAGAAGCAAAACGGTTTGTTCTAGCGCTTGACGGTCTCTTGGGCTTGAAATTCCATTACGCACACGGTGGGGTTGTGAGGTCCATCACTAAACCAATGAATTGGAGTCTTGTTGCCCAATTAAGAAGGTCGCTTAATTGCCTTTTTTCTCTGTTCCAAAGTAACTGATCATGAATTCATGATTCTGCGACAACGGACCGATATCACGCAGCGGAGACAGTGCGACGTAGAGGTCGGGACGATTACCCCGTTCTGACAGGATACGCGAGTTGGGGGTTCCAACGATGCATTATTGATTGGCTGTTTGCTGTATGATCATCTCCTTCCCAAAATGCATCATTTGTCAAGGTGGTGTTCGCGGGAAGAGATTGGACGCCAACACCAGCGACAAATGAAAATACATTAAACCCCCGCACTTCCAACTCAGACCCCAAGGCGGCCCGAAAGTCAGAGACAATGATGCCAAGGAAACGCTGATCAAAAATCAAGAACTCGTGATTTTGAGCAACCAAACAAATTCGACGGAGAAAGTAAAAAAGGATGATGAATTAACAATGCAAAGGTAGTGCCTGGGCACCTCTGAAATTTTCCGCAACGACCTGGGCGTGCGAAGCCGGACTCCGGGCCCAACGTTCCAGGGGCCTGGCGTGCCTGGGCATCGGCGCCAAGACGCTCAAAAGATCGACTGATGAAGCTTATTGTTACCTCCTTCCCTTCTTGTACAGCTCCAAGCTCCACACCAGCAGGTCATGTCGTATGTCGTCACGTAACTCTCCTCCCAATCCTTTTTCGATCATCCATAACTTTCCCAATGCACGTTGCACGAAATCTGGTCCGGCCACACGGGAATAACCGCAGAACCAAACTGCTCGACAAATCTCAGGTGATCAACACTCCTTCCGGATCAGAACCTTAAATCCACTATCTTTCGAGGTCTCTCCTCACCTCCCTATCCAAGTATCTCTTTCACGTCGTCTTTGGGAGAAGATAACGTGTGGGTGGTTGGGAATTTTGACGGCTTCATGGATCCGAGTTTGCTGTTCACATGCACCAACACATGCACCCCACATCAAATTCCAGTCTTCGGAATACGAGCACGTACCTAGATCCGTGAATCACCAGTTCCTTGTATACCCCTCTCCCGATTTTTGATGCAGAGCTCGGGTCGCATCACGTCTCTACAACTAAAATCCGGTCGGGGGAAGTGGACGTAGTACTCGGTATAGCAAAAGGTATCCCGTACATCCACTCCCTTTGATTGCCTTCCTCCCATGTTCCACCTTGACATGTTTCGCAACGTTTCCCAAGATCTTGAACATGCAGGAGTCAGATCCTTCCTCACACACACCCTGTCCCGGTCACTTCAGGCACTCAAAATGATCGTCGCCATAAAGATCCAACAAACTCTGGGGAGCTGCATGGTCCCGTCCCAGCTACTACATACACTACCATCACAGGCACGGACTGCAAGGAACCTTATAAAAACCAACTAGGTGGCCCTAGTCACCCACGTGTGTTACAATTAGCTCAGCCTATAGTACCGTGTTGTAAATGTTCCCGGGACCCCGTTGGCCGTCTAGTCCCGCCGTTCACTTTTTCTGGGTACACAAGCCCCAACTACGTGACATTCGGGAGAGGACGTGATCCGCCAGCAGGGCGGGCAAGCACCAACATGAGTTATTCTGTTTGTCTGTCCGGCAGGTAACGGAGCACTCAAAAAGTGTTGCAATATCCCACGCGGCTGAGAGTCTGACCGGTAATTAAGGGAGTATAAAGAACAGACGGCGAACGGTTACTGTTTGCGTTTCATGCTCAGAGTTGGTGAACTATATAGATGTTCTTGGCTCTTTCTAGTCCATCTCACCTGCAGCATTTATTCGGGAACGGTCTGAATTTCAAGGTGCAAGATCAGTTGGCATGTACGTATATCGACATGGCACCCCAATCGACATCAATTCAATATCGAAGCCACTGCTTCCCCTGGCCTTGAAAGAACCTGGGTACCTGAATCAATTTTGTCCACTCTCGGTCTCATAAAGTCAAAAGGATTCCAGGCACGCAAAATCACACCACTGAAGGTGTAACCTCCTCACCGGGGGGTCAAGTACAACTCCAGCACCGGTCACCAACAGCTGGCACTCGGCCGTACCACAGGCATCAACTCCACCTCAGATCGACCGACGTGAGACTGGAAACAGAGTAAAGTTTGTGTGGTGCACCTTCCGTGACAGAGTGGTGCAGTGGTGCGCTTCATCTCCCAGACGGCAATCACGAAGGGCAACCCGAAGAAACACAAGAAACTTGTCAAACCAACGGATCAGAATTAAGAGTGCAACTTTCCCCTTCGGCTCCTCTCAAACTCTCACACTCCTTTAACCCCCCTTCTCACTTCCATTGTCCTGTTCCTGGACTTGTCCCACGCCTCCAGGTTAGCCGACACCTCTCACAATACCTCGGCACCGCCACTATGAGAATCACGGCCCCTCTCATCGCAGTGGGCCTCTTAGCCACGGCGAGTGCCTTGCCTACCACCCAGACTGCCCCTAAAGGCAAGGGATTCACTCTGAATCAAGTCCGCAACCCCAAATATATTGCGGGAAACCGCAACGGCCCGCTCGAGCTAGCAAGAATTTACCTCAAATACGGCCAAAACATCTCCTCCACTCACCACGAAGCAATCAACAGAGTCAGACTCAGCAAAGGCCTCATTATTCGCAAACGCCAATCCGACAACGGGGGCGAGGGCGACGATAGTGATGACGATGATGATGACGTCGACGACGACGACGACGATGATGGCGACGAACTCGAATCAGACGACGACTCCGCAACGACTTACCCCCAAGGAGGCGACGCAGAATGGATCATCTCCGCCTCAATCGGCACACCGCCCCAAAAATTCAACCTGGACATCGATACCGGTTCGTCCGACCTGTGGGTTTTTTCCATTTTACTGCCCAAGGAGGAAATCAACGGCCAGAGACTGTATAACCCTAATGTCTCCTCGTCGGCGGTGGAAATGAAGGGATACACCTGGGACTGCGAGTACGGGGACGGGTCTCACTCCTCGGGGGTTGTATTTCAGGATACGGTTGATATTGGGGGTGTGACAGTTAAAGGGCAGGCCGTGGAGATTGCGAGTACTGTGAGTGCACAGTTTACGAAGGATTCGAATCTGGATGGGCTTGTGGGGCTTGGGTTTGGCAAGTTGAACAGTATACAGCCTCAGGAGCAAAAGACGTTTTTTGAGAGCGCTGTTGCGGGTGGTGGGGTTGAGGGGGGCTTTTTTACGGCTGATTTGAAGCATAATGCTTGTGAGTCCTCTTTTTTTTTTGTTTCTCAGAAGTCCTCTCTTTGCTCACGGTGGGTAAGCCGGCTGACCTTTAGCCAGCCGGCAAATACAACTTTGGGTGGATTGACGACCAAGCATACACGGGCAACATCACTTATGTGCCTGTCGACAATACAGAGGGATACTGGATGTGGACTTCCCCAGGTTTCGCTATCGGCCCCATCCCAAAGACTGGAATCAACAAGACCGCGATTCGAGGCATCACGGACACGGGTACTACCCTGCTGCTTTTGCCCGATACAGTGGTTGATTTGTACTACTCCAAAATAAAAGGAGCTCAGTGGTCTGATGAGTTTGAAGGGTACGTTTTTGATTGTGACGTCACGGGTCTGCCGGATTTTACATTTGGTGTGGATGGGACTCGTGCTATTACGGTGCCCGCGGAGTATATAAATTATGCTGATAATGGGGATGGGACTTGCTATGGAGCGATTCAGAGTTCTTCGGGGTTGGGCTTCTCGATATTTGGGGATATTGCGATCAAGTCTGCTTTTGTGGTTTTTGATGAGGCGGGGGTTAGATTGGGTTGGGCGACGAAGAAGTTGGGTCCTCAGTGAGGGAGAAAAAGGTGAAGGGAGAGAAAACTTGAGGCTGAGCATGTTTTGGTGGAAAAAGAAAGACAAATTGAGGTTGAAGAGCATCTTTTTGATGGAGATTTTTGGGAGCGTTGTTTTTCATCTTACTTAGTTGTGAGCAAGATATTGACACGCATTAAGCATGCATGATTGCATCAGGCTAGGTAGACGTCAGAGCAGTTTAGGGCTGCGCCGTCAAAGCAAACAATACGCAGTAATATACAACTCACATCTTTAGAGACTTGGAAGGGCCGGGGCATGTACTTGGTCTCTTGGCTTGTGTTGATTGGACAGCTAGTTAGCTACGTACATGCACATGTACCTAGGCCTGAAAATTCCCAGCCACTCCCGCTGCCATTTTTTCTTTCTTTTTACTTTTCTTTTCTTTTCTTTTTTTTTTTTTTTTTTTTTTTTTTCAGTGCCACCCTTGATCGTGTGTTAGCGCAGTAACACTGCCGGCCGGCAATCTACATTCTTGAAAAAGGAACGGGCCTAGATTGGGTATTCTGAAAGGCGAATAGGTATTACTGTATTGTGATGGGTTTAATAGTCGTTATTTTACATGATAATTAGTAGGCCCTTCTGGAGAATGAATAGGTAGCAGGTCTTAATATGCAGAACCACGACCGACGAAACAACCGTTCAAGGGGGGGGGGGCGGGCATTGTATCCGTAGTGCACATATGTTGTCACTCTTTGTGTTGTTGGGAAATGTTGGTGATGGGATTTAATGGCCAAGCATGAGAGGAGTGGTGTGGGGCTGGCTGGGCAATCTGGGCGTTTCCATGGGTGTGGTGGCTCGGATAAGTGGCTTGCGTCAAATATTTGCTTCCTAAAAGGGGAAAATCGGTGTTGGGTGGCATGATGACTTGCATACTTTGCATACACGTACGTGCTGCGAGTTGCATCCAAGTTCGAAATGATCACGAGGAAAAGTCGGACGGAAGTTCCCAACTGAACAATATGGGGAGCATTGATTGCTTTGTTGCGGCTCTGGGGGAAAAACATGGGTCGCGACAGGGTACCGTGCAGCAGAAATGATGGCGGTGGCGCCCAGGCTTGACTCTTGTTGGTCCGGACAGGGGGTTTTCAGCTTGCTTGGTGCCGACTTAAACGGCTTTTCAGCTCGCCTGGAGCGCTGGGATATCTCCGATTGGGGAAGGTTTGGTGGTTTGGTGGATTGGAGGAAAGGGAACATGCGGCTTTGGTGGGGTTTGGGTATTACCTGACGGGGGGGACGTGGTGGGGTTATCCCTGGTTCACCGAACAATGTTCAATTTTGGGAATTTGGGATTTGGGAAATCAAAGTCTGGGCCACGGGGCAGAATGGATTTGGTCGGGTTGGTGCAGGTTGCATGGCATGTTCGGTGAGTGATGCAGTGTTCTTTTTTTGTTTGGCTTTTTATCGCGAGTCGACACACCCTGGCAAGGCGCATCCGCATCGGATCGTGGATCTTGATATCCTTGAAATGTCTGTGGTGTTGCGCAACGGCGGCACAGGAATGAGGCAGTGGCTGATGAGCGATGTCGGTTTTGGGCATGGATGGCGAAATGTCAGGATTGAACGGTGAGGAGTCTTTTCCAGGTTCCAGCGGACACCGTAAAATAGCGGGATGGTGGAAAACGTGGAGTGATCCAGAAGCTGTGGATTTGTTTGTCTGGGTCGAGAATGTTCGATCACAACATCAAACCTGTGCGCTGGCATATCCATTTCAGCTTTTGAGAGCACAGGTAAGACTCCGTCACTCGAGAATACCCATCACCACCTGGAACCTGGAACCTGGAACTGGAACCTGGAACTGGAACCTGGAACTGGAACCTGGAACTGGAACCTGGAACTGGAACCTGGAAAGTTTGAGAACCCACAAATGGTTCAGGTTCAGCATCTCGAAGGTAGCCAAGACCACATCCACTAAACTAAATTGGGAACTCTCGGTGTTGCTTGTTTCCCCCCCCTGCCAGCAAAAACAAAGGGCCCCAGACTTGGAATGACTGGAAAGTAAAATCGTGTAATAATCAGCCAGCCTCGACACTTGCTAGTGTGCCGACTAGTCAAGGATTATATGATCCCCGTGCAAGAGTAGGTAATTCAGGTCCGATTCCCCAATTTTGTCTCTTGATGGCCTGGCCGGACCTTTTTGGACCACGCTGGACAAGATTCATTTCAGCTGGGTATTGTTTTGTATGGCTTTTTTTTTTTGCCACTTTTTATTTTTATTTTTTATATTTCCCATTCCGTCTCAAAAATGAACGAGATCCCAAATTCAAATGCCATCTCCCAAAACAGATCCCTCGCCGAATCGATCCACTGTTTTCGCATTCCCCACAACAGCCACCAACCTGGTACCACCGGCACGGCGACAACAAGACCAAAAGCCAAGTACACAGACCAAGTGAAAGAAAAAGTCCTCGGTGTAAGACGACAAGGGGCCTGTCTTCGGTGTAGGATGCTCAAGATTGAGGTATGTTTGGGACCATCCATCATCCACACACTAAATATAACCTGAAACACATGATGGCGTCACGGTTCAAAAAAACAAACAAAAAAAACATCTGACCACCGTTCATGGAAACTTAGTGTTCATTACAAAACCCCTGCGAAGCCTGCCTCTCCTCGGCGGTCAAAAAGTCGGAAAGAAAAGTGCTGAGCTTCAGCTACTGCGTCCGCACGCGATTTTCAGACGTCAACATTTTTTATTCTTCCGACGCAAACAAAATGCGCACCGACACGTTGATGCTCAAGATGAGCAATCTGCTGCAGCGCATCGCCGTGCCCGCTTCTTTCTCATTTTTCTTGGGCAGCGAGAAGGCCTTCAACAAGACGGTGACTGCCTGGTTGACGAATCCCGGGTCCGAGATTGGTGGCGGTAGTGGTAGTATTGTCGGGCTGTGTTGTTCGAATCTGTTGGCTTTGCAGTTCCGGGAGGAGGAGCACGATGCGGCTGGGCTGGAAGAGCTGACGAACGATTTTCAGAGGTTCCTGTTGGCTGCTTCCGTTTCTCATACCGGGTCTTATCCGAGGTGTCAAGGTGACGGAGGGATAATGATGCGGCCGGGGGAGATCTGCACGGCCGGACACTTGTCCGGGTCGAGACTTCTATTGAGGCTCGATCGGACTTTGACGCCGCAGTACCTTTCGAAACTGTCGAGGTCGAGCTGTCAGGTTTTGTTCCTGTTTGTTTTGGGCGCCGTGCTGGGGATGGGGTATTCCAGTTCGCCGGATTTGCGGGGGGGTCACAGTTCGCCTGAGTTCCCGTCCGAGATGTTGATGCATCATGGTGGTGCAGGTGCCGATTTTCAGCAGAGTCCGACGCTTTGGTTGACCATGAGAGAACATTTGTGTCAGATGCTGGCGCATCATTTGATTTATTTGGGGGGGATGTTGGGGATCAAATTGGAGACTGGGATGGAGAGGAGGATTATTGAGAGTGCGGGACGGGGGTGGGGGAAGAGTTTGCCCGAGGGAGTGAAAGGGGGATATGTGTGGGGGGATGGGATTATACAGCAGCCTGAGATGGAGATTCAGGTTGATAAGAGGAAGGGGAAGACGACAACGACGACTACGAGTCCGATGATGGCTGAGCAGCCTCCACCGCCGGCATGGGGCTCACCAAAGAGTGAGGTTGATTACACGCCACCTTCGTCGCCTTTAGGGCCCCCTCGTTCTCCGCTGGTTCCAATTGCTTGTGGTCCCGAGCTGGCGCATTTTCAGTCTCAGAATCAGGGCATGGCACAAGATTGGGATCAGAATCCGGCTTCTTATCTGGATATGGAGTTTGAGGAGCCGGACAATTATTACAGTCCGCCTCCTTACAGCGAGGGAGAGAAGGGCACGTACATGGAGGGCAAGATCATGGCTTCATATCCCAGATCAAACACGGAGCCGTATCGCAATTACACTCATGAGCAGAGACGTCAAGGTAAGTTTCATTTCTACCATCTTATTGATCAGTATATGTGACTAACGGACTATTAGAGTACGGAGCGCCAAAAGAAGTCAAGCGAAGAACAATGTGGATAGTCAGGACGGTAGATGCAGGGCCACCATACGGAGAGATCAATGTGCACGCGAGGTTGAGAGGCGGAAGGGACCTTGAAGGGTTGAGGAGTTTTGTTTGATTTGATTTGACTCCTTGGTATTAACGACTCATGACTTACGATTTGGTGTTTTTTGGCGGGCGGATATTTTGTTTCAGGATACCAAGGCAGCAAAGGGCATCATCTGGGTCGGATAATCCGGAGTAATACGGGATTTCATTGAATTTCCAGTTAATTACCCACTCAATCTAGAATCAATACTTATTTTCAAAATCAGTGGGGTCAGTCAGGGGCAGTCTCAAAGTTGAAAATCCAGCACAGCCACATTCCTCCCATGTCCTCCATCCTCATCAGCCAAAACCATCAAAGACAAAACATTCTCCTCTTCCAACCTTTTCGCATCAATCAATGGCTCCCCAGTAAGCCCTTGTCCGACCCAGAGCTCCTCATCTTCCTCGTACCCACTCTCTTTTGTTGTCTTCAAGATTCTCATTTCTTTCCCTCCCGTATCGGGCAGTATGATATACAGATCGCCTCCTTTACTAATCGCCAACCGTCCCCTTGTGCTCCCATAAACTAGTCTGATAGATCGTTGACTCCATTTCCCTGTTTCGGGTTCTCGATAATGATGCTTCCACCACACCTTCCCCTGCCCATGGCCAACATCATCCCTATTCAACACATGTATCCCACCATCCAGATCCACAACCTGCGTCTCCTGATTCGTTAACCCTCTCCCCATCCCAATCTTGAGTGCTACAATCCCCTCACTGTCATTATCTATAGTATCCCCCTTCTCCAAGTCAGCGACTATCTTGCCTGCCCCATTTTTCCACGTCCTTCCCTGGTCCTCACTGTGCGCGTAGCACAAGTTGTGGTTGTTTTCCGCTCCGTTCGGTCCAGCTTGTTGTTTATGTTTCGTGTCGTTCAAGTCGTCCCAGCCTTCGTAGTGAACGAATCCTCGATACACCCAGGTGACATGCAGAGTGGAGTTGCGGTGGTCAAGTCCGTGGATATATGGATTCGAGTTGAGGCCTGTCAGATATTGGCCGAGGTACTTGTATTGGCCTGATGTGTAGATGTAGAGGTGGTCGTTCCCTAGGCCTGCTTTGCCGTCGCGGAGGGTGAAGAGGAGTGATGAGTCTAAGGGGAGGAAACGAGGGTAGGTGACGTAGTGGAACGGCGTGTGTTGTGCAGGTAAGCCCGGGAGGTTGGGCAGGGTGGAGGTGAAGAGGGATGGAGACCATGTGAATTTGGTGGGGTTCAAGGCAAGGGAGGTGATGGAGTGGCGGTACCGGAGGCTGATAGAGTGTTAGCCAGAATTAAACGAGGAGGACTCGGGAGAAGGGAGGTCTACACGTCACAGTGATGGTCATAAGAGAGGTGAATGGTGCCGTCACCTGGGCAGATGCCTAGTTGAATTGTGTTGTGCCCATCGTCGACGGTCTGAGGATAGTCCTCAAAAACCAACACCTCCCATTCTTCAAGGGGAAGATGTCGTCTGGCAAGATGGATGTAGAGCGGTTCAGGGGTGTCCTTGCTGAGGGGGCTGTAGAAGGCAGCATACTGCCATCCATTGAATGATGCAATGGCATCCTGCTGGAATGCATAGCAGTTGATTCTGCATCTCCGGTTGGTGGGATCCAGGCCCAAGACCGTGAGACTGGGTTCTGATAGCATGGTGTCTAAGAAGTTTGACCGAGGAGCTGACAGCTCATGCTACCGGGTACGTGGATTCAATGATTGGAATCAGCTATTGGCATGTCGTCTGCACGTGAAGATGTCACAAAGCGACAATGGAGGTGTCAAACGCTGTGATGGCTATTCTTACTCTGATTCGTGGATAAATATCTGGATGAGTGAGGGAGACAACACCCCGGCCCAGAACTGTGGGACCTGTGCCGTCGGGGAGATGGGGGACTGGGGTGGTAACACAATGGGAATTGGAAGTGGTCGGTCGGGACATCGCCGCGGGTTCATTGTACCGTTACTGTTGACCCTCTCTCGCCTGGTTAAATTGGATGGAGCACTCTTTTTCGTCTCGAGCCGCTATTGCACGAACATGCATGTCTGGATAATTGGAGAAGGCCTGGATGGACAGAGGAAGAAAAAAAAAAGAGGATGATTTCTCAACTTTCAAGTTCCTTCCTCAGATTGAAGATCTCACTCAAAATAGAAAGAACAGCTGACTTGGACCAGTGTAGAATTCGGTCCGATCAAAACTCAAAAAAATGAGAGATGCCTCAGATGATAACGCAAAGAGGAAGTTACGAGGCACTTGAGTTTTACCACGCACCCCTGCCCTGCTTCCAGGTTTCCACTTCCCCAGACCTGTTCCCCCGCACCCCCAATCCTCCTCTCAAGTCTCCAGCCAAGAGCCAAGTCGGCGACCCGCCCCCGAGATCACCCAACCGTTGCCATGCACTCAACTGCCATGGAGTCGAATAGCCTAAACCAACGGCACCAGACATACGGAAGTATTGCCTTATCTTGCATTTTTACAGTTGCCCTCTCGACACCATGAAGGGTTCAATGCGGCGTATTCCCCGATTCCACATCTCCAAAGCAACAAAACGAAACGAAACCAGCCTCGAAAAAGAACAGGTATATCGAAACCATCGACAAGAGATCTCATGGCGTTGATGGCGCCGCCTTGGCGAACGGGACAAGAACACCAAGAAAAAAACGGTGTCGCCTCTTCAAACCTCAACCCACTTCCGCCACCACCTGGCACCTGTTCTTGGTGGAAAAAAAAGGACAATCCTGGGGCAATCCGTTAGAACCAGGTTCTCCGCACAGGAAAAGGTCACAGTCAACATGGGGACATGGGGCGCGGCCCAGGATCAACTCCCATTCTCCAATCAGACGACGCCATGAAGGATACTCAGAGACATCCCAGGGCAATCCCCCCTTCACCCGTGCAACATAGATTGGGTCTTATATCAAAATGATGCGGTGCAACTACAAAAAGGCCCGGAATGGCGGAATGGGCATCCAATATTTTTGTTCCAGACTCTGTGTTTCAGAGAAAAACCCGTGGATATCCCCTCGGGTTCGAGTCTCGAAAAAAAAATACAGTTCACCGCCTGAGTTCATGACAAGCAGCCCATCATGTCGTCAAAGATCCTCCAAAAGATTGTGCGGAACGAGGCCATGGCCACGGATCCTCCACAGATCTATGGCTGGAGGGTTTATCTGCTTGCCTGCTCGGTGAGTTTTGAATCAATTCCAACCTCCCCTTTATGACAATCTCCTAATGATACCGTCTCCAGGCATGCTTCGGCGCCATGTCCTTTGGTTGGGACTCTTCTGTTATCGGCGGTGTTATTGTCTTGAACCCCTTTATCAGAGACTTTGGCTTGGGTGCCAAAGACTCGGTCAAAACAGCGAACCTCGCCGCGAATATCGTCTCGACCTTACAAGCAGGATGCTTCCTCGGTGCCCTCCTCGCCTCTCCACTTACGGATCGGTTCGGACGAAAATGGTGTCTCATCGGAGTCTCTCTCGTCATCATCTTTGGTGTCATTCTCCAGTCTGTCGCCCTCGGTAAACTCTCTCTGATGTACATCGGTCGCTTTATCGCGGGTGTCGGTGTGGGTGCTGCCTCCAGCATCAACCCAGTCTACGTGTCAGAGAACTCTCCCCGCGCTATCCGTGGTCTTCTCACCGGCCTGTATCAATTATTCATCGTCACCGGTGGTATGATTGCCTTCTGGATCAACTATTCAGTATCAATCCACTTTCCGGATACCAGACTCCAGTACATCTTTCCCCTCGCCATCCAGGCTCTCCCGGCTGTTCTCCTTTGCGTCTGCATGCTCTTGTGCCATGAGTCTCCCCGTTGGCTCGCTCGTCAGGACAGATGGGAGGACACCAAGCGCATCCTCTCCAACATTCGAAACCTCCCTCCCGATCACCCCTATGTCCAAGATGAGTTCCAGGAGATTGTCGACCAGCTCGATCACGAACGCCGCTTGATCGGAGACGCCACATTTTGGAATCTGCAAAGGGAGATGTGGACCATCCCCGGCAACCGCAAGCGCGCGCTCATTAGTATCACGTTGATGATCTGCCAACAGATGACGGGTACCAATGCCATCAACACCTACGCTCCAATGATTTTCCAGAACTTGGGACTCAAGGGTACTTCGACTTCACTTTTCAGCACCGGCATCTACGGAATTGTCAAGGTCACCAGTTGCATCTGCTTCTTGCTTTTCATGGCCGACTCCTTGGGCCGAAGACGCAGTCTCCTCTGGACAAGTATCGCTCAGGGTCTGGTCATGTTTTACATTGGCTTGTATATTCGGATTGCACCGCCCAAGGCCGGCGAGTCGGTGCCTCCTGCTGGCTACTTTGCATTGGTCTGCATCTTCCTCTTCGCTGCGTAAGTACCTTCATTCCTGTTCCATATGAGCTTTGGTTGCTGATCTTGTAATAGCTTCTTCCAATTCGGTTGGGGTCCGGCTTGCTGGATTTACGCGTCTGAGATTCCAGCTGCTCGTCTTCGCTCTCTCAATGTATCACTTGCCGCTGCCACTCAGTGGCTATTCAACTTTGTCGTTGCGCGCGCTGTTCCAAATATGCTGGTCACCGTCGGAGCCAACGGTTATGGGTATGTCTTCTGATCATCAATACGTGAGACAAACGCTAACCCGTGTGTAGAACGTATCTCATCTTTGGCAGCTTCTGCTTCAGCATGTTTGTCTTTGTGTGGTTCTTCGTGCCAGAGACCAAGGGTATCTCCCTCGAGCACATGGATCGGTTGTTTGGCGTCACCGATGTTCCTGAGAAGTCGTCCATCGAGGAGACTGAGCCTGCCGCCAAGGAGGGCGCACCCAAGGTGAACGAGAAGGAGATTGCTTAAATGTTTTGTTTGCAATGCTATTGGACATTGGCAGAGTGATATCACGGTGATGACGGTTTTGTGTGGTTAGGGTATGATGAAATTAATGAAGAGATATGAACCGCCCTCCTGGGAATTTTATGAATTGCAGATACTTTCAAAACATATTGGAAACCCACGTGGGTTACATCTCGGAAGATGCTCTTCCAACATCCATCCCATTAGTCCGTGTATTGGGGTCAGCAGGTTTGGAGATGATGAATAACACTTCGGTAGCCAGATTGCGTGCCGCTCCGTTCGTCAGTGTAATACACCGTCATATGGACTTTACCCGGTCCCTCAGCAGCGTCGTCTGAGAGTACGTACAATATATCTCGATCAAATATCATAAAAGGATCGACATAATAAGTAGATGCCTTCATTCTTGGTATTTGACCTCCTTTTGGCATTCAGTTCCCTATCCTCAACACAAACCAACACAGTCTCTACAGCCCAACAACAACAACATCAACAACCCTCACCATGATGATCCCCCTTCTCGCCCTCCTCTTTCTCCAGTCGTTCATACCCCTCGCCCTCTCCCAACCGGGCTACGGCCAAACGACCAAATACTGCGCCCCCTCCTCCGGGTCGACGGCAGGGATATGCTACCTCCAGTACTACATATCCCCCACCGCTCCCATCTTCCGCATCGCGATCCCCTCGGACGCTTCCTCCAATGCAGCGTTTGATACGATCCTCCAGATCGTTTCGCCCACTGCTCTGGGATGGGTCGGTTTCGCTTGGGGGGGAGGCATGACGGGTAATCCGCTGACTGTCGTCTGGCCGAATGGGAATACGGGACAGGTGACTGTCAGTTCGAGGTGGTCTACGTATGTTTTTTTTCTTTTTCTTTCTTTATTTCTTCATAACTCTCGGCCCTCTCTCGTAACCTGTATTTGACTTGTATTGTTTTGTATATCCTCAAATTAAATATTTTTCTTGCTTTATCTCTCTCTCTCTTTTTTTTTTCTCTTTTTTTTTTTTTTTTTTTTTTTTTTTTAAAAAAAAAAACTACTTTTCTTTTATCTGTTACATCCCACAATTCTTCTCCTTTTGCACCCCCCTCATAAAACTCTACAGAATATCCGCTGACGACGCACGACAGAGGACGTACCCTCCCGGGAACTTACTCCAGCGCAACATACAAAACCCTGTCTTCTAGCAGAAACGCAACCCACTGGTCCGTGGAGGTAGTCTGCACCGGCTGCTCTCGCTGGACGGGCGGGAGCATCAACACGCAGGGGTACGGCCAGTTCGCCTGGGCTCTGAGCAGAACAGCCGTTCCGCAGCCTTCTAACCCCTCAGGCAGCTTTGCGATACATAATAACGTCGGAATGATCAGCGAGCCGCTGGATTTCGGGAAGAATTCGAGAGAGGTATTTACGGGGTGGGTTAACAAGAGGCCTTGAACAAACACCAGCATAATTACCTACTCAACGGAAAAGCATCGACTCCAAACACGAGTGGGGGGACGGACACACACACACACACGAAGGGAAGTAAATATCATGAAATGATTGTTATATAAATGGTCTCAAGTTATGTACATACAAATAAAACGATTTGAATAAACTCTCTATACAAATAATAATCCAACTCCAAAAATGCCCAATGCTAAAAAAATCTAAAAAAAAATCGAAAAAAAAATCGAAAAAAAAGTCTCAAATGACTTCCCTATGCAAAAGCCCCAACAGCACTCATCAAAAATGCCCCTCCGCAGACAGCCAAAAACGCATGTACCCTCTTCTTCCCTTTAAGTGTTTTATAACTCTTCTCGCTCAAAAAGTCTTCAGCCAACAACTGCACCAACCCGGCAAACAGGAGTAAACCACTTGAGATGGCATTCATGAAGCCAACCATCAAAAGTCCCGTCTGGCTCATGGGATCATAAAAGCTGTGTATCACAAGACCAATAGCCTGCCCGATTGGTGTCGTGGCACCAAATGCCAAGACCATGAGCCACGGCCGGGGAGATGATTTCGGAAAATGTAAGGCGGCGATGCGCGTTCCAAGTGCTAGACCTTCGAAAGATTCTGGGTTTTGTTAGTATGCGGTGAGTATATAACAAGGGGAGAGATGAACGTACGATGAAACGAGATGGCTATAAGGAATACGGCGAATGCCGGGCCAGTAGCCACCGACAATGCCATCCCGATAAACACGCTGTGGAAGAGAATGCCTGCTTCCAACAAGACACACTGCAGCATCATGCGTTTTTGCTCCTCTGGGTTGGGTTTGTGTTGAACATGTGGGAGGGCAGGTAACGGCTTAGAGGCCAGACTTTTATGTCCATTCCCCCTGTTCAGGGGTTGAGACTGAGAAGCGTTTTCGTCTCTGTTTCCCTGCATCTCTTGCAGGCTGAACTCCAGGTCTAGACTTCCCCTATCGCTCTCTGCGCTGTCCCTTTGTTGATCCTTAAACAACGATTCCCCAACTGCCCCGTCAGACGTATTAGGCCGGGTGGTGGTTGGGGTTGAACCAGGCAGAGGGGATGCTCCCAATACCAGTCCCTGCCGCTCATTGTCCCTGGAGTCCAAGTCCTGCAACGCAATATTCGGTTGCGTATGTCGACCATGCGCATGATGACTATCCTCCTCTTCTTCAGAGTCGTCGTCCCACGAATGCGAGTGGCCATGACTGTGGCTTGCGCCTCTGGTGGTAAGGTACGATTCAACAGCGCAAACAACCAGAGCAGAAACCATAGCAATCAACCCGGCAAGTGGTTTAAACCCCTTTCTGAACATGTATGGGAGACATGGGTCGGTCAAGGAGACGAATGCGGTCGGGAGGAGGTGGACAAAGGCGGTGGCCATCAGGACTCCGGTGCCAAAATGCTGGCAGATAAAAATTATGGTTCGTTGGGTTCGGGAGGAGGAGCCTTTGGTTAGGCGCTGGGAGAATAGCGGGAAGCCGCATGCCAAAGTGCTGACGATGAGGATCAGGAATAAGGCAAAGACGTGGAGTCCGGTATCGTACGGATGCTCTGTCTTGCCTGATCCACAGGCAGGCCGGTCGCCGGCATTGTCGCTGCTGTCGCGTCTGTTGAGTTCGGCGAGGAGGTGGGATGTTGGGATTTGTGACCAGAGGGGGTCTATGCAGAGTAAGACGGTAGTTGTTAGCAAATCCGATGCAAAGGATCAACAGGGGACGGGAAGAGTAGATAAAAGAGGCAGTGTACGGATAGCGCACCATTCGACCGCAAGTTTAGCGTCTCCATTTCTCGACGTTGTTTTGGTAAGAAAAAAAAAAGATTAATACTATGATAGTCGCATCATCGCAGAAAATAAATGGCGATGTGTTATTTCTGCAACCTACACTTTGCGCAAGCTGCGCCGCGAAGGTGATGATGGCGGTGGTGACGATGACTTCAGCAAACAAAGTTTCAACCAACTGGAACTGGCACTGGGCATCATTGGAACACGCAACGCACAGAGACCCGCGGACCCGGATGACCCGCCTGTCCGTGCCTGCCGAGACATGGGAGCTGGTTGTTCCAGAAGCTCCAATTCCCCAACGGCCCCACCATTTCCACCGAGACAAATCCACTGAAGTTCAGCTGTCTCCGTCATTCCAAACTCAATTGAACCTGGGTGTTCATCCCGGCATTTCAATGAAGGACTCAGGGGATGGCCACGATTTTATATCCCAGCCTCTGATATCGCACCAACACCTGCATCAATGATCCGACCAAAAATCGGTTCATACCAACTCCACCCATCCACTCAGTCTTGATTCTCTCGAGACTCTGTCTTAGCAACTGCTTGGAAATGCTTGCTTCGACGACTCTCTTCCCCATTGGGAAGGTGTCGTCGAATTGATTGCCACGGCGTCTCGTTGGTCACGGATATATACACATTATCCAAAGCATTCCCTCTTGTGCAATTAACCCCGTTGTCACGGCTGAGACCATTTGCCCTCTCCTCACCTTTGCCCCAATGAGGGGCTTTTTCCGAGCTCCCTGAAGCTGTGGATTTTGGAGTTTTTATTCAACGGTCGATCGCCTCAAGAATAAAGCCAATGGACACCCAATCCATGCCTTTCACTAGCAGGATGTCACCCAACACGAGGCGAAAACAAGCAATGGCCTCTGCACGCCAAGGACTTTCCCGATCCGACCACTGCAGCGGGCACGGCGGGGGGCCATGGGGTGACCTTGGCCCGCATATCGACGTGCGGGACGGTTGCATGTCAGGATAGGGAAGGTGATGATGCACCTCGAGAGCTACACTGCTACCACGACCTCTGCCGCGGGGCACTACATGGAGTCTCGGTATGGGATCCTTGGGATCCTTGGGCTGTGGCCGAGAATCACAAATGAGAATAAATACGATAATGATCCTCTTGCATATCCCCAGATCTTCTCTAGTCCTCTGTATGTTCCGCCTCACCTTCAGCCAAGATGAAGACGGTCCAGTTCCTGACGGGAGCCCTCTTGTGGTGTGCCCCATCATGGGCCGCCATCCACCGCAACTTTGGCATGGAGATTGGTCCCATTGACCCAACCACCGACCATCTCTCCAAGCGCGCAGAGTCCTTTTCCGGCGATGGAACATTTGACCAGCTCATTGATCACGCCAACCCTTCCCTGGGCACCTTCAAGCAGCGATTCTGGTACAGCTCGGAATTCTGGAAAGGCCCTGGCTCCCCCATCTTCGTTATGAACCCAGGCGAGCAGAGTGCCACCGGCTTCAACAGGACCTACTTTACCTCAGCCCGGTTGACAGGAAGGATGGCAAAGGAGATGGGCGGCGCTGTGGTTATCATGGAGCATCGGTACTGGGGAGAGTCTTCGCCGTACCAGAACCTCACGGTCAAGAATCTGCAGTATCTGACCTTGGACAACTCACTCAAAGATGTTCCTTATTTCGCCAAAAACATCAAGCTTCCATTCGACGAATCGGGGGAAAGCGCTCCCGACAAGGCGCCATGGGTATTTACCGGTGGTAGCTATTCCGGTGCTTTGGCGGGATGGTTGGCGGCTCTTGAACCTGGCACCTTCTGGGCTTATTACGGGTCCAGTGGCGTGGTTGAGGCGATTGGAGATTTCTGGGAATATTTTGTCCCAGTGCAGGAGGCGACCCCACAGAACTGCAGTGCTGATGTTGAGGCTGTCATCAACCACGTCGACTTTACCTTGTCTTCTGGTACCTCCGAGGCTAAAAAGGAGTTGAAGACTAAGTTTGGCCTTGAGGATCTGACTGATCTTGACTTTGCTTCGTGAGTCTCACTTGCTGTTTGGCCTTCAGAAAAGAAATACTGACATCTGTCAAGCGCACTCGAGTGGGGACCTTGGTCGTGGCAGTCGACTCAGTTGTACTCGATCAAGACTCTTGGGTACAGCCCTTATTACCGCTTCTGTGATTACGTCGAGAACGTTTGGCCCAACTCGACCAACCCTGTCCCCAGCGCCAAGGGTGTTGGTCTCGCCAAGGCTCTTGACGGATACGCCAGATATGTCAAGGAAGAAGTCATCCCGGATTTCTGCGCCGAGGCGGGCTACCCCGAATGGCAAGGCCGAGACAACGTCTTGTGCTTTCAGAACGAGAACGCCACCAACATTGCCTACAAGGACTTGTCCCCCTCCAATTGGATCAACCGTCAATGGTGGTGGATGCTCTGCAATGAGCCCTTTGAGTGGTGGCAAGACGGTGCTCCGCTCCTTGAGCACACTCTCGTCTCAAGACTCATCGATCCCGACTACTGGCGCAGACAGTGTCCTCTCTTTTTCCCCACCAGCGAAGGCGAGCACGGTATCGCCCAGGGCAAGAGGGCAAAGGATGTGAACAGGTGGACCGGCGGTTGGAGCGTCACCAACACCACGAGGGCCATGCACACCAACGGAGAAAGGGATCCCTGGAGAGATGCCACCCTCAGCAGCATCTTTAGGCCAGGTGGTGTTCTCGAGAGCACCGAGCAGCTGCCGATCAGATTGGTCAAGGGGGGACAGCACTGTTCGGACTTGTACGGGCAGAACTGGGACGTCAATGATGATCTCAAGAAGCTGGTTGAGGATGTTTTGGAGAACATGAAGAAATGGGTGGGGGAGTTTTATGAGGAGAAGGGCAAACCCAGTACTTGGGAGTAGATTATTTCGGTGTGTAAAGATTAGTGTATCCGTTTGCTTCCCTCAACAGCTATGGGGCCATTGGCCATTTGCCTTGGTCTAAGCGAGTTTAGACCAAGTCTCCGTCCAAGAAGGGCAGCTGTTATTCTTAACATCACATTGCTGAGCGCTTTTGTAACCTGGATTTCTTTGGGCAACTATCGTCCCAGCATCAGTTTACCCAAGATTTTTTAGTTATTCGTCAGAACCGGGTTAAGAATCTGCCGGTGTTACCAGTCTAACACATGTCTTTCGACCGGAGCGAGGACGTCAACGGAAACGCCAGAAAACGCCGGTTTCACTTTACTTTCAATAACCCAGACCTACACCCCACACAGGGTCCGCAAAGGCATGACGAATGATTATACCGCTCAGTTCCACCCTCTTCTGAAGGCCAAACAGAAGAGGAAGGAGAAAAAAGAAGAAAAGAGTACTTGAGAACGAACAAGGCCTTTCCAGCTTGTGATTATGTAGGTTAAATGCTATACTAACAGTTTCATATCTTGCTGCATGAACAAATCTCTTCTCTTTTTTTCTTTTCTCCTCCTCACATCTGGCCATTTCAAATATTTAACTCCCCCTAACTATGCCTTCGGAACGGCAGTCGACCAAGGATAAGCGCTCGGCACGGGACTCCCATAACTCCCCAGGCTGTGAAAGTCCTTGGTGGTGGTGGCCGTCCCGAAGAACACCTTTTGCACAAACGGCAAGATGCCATTGTACCCGCTATTGTCGCAGTGGCCTCCGCTCCTCACGTTGATGCCTATTTTGTCGCCGGCCCCGAGCCAGTCGTAGACTACCTTGGCGGCCGGGAAGATGACGGTGGCGGTCGCTTTGCTGTTTACGAACTGGTCCCCCGTACCCTGGTCGATGATGAGTGCTCGGGGGGCAATGGCGGCGGCGATGGTGTGGGCGTCGAAGGGCAGGTTCTCGGCGTGGTTGACGAACTTGCCCAGGCCCGAGTTGCTCCACCAACCCGCGCCGGACTTGCTGTTCTCTAGGTTCTCCCCCTGGCCGGACATGGTGTAGTACCTGTAGGGACCCAAGCCTTGGACCCCCGAGGACATAGGCATCGTAAGGGTTATGCGCTTATCGAACAAGCCCGCGGCGAGGGCCGCTTTGCCTAGGCGGGAGCAGCCCGTCACGCCGACGCGGGTCGGGTCGATCTCCGGGACGGTGGCGTTGATCGCGTCGAGGGTGCGGTGGAAGCCCCATGCCCAGGCGGTCAGAACTCCTTTACTCATCGGGTATTATTAGTAAGAAAGAAAGGGGCAGTTTTGCTTGTTTGTTTGTTTGTTTTGAATACCTGGTGAGTGAGGAAGAAGAAGAAGAAGAAAAAGAGGAAGAAAGTGTACTTACCGATATCCCTCCCGTTGTAGATGCTCCAAAACGCGCCGCTCTTGGAATTGCTGTCGGGCGCCACGCTCGTGTAATCAAACTGGGCGACGGCGATGCCGGCCTGCAGGTAAGGCTGATTCGCCATCCCCCCAATATTTATCACGACGGGAGCCTTTTTTGAAGCGCTCGCACCCGAGGGCAGCTGAATCGTGGCTCTGAAGCTGCCCTTCTTGTTCCCGGGTCCTGTGACGCTGATGCTCAGCGTGTTCCCCGAACGAGTCGCCTCGACTTTTTCTTGAGCCGGGTCCGGGTAGTATCCGAATTGGTACTCCTGGAGCAGTTGGATAATTTCTGGTTGGCGGCATTTGTACCACTCCTCTACCGAGGAGATCCGGTTGGGTGCTTTGCCCGTTAGGATGTCTTTGATTGGGATGTTGTTTGAGGTTGTGGTGTGGGTTAAGGGAAGGAAGGGGTCCGGGAGGGAGGATTGGAGGGGGAGTTGCTGCCAGGTTGGGAGGGGAGAGGGAAAGGGGGCGCATTGGATCTGTCGGGGGGAGGTTGGAGCTGCGCGTGCGGCTGTGATGGCAGCCGCGAGGGCTAGGAGTGAGGACTTCATTCTTGTGCTTGAGGTGAAGAATGAGATGATCGGATCGTGAAGGTGCTCAGCTCAGTCACTGTTGTGAGGATCGTGGTGATGATGATGATGATATATCAACATGGCCAAGAAAACTGGGGTACGTCTGCTCCCACATTCCGCTGTCAATATTCCCCGAGAGGCTGCTTCCCGTCATCCGGATATGAATTGGGAGCTTGGAATGTGTGGGGAAGTTTGAGTACGAAGAGATATTAGCCATATTGACTCGGCATGGGAGTGCCGCGCTGCTCGGACGGGAAGCCTCCTAACATCTACATGACCTTCAAGTGCAGTTCAGGGAAGTGGAATGGCAATGCTACCGTTTTCTAGTGTCAGGTTGTAACTGTCCAAGAGGTGGAGGTCACACGTGGACTTTAGCCGTTGTGAGTGTCCCCTGACAAGAGATATGGGAGTCAAAGATACATCCGGAGGCAAATAGGTGGTATTCGTGAGTGACAAGTGCAACACGACCTTTTCTGAGTTTCTGTGGGCTATTTTCTTGTGACAAGACACGAGTTTTGAGTTGAACTTCATCTTCCTCTCATGCTCATTGCTCACTAGATAACATATCGCGCATCCCTTTGAAGTTCATTCATCCCCCGAACCAGAGGTTACACCAGATGGTTACACCAGCCCCACCAGAGGAAAAAGATGCACGACTCGCGCTGCATGCAATAAAAAAAAAAATATGCAACTGACAAGAAATCACATGCAAAAGATTATGACAAGAGTGGGATTCGAACCCACGCCCTTTCGGACCACGGAATCTTGTAACCAAGATAGTTATTAAGGGTGTTCCTTAACGTGGCGCCTTAGACCGCTCGGCCATCTTGCCTATTGAGGGATTGTTGAAGTGCACTGAGCGGATTTGCCATTCTGTTCGCAGGTTTCCGCAATGCAATGCGGTTTGCAGGAAGGGAGGAGGAATAGGGGTTGGAAGTAAACAAACAATCACGTAGGTTGGAATATTCCAATCGACGAGTTGAGACTGCCGGAAACAATGAAACAGAGTTTTTGCAGGCGCCCCAGAGAGGCACTGTCGAAAACTGCCAGGGTTAGCATTCACTCGTGGACTCGTGGCTATGGTGTGGCCACAACGTGCCCTCGGGCGCCATCAGACAAGGAACTTGAAACCATGTTAGATCAGTCATCACAAACCTGGCTTGATGAAAACCCCGGACAGTCGAAATGAGATCCAGGGATGATCGACCCGAATGTTATCGGACTCTCTGAACCCTCAGGATCATCTTCTCCACACTCATCTTCGGAACAAACATCTCTTTGATAATTGTTTGAAAAAAGCTCTAGGACAGGATTGATTCACTTCCAGTCTGTCTGTTGACTCCCATCATGTCCGAGCACCGACCGGTATCACAAAACGTCGACCTGCAGAACAATATTTTCTCTGTCTGAAAATTCTGGTCATCCCCTGCATAATACATCCAGCCTTTGACTCAAGTGATGAGCTTGCAGCGTGTGAAATCGAGATTCGATTGGATTGGGCCGAGGAAGTGCCCGTGTGCACACGTCCAAGTTGGGACACCAAAAAAAAAGTGATCCATCACAAACACAGCACATCGCGAGGCTCAGGCTCGCTTCCGACACAGGGACGGTCCGACATCCTTTGAGGCAAAAAAAAAAAAAAGATTTTGAAAAAAAAAAGAAAGGATGGAGGTTTTCGAGATAAAATATGAGACGTCATATTTACTCGGAGCTATGAAATGCCAAGAGCTGCATGAAAAAAAAATGGCTAGTATGTGCATGGGAATCTGTGATTCCCATTCGTGGATGGGAGGTGCAAAAGAAAAAAAAAAAAAAAAAAAAAACTAAAAGAAAAAGAAAAAACTGTGAAAATCAAGCCCGAAGTCGCCGGTCTTGCGTCCACCCCAACTATCCCCTGTCCCCATTTGATCTGGGGGAGATGTCGATCACTTGCCGGGGTGTGTCTGTCTGCCGGTGGCGTGTTACTTTGGGATATCATTGGTTCATGGTGTCTTTTCCCGCTTTCCATGCTTTTCACCTCCTCAGAAGAGGTGACAAATTCACAAGAAAAAAAAAAAAAAAAAAAGTAAGTGGACACGGAAACCTGAAACTCTTGGAACATGCACAAAATGAATAGTTTGACAGATGAGAGCATCACGCAACTATCCGACGACAGCCCTATCCGCCGTTACACCCACCACAGTGACCACTGACAGTGTCATATGGGGATCGACGTCGCGCCCGCATCTGCGAGCGTCTGAACAGAGGTTGGTGCGCGGCAGGCAAGAGGGCATCTCAACACCAAGAAAACCTACCAGCCGTTGGAGCCAGACTGGGGAAATGTGATTGACAATTCCCAAGCCAGCCTCAATCTCCACCCCCATCTTTCCCACCAAAGCACGACGCAGGGGGTGAAGCAGTCGACTGAAAAACAGAGTCTTGAGCAAGGCTTTGCTTCGGCCCGGTGACACTCCCTGCCGTCGGTAGCCAGCAATATACCTGCACTGTGGTAACAGCATGGCGCCATGGCGCAAACCATGATCGACAAGATATGGGCTCGGTCCTCGATCGTCGGGATTATCTCTGTGGTGTGATATAGATATACTCCTCCCATACGTACATACCCAACTGATAACTTCTTTTGACTCTCAACCTCGTGGCCTTTGACCTTGTTGGTCTCAAACTCATGATAATCACATCACGGCGTTTATTCACACTTGAGTATATTTCGCTGTCCCCGAGGGACACACCCACTCCTTTCACCATGATTTCGCCACGAGAATCAGAACCCTCCAAGCCGCCCGTCATGTTAGGCTCCGAATTCGGCACCACGCCAGACACCAAGCCGGTGGCCCGTCTAAACGCCATCGGCATCTGGTGGATCGTTTACGGTGGCGTCTGGACCGCCCTCGTAGTCGCCGGCATGATATTCCTCTTCATCAAACGCAAAACCCCTACCGTCAGACTCAGAGGTCTCCCCCTCACTTTTGCCGGCATCATCCTTCTTCATCTTTACTGGGCCACAGTTCAGATCGGATACTCTGTTGGCCCCTTGGCCCCCGAAGTGGCAGAGTTCTGGATCATGAGCATTTGGTATCCCTTTGGTATTGCCTTGTTTCAAGCTGGCAATTCTCAGTTCTTGCATGTCGCGAAAGCTCAGAGCCGGTTTGCGATGCCGCCCAGTCGGATGATTAGCAAGCTTGATGAGAAGAGGGCCGGGGTGTCCAAGAGGAAGCAGAACTTCGTTGGGAGGATGTTCAAGTTGGATCAGAGACTGTCTCCTGCCAGACAGGTTGGCCAGGAGAGATGGTGGAATTTCTTTTTGCCAAACGAGTATCAGGCGAGGATGTTTACCTTGGTCACCCTGGGCATGACAGTTCAAGTAAGCATACCCGCACCTCACCCCTTTCTTTCACTCTGCACTAAAACTAACATGATCCCCTCCAGTTGCTCGTCGTCATCATTATCTTCCTCATCTCCCGCAAATTCCACTCCTCCTTCGGCATCCCCGGCACCGAGGTGTACGGCTCGACTCCCATGGAAATTGCCATGAAGCAGGGTCGCGGCTGGGAATGGTGGCCCTCCCTCTTCTGGCAGTTCATCTGGTCCTGGATCATCGCCCCAATCATCATCTGGCAGTCCCGCGGAATCCGCGACACCCACGGCTGGCAGCTCCAAACCATCGCCTGCTGCGCAGCGGGACTCCATGCGGCGCCCATGTGGCTCATAGCCTTATACGTCCCCGGCATGAGGCCCGTAAACGCCTACTTCATCCCCCCTCAATGGATTGCCCTGTCAATCTCGGTAATCGAAATCTTTACAATCTTCATCCCCTGCTATCAAGTCCGCAAAGACGCCATCCTCTTCAAAGAAGCGTTGGCAACCCGCGAGGACTGGGAAAAGCGTCACCCAACCCAATCGAGCTTCAAATTCTCCTACGACGCCAAATCCTCCTCCTCCTCCTCAACAGTCCCGCGCACCCCCCTCTCCCCAACCTCAACCAAAGTAGCCTCCGACTTGGGCTGCAACTCCATAACCTTCGTCGACCCTTGGAAGAAATCTCCCGTCATCGAATCTCAATCTCCTCCCATTCCCACCAGCTTCTTCCCCACTCCCATTTCCGGTGCTGCTGGTGGTGCAGACGACGACCTCTCCCAAATGATAAACGACGACTCGATCCTCTCCAAGACAGCCCTAGAACTAGTCCTGGCCAAAAACCCCGAACCCCTCCGCCAGTTTTCCGCCCGCCGCGATTTTTCCGGCGAAAACATTGCTTTTTTGACGGCCGTATCGGAATGGAAATCTTCCCTCCCTCAGTCCTTTCGAATCACCACCGCCCGTCGCCACCCCTCAATCCCGTCCAACAACACTACTGTTACTCCTAATACCACTCCCGCAACTGTCACCACCACCACCGACCCGGACCAGATCCGTCTGATCTACACGAGAGCCCTAACAATCTACACGGAATTCATCTCCGACCGCGACGCGGAATTCCCAATCAACATCGGCTTCGAGATCCGTCGCGCCTTGGAAGGGGTCTTTGAGCGCGCGGCTCGAAAGTTACTTGGCGATTCCTCTTCACCCGCATCAACAACACCCTTCGATGCCGTTTCCCTTCATCACAATCACAACCACAACAACAATAAAAACAACAAAAACAACAACAAAATCGTGCGCACGGATTCCCGCGGCTCGGAAACTGGAATCTTTCCCTCCTCCTTCTCAGCAACAACACACACAGAAATAGAATTAGTAACTCCCCAAGAGGAGGAGGAGGAGGAGTCCTCGTCCTACTACTACTACAGCTACTACCAAGGCGACATCCCCCCCTCGTTCGACGCCAACGTCTTCGAAAGGGCCTACGAAGACATCCGCTACCTGGTTTTGACAAACACCTGGCCCAAGTACGTGAGAGAGTGGAGGAGCAATTCCGACGGAGGAGGAGCATCATCATCACTATCATCATCGTCGTCGTCGTCGTCTTCATCATCCGACGGTAATCTTCCCGGAGCTGACAATACCGGGGGAGATGGAAGCGCTGCTCGAAAGAAGATCACCAAAACCAAAACCAAAACCAAAACCAAAACCAAAACAAAAACAAACAAGACGTCGGGAACAGCGACCAGTGGGACGCTGGTAAGTAACAGCAGCGAAAAGGCCGCGAGTTTGTGGAGTTTGAAGGGCGCCATGAGAGGGTTGGGTGTCAAGGCTTGATTTATTATGTGTTTTTTTCTTCTCTTTTTTTTCTCTTTCTCTCTCTCAAAAAAAACCCCCCCTATTATCATGACTTTTTTTGCTGGATGTTGGGTTTGGTGTTATGGCCAATGTATGATTTCTGTCTTTCCCAATGAGTTCGGAATGGTTCAAAAGCAAACCAAATTCTCTTTGTTTTTTTTTTCTCCGTTGTGTAGTGTAGTCGATTTCCTGTTGTGCAAGCCCCATCCCACACGGCGGCAAGATTGTCCACAAAGTGTTTTCCAACGTTTACCGCCTCAACATTTCTATCACCCAGTCAGTTGTGCTTTGCACAATACCAATAGCATCTTTTAGAATTTCACCAATTAATCCAAAAAGTGGATATCCAAAAAAAAAAAAAAAAAAAAAAAAAGTGCTCATTTAACTCCCTCGTGCAGTGCTTTGATCTTCAACAATTCTATCTCGGCGGTTACACGGATCATCCATCACATTTCCATGTCCAGACCATCTCCTCGTGCCCCTGCATATACGGGCCGCCTTGCCTTTATCTCGGTTTCTCTTCCGTCCCGCCGCCTCTTTACATCACGAAAAGAAGGTTGGTATCTAAATCATAAAGTCAGCGCCCGTTTCACCAGAGTGAAAAAAAAAGAAAAAAAGAAACCAACCCAGAGGATGACTGCAAGACAACTGAGGCTTCTGAGAGTAATCCCTCTCCAAAATATCACGAACAGAGTTGAGCAGCTCGAGATAGCTCTGCTGAGGATTGGCCTTGAGAGCCGCAATAAAAGCGTGAGACATGGCGCCGGTAGCCTGCGAATTGATGTTTGCGTCGGCCGAGGTCTGTTCATCCTTGCAGCCGCTCCACATGACCACATCCGCAGGGCTCGTCTTGGTGCGCTTGGTGTGCTCGTAAGCATCATTGCCCTTGAAGGCGCTCTTGGCCAGACCAAACAGACTGGAGGCGACACCGGCCATGTCGCCGCGCGCATAGGAACCAGCGGCCGACAAAAGACCTTGGCCGGCCTCCTTGGCAAGATTGGGCTCCTTGAGAGCACCCTTGGTGTTGTAGAGGTATGGAAGGTCCATGACGGAACCCGAGTGGCAGGAGTCGAAGATGGCAGTCAGACGAACACCGCCCTGGAGGGGCTTGACGACGTAGTGGTGGATCTCGTCGTCGACGATGTGGCCGTTCTGCTTGAAGTCGACGGGGTAGATGACCTCGTCGTGGCCGTCTTCCTCGTCGCCGTCCGTGTCCTCGGTTTGGCCGCCGTGGCCTGTGTTGGACATGGTCTGTCAGTGGCTGTCCGGGGCAGCAGATGAACCAAATAAAGACGTACCAGAAAAGTGCAAAAACAGAGCATCGTTAGGCTGGGCGTTTGCGACGAGCCACTGCATGGCCTGAATGATGTTGTTCTTGGTGGGCTGCATGACAGGGTTTTGCTGGTCATCAGTCAAGATGACCATGTCCTCCCTCTTGTAGCCATGGTTCTCGATCAAGTATTGGGAGAGATTCTTGGTGTCGTTGATGCAACCGCGCAGCTCGCCCTCCTGGCCAAAGTAGTTGATACCGATCAAAAGAGCGCGGCGCTTGCCAGTGCAGTTGGAGTACTGGAAGGTATACTCTTGAGGGGCGCCGTGGCCGAACTGCTGGGTTCCCGAGGGAGGAGGAGGGGCGGCGCGAGAGCTCTGATAGCCTCCGTGTTGTTGGGCCGGGTAGCCGTACTGATCGAGGTGTTGCGGGGGAGGATGCGAGGGCGGCGCATATTGTCGTTGCTGGGGCGGTTGGTAGTGTCCCTGTTGTCCCCCATATCCTCCTTGAGGTTGACCGTATCCTCCTTGAGGTTGACCGTATCCTCCCTGAGGATGACCACCATATCCTCCTCCCTGTTGAGGAGGAGGGTATTGCCCGTAACCTTGCTGTCCATAACCTTGCTCCTGTTGCGGTGGAGGGTAACCACCATAACCGCCGCCATACCCTTGGGGAGGGGGTTGTTGGTAACCCCCACCACCGCCGCCGCCGTAACCTTGACCAGGGTAACCTCCGCCGTATGACATTTTCAAGAGTGTAGGTTTTGGGGGATTGAGGAGAAATGGAAGTTTATTCAAAGGGAAAAAGGAAGGTTTCGGTAAAGGAGCTTAAAAAATGATGTTTTTGTTCAGAAGGATGAAGGCGGTGGGTCAGTTATCTAACAAAATTCGGGCTCTGCCTGTGATGCTGTCAGCCCAGCCAGTCTGCAGCAAGACCGCAGGCTGCCTCTGAATGAGGGGCACCGCTGGTGGCCCCTGGAGATGGCGGGGCACTCCCAGCCCAATGGACAATGCTCCCCACATTCGGTCAGCTCCCCACTGTAATTCTTCCTGAAAAACAAACTTCATTCGCTGAGAAGGGCATTATCGGATGCCAAGACCAACTTTGGGCACGACCAAGCCGCACTCTTGCCTCCTTTTCCCTCCTCTTTCCTCTCTTGCAAACACCTTGGCTGCATGATTGCGATTCAGAATTCGGCTTACGGCACGTCTTGGAAGCCATTCATCAATGAGATGAAAATGGGAGCCTCAGAGACCTGATGCCATAATAGCGGGGTCCGGTTTGAGAAGGTGGGGTTTGAAGGGGTCTATTGTTGGAGAGTGGGAGAGGGAGGCAGCCCGACACTCCCGACCGCCCGTTGACACCGATACCTCCAACCGTTGAGGTCGTCGTGAACTTTATTCATTTTTATTTTATTTTTTATTTTTTATATTTTTTATTCTTACCCATAGACTAGCCCAAGATGTCATTCTTCAAGAAACTCGCAAAAGACTTTGAGCAGGATCTCGGCAAGTTTGGGCTGGGAAGCTCTGACAAGAAAAACGAGGGTATGCTTCCCCCGAAAGCTCGCATCTCCTGTGATACCCGAGAGACGCCCCCATTGACACAATTCTCTGTGCACAGCCCCTCCTCCTCAGCAGCAACAACAACACCACCAAGATCATGGCTACGGCGGAACCCCTCCGCCTCAACAGTACGGCAGCCACCAATCTCCACCTCCTCAACAACACTACCAGCAGCCTCCTCCCCAGAACAGGGACGCATATGGCGCCCCTCCTCCGATTGTAAACAACCGTCCTCCCCCGCCCTACCAGCCTCCCTCCGACAAGCCGCCCATTCCGGCCGGTTGGTCTCCCCACTGGGATGAGCGCACCCAGCATTGGTTCTGTACGTTATGATATCCACCTTGTCACAACAGGAACGGGAACGGGAACGGGAACGTGAGCTAATAACCTTATTTAGATGCCGAGGAGTCCACCGGTCGTACCCAATGGGAGGCGCCCGGTTACGACCAAGGCGGTGATGGCACCCGTGGTCATGGCAGCTCCTCCGGCGGATACCCAGGCTACGGTGGTGGCGGTTATGCGCCGCCCGCTGGTTATACCGGTGGTGGATATGCTCCCCCTTACGGAGGTGGATATGCTCCCCAGCACGGTGGTGAGGGAGAGCACAAGGAGAAGAAGAAGGACAAGGGAAGCAACAAGATGGCCATTGCCGGTGGTGTGGCTGCTGGTGTCGTCGGTGGCGCTCTGCTTGCTAACGCGCTTCGTAAGTGGCCAACTTCTCAAGACTCCACCTTTTGCATGATCAAGCTAACAATCACGCCCAGACGACTCCGATTCTGACTCCAACCATGGCGGTCATCACAGCGCTTATGCCCAACCTCCTCCTCAGGATTATTATAGCCAGGCTCCCCCTCAGGATTATAGCGAGGCCCCCCCTCCCGGTTTCATTCCCACTCACAACGCCTATGGCGAGGAGATTGATGGCTCTGACCGTGAATCTCTCAAGTCTGCAAGAGACAGGTACGAGCAGGCTTTGGAGGATGCCGCGAGCAGCAGTGCCAGCAGTAGTGATCTTGAAGAGCTGGAGGAGGCAAGAGAGGAGTATCAAGAGGAGTACGAGGAGGCATATTACGAGGACTAGAGGGAGGATTCTCAGAGGCATGGTTCAGCATACAAAGCGGTTTGATTCATGATATACCCAGTTGGATCTCTGCAGAGCGAGCCTGGTGTAGATGATCAAATATTACACAATTTTGACTACCAAGCCCATGCAAAATTTAGAAACGACGATTGGGATATGCGAGTCGCGTGGTGTATACTCCCGGATAAAGTGACAACCCGTGAGATATCTGGATAATCACCACACCCAGCAATTTATACCAAGACAAAACTCATCCGCCCAGGCAGGATTGCCGTCTCGGCTCAACACTTCCGAAGGGCACTCTGCCCATCTTGCCAAGGTCCCGGTTGGTTCGAGACGACGGATCGGGCGCATCTTCCGCATTACGGATCATAGGTACACATGTATGATAGACGGTCGACAGATAAGAACTTTCCCAGCCCATCGATCATATATCTGCATGACGTGAGACTGTGGCTTGACCATTACGCCCAGAAAAGGAACCAGAGCGAAAGTCACGGCCGACACACACACACACACACACACACACACACACACACATATATATATATATATATATACCATCATCTCCAATTGATATAGTCACTTTTACATTTCTCAACATCACAAAAAAAGAACAAGAAAAAATGCCCATCCACATGCACGAACACTGCAAAAAACTGTCCCTCCGACCCGACGGGACGCCATGGTACTCCGACTTCCCCGAACCGGTTTCCACTCCGTCAAAAACCCTTCCCTCAGACATCTACGCCCTTCTGTCCCAACCGGACCAAGACAAGACACTGCTGGAACAAAATGTGCTTCTGATCGACACTAGAAGAACGGATTGTACCGGTGGGACTATCAAAGGCTCAATCAACGTGCCCGCGCACAGTTTTTTCTGGAGCAGGGGGGTGGTGTATGATTTGTGTTTGAGGGGAGAGGTGAAAAGGGTCGTGTTTTATTGTGGTATGCATATTTCAGTATTTTCGGTGGCATTATATATATATAAAAAATTTTTTTTTTTTGGGGGGGGGGGGGGGGTTGTATATCTATGCTGTTGGCATGGAACGCGGTGACGATAATGGGTGATATATGTTATCTTGAGTTTGAGAACTGACTTTGTAGTTAGGATCATCGAATGGTAGGGGCCCAAGATGCGCTGCTTGGATGCAGGATTATATCGACTCTTTGGGCGGAGATCTCAAATCGGAGGTCATGATCGGCGGTATTAGAGGGTGGGTGAAGGATTATGGAGGGAGAATGATGGAAGGGTATGATGAAAAGGTTTGGGCGGCTGGGAAGCCGGATGAGACCTAGAAGATCCGGTTTTCGTCGTTGAAGGGGGAATGAAGGATCATGAACGGTGGTGGTCCGCCGAAATGCCCTGACTGAATGGGGTAGAAATTGGGTATCATCTTTTCCTATCTTCTTCCAGCAAAAAAATATGCCCCTCTGTTCTTGCCCGGATCGACTCTTTTATTGTTTATTTTGACGCCCTCGTTCTTGGTTAAAACGCCGTAACCCCCTAAAAACCTGTTCCCACAGTATTTATTCCCATAGCAGCAAAAAAGAAGAATGCCAAAAACACGTAAATGTCCCGTTCTCGGTTGGATGTCGTTGATTTATTAAAACAAGGAAGAATGCTTAGCGGTGACCGCCATCGTGCTGCCTCCGGTCATCGCCGCCGATTCTCTCAAGCGCTTCGAGCATGACGACTGAGTTTCCGCGGATTACCTAGATGCCAGATGTTAGATAATTTGTTTTTAAAGAATTGGGACGAGGTACACCTACCACCATGCCGAGCTTGACCTTCTCACCACCATCCTTCTCCTCCACAGCATCATCCAATACAATGTTCAGGAACACCTATCCATCCTGGTCAGCTTTGAAATATTGTAGATGGGCTTCGAGAGAGGGATCGCATACATCGTATCCGCGGAGAACACCAATGACCTTGCGGCTGCCGTTGAGTTGGACGAAGAGCCTCTTGTCGAGGTACTATTTGGGGACAGACATGTTAGCATTGCCGGATCTACCCTAAACACTGCAATGATCGAAAGCTCCAATTAAGGGAAAAAGAAGAAGCTGGGACCAAAGATAGAAATAAAGAAAAAGGAAAGAAAATACCTTCTTGAGCTCTGGTTGCGCGGGTGCCATCTTGAATTTGTTGTTTGTCGCGCGCCGAACTGGGTTAATTAACTGGCGACTGCCTCGAATGCAAGTGGATGGACCTTGGATCGCGCTTCGGGCGACCCCAACTGCTTGGGAAATCTTGCTGGGGGTGATGTCACGTGGAGCACTGATAAGCCTCTGATAAGCTCCAAAACTCCCTGGCGCGTACCTTGCAGGCCCGCCGCGACTTCTGGAAACCAACTGAACTGAATTGGAGATTGGAACTTGAGTTCTGGAATTGAAGCTCCCTAAAATCAACCCCTAACAACTATTCGCAATGAGTTCATTCGGCCCCAAACGAAAGGCACGAATCATCCAAACCTTGGACGATGATGGCGACAATTCAAAGTCAAACATACCCGAGGAAACACAATCCGGTAAGTTGTGTCTGCACACGACATTTCTCTTCGATAATCCTCTTTTGCTGATTCGCAAACCACCGCCGAAGAAGAAGAACAAGCAAGCTGATGCGCTGCCGCCAGACCAAGCACCCGCAACAGGGCGCATCAAATTCCGAAGCAAACTAAATAAATCCTCGGCTCTGCGCAAAACCATCACCATCAACGATGACGACGTCAACCAGACTGCATCTGCAGCCAGCACGACGGGCGGCGAGGACAACGATGACCAAGATTCGGGGGCGCCTGTCGTAGTGCGTCCATCAATAAGTCGCGCTGGCTCGAAACAAAAGAAACGACCCGCAGCCTCGAAGAAGCTATCCTTTGGCGAAACAGAACCAGCAGGAGACGACGACGATTCCAGCTCAGCAGTCGTCCAGCCCAAAAAGACGCTCGGCCAGCGGGCCCTAGAGAACAATGCCCTCCGCCGCTCCGCAGCATCCGCGACTCTCCCAATGCGCTTCGGCGGAGTTGAGGAAGACCGTCCCAGATACAGCAAAGAATACCTCGAGGAACTCCAATCCTCCACCCCCGCAACCCCAGCAACTTTGGTCGTCCCAGACGAAGACGAGATGCAACTAGACGAGTCCGAACTCGAAGGCGCCTTGGTAGTTCAACAAACCTCGTCTTCCCTTGCTCCCGTCGCATCCCACTCCGAACCGGCAGCACACGTCCTCTCAGCGGCAGAAATCCGCGAGCGCAAAGACCGCCGCGCCCGCCTGGCACAAGAAGTAAAAGCCCAAGACTTCATCTCTCTCGACTCTGGCTCAGACTCTGAACAGCAACAACCTCGCTCATCCCACGCTACCATCTCCAAAAAGAAAAAGTCTTCAGAGTCCCGCCTGATAGCAGAAGATGAAGACCTAGGCGAAGGATACGACGAGTTCGTCCAGGATTCCGCCTTGGCGCTGGGCAAAAAAGCAGAGAGGGACGCCGCCCGTCGGCATCGCGCCGAAATGGCGGAGCTCATCAATGCCGCCGAGTCCGACGTTGAATCAGACGAGTCCGAGGCGGAGAGAATGGCAGCGTACGAAGCCTCGCAGAGGAGAGCGGGAATGGACGGACTGCACAAACTAGAGGACGACGAAGTGAATATAGGCATTGACGCGATACCGAGGATGAAGCCCTTGCCTAAGCTTAACGAGGTGCTTCAGAGAATGAGGGACATAGTTCAGGGGTTGGAGGATGAGGTCGTGAGAAAACGAAGGACGATAGAAGGTTTGGAGAAGGAGAAGAAAGAGATCGAGGAGAGGGAGAAGGAGGTGCAGGATATTTTGAATCAGGCTGGAGCCAAATATCAGGAGGTTGTTGGAGGACTTGCGGGTCCTGGAGGTGTGGCAAAGTTGGTTCAGGAGAGTATCTCTGCTGCGCAGACTGGACAGTCACCTTTGAGACCGCTTCCTCCGGGGTTTGCAGCTGATGTGCCGATGGAAAGGGGGTTAGAGAGCTTTGGGACACCCACCAGACAAGAGGATACCGAGATGACGGGGTGATATTAGCCGCTCCATGTATGAGTAACTGTGGAATTACGGTATTCACAATGCCACAGTAAAATAGAATGGTCAAGTATCGAGAGAAATAAAGAAGCAAATGAATGACCTGCGTGTTTCGTGCCTACATACCAATGCCAACGCCATGTAATAAAACTGCTTCCAAGAACCGACAGTTATGATACAGTAAGTAATAATCCCTTTCATCATCTTTCATCGTGCCGCCTGTCAAAAACAGATATTCCCTTCTCTCCGCCCGTAACTTATACACTCTTCCAGCAAAAAGATCTATACACCACCTTTGCCCTCATAACTTCCACATAACCATCTTACTTACTTCCCCTACTAACACCAGCTCCAATAACGCCAGGCAGCTGCTCCTGTCCAACATTAAACAGCAACGAAATCGCAAAGCTCACCGCACCAATAATCACGATGGTGAAACCAGCAAGCAACCAAAACTGGACACTGATATCCTCCTTTTGGCAGGTATTTCCGCCCCAGTGAATCGTCTTCTTTCCCTTGCCCTCGGCTTCATCACCGCGAGAGACAACAGTAGCCATGCACCTGCAGGTAAAGCAGGCTGCAATTCCTTCCGCGTCATCCTTGCCGTACTTGTTTATGCACTTGCCGTGGCCGGAACAGCTGTCGGTTGCGTTTGTGCAGGCGGCGAGGGTTTGGTAACAAGGGAGTATCTTTTTGGCTGGTTTCTTGGAGGAGGACACAATCTTGGGAACTACCGTTGAGTGAGCCTGGTTGGTGGTGTCAAAGTCGGTGATGACGGCTTCGGCAAAGTTTCGGCGGCGGAGGTCTGCGCGGGTGCTCCAGGTTGAGAGCTTGGAGTTGCGGGAGGTTTCGGGAAGGACAAGGAGGAGAAGCTCGAGATCAGAGGCGGAGACGAAGGAGGAGATGCGGGGGAGGGAGGTTAGGAAGGTTGAGAGTGTCGATGAGGACTAAGGATCAGGAGTTAGTAGATGACAAGTGGAGATTGGAGGGGTAGAGTAAATACCGTTTGAAGATCGTACTTGACGACTGAGGATGAACCAGTCCAGCAGTTATCGTCAAATGGATTGATTGCTTGAGAAATATCGCATTGATGGGATGGTGATGATACGCCCAAGTGCTGGAAGAGAGACATCAGGTTCTTGTTGGCTGATGCTGATGGAGGGTCCGAAACCGTGAAAGCGGCTTGCTGCCCTGACTTGGCGAGCGCGTCCTTGATTTCGTCATCCTGTTGGGGAGTAACACCCTCGAGAATAACAACAAGTTGTGATGCTTCGGGCTTGTTGTCGTCTTCGTATTGTCTGAAGAGGGGCTCTGGAGTCTTGCCGAATCTTGCGAGGTGGCTGATGACGGTCTCGGTGTTTATCGAGTCGGGGATGTCGCGAAGGTCGCTCCCGTATCGTTGTCTAGATGTCTGCAAAGGGTGTTAGAACCTAGAGTTCTGCGAATGGTCAATTGAGAGAATGAACTTGCTCTTTGAAGCAAAATGTGACGTGCAACTTCTTTGGGGATGCTGGGTGTGTTGTTGTCGGAGGAGCTCTCTTGGTTCGACGACGAGAAGATGTAGACATCGGCGCTTTGTTGGCTCGCACCGACGGCAAGCCCAGAAAGGGCTGCTGCTGTCAGGCCCGCAATGAGCCTCATGGTGATGGTTTGTGATGGCGAGGCAATGGAAGTTGGAGACGGGAGGGATGTGTGTTTTGGAGTGTTGTTTTCGTTCGTCTCCGATTCCCGTCCACTGACGTTGGAGTTGTTGGAGCTGCTTGCTTCGCTGCTGGAACCAACCCCTGCAGTTATGTGCGACTTGCCCGGCTGGCGGCGCAGCGCGCAACGCAACGCAACGCAACGCAACCACGCAACTCGACTTTCAGTTGATGCATGGTCCGTGCTTGTTCGCCCCACCGAAGCCGGTCTCAATGATGCGAACTGCCAAACTGGAGTCCTGGACCCTCTGTGCCGCCAAAAGGTGTCGACAAGGGTCGTCCCAAAGTCCAGCGACAAGAACCTGCTGGAAGCAATAATTTATCGTCACCGATTTATACGTACAAAGAGTACAAATTTTGACCCGATACTGTTGCGCAAGATTACCGAGAGAGTATAAGGGCTTTTTCAGGCATCGACGAGACCCATTTTGCACGACATAGACCTCCCCGCAATTAATAAATCGCAACTCGCTCCAACTTGAACTCGGCCGCATCCATATCTCCCTTTGGCGCCTTTCACCTTCTTCGCGACAGACAAACTCTTGGCCGCCGTCGAGGCGCGCCGCAACAACGGTTACCATGTTGCGTCTATTCCGTTTCCGAAACCCGACGACTTTGCCCCTCCCTCTCAGGTCCAAACCCATGTCGTCGACAATACCCACAGGGCAGGTTGTTCGGGTACAAAGAGTGAGGCTAAAGCCTAGGAGAAGGTTTCGCTTTCTGTACGAGCCAACGCCACACACCCCGCTATATGTGACTCTTGCGTAGATGCTAATTCATGGGAATGATTTCAGTGGGTTTATCATCAAATCCTTCATCGTTGTCCAGGTCCTCGACAAGGTGGTGTTAGCACCATTTTACAAATTCTGGGACGAGCACGCCGAGGAGCTCGAGGAGGAACGACGGAAACAGGTGGCCAAGGACGGGGAAGAGGAAGTCTTGTTGTTCATTCCTTTTCCATTGACTCTGGAAAAGTTTGATGCACAACCATACAGCGGAAGGGACCCGGAATGGCAAGAGTTTGTTCGCATATCAAAGGACAGGAAACTACTGAACAAGATCCGCCGTAAGTGATAAGTATCGAACAATAAGTTGTCCAACAATACTAACTGTCTACAGAGGACACGGCAAATCTCGTCTTTCGCGCCGTAGAAAATAACCCAATCATCGGTTTCAGATTTGGAAAAGACATGAAGATCAGGAGGTACTGGATGGACCTCGATTTCCCCTACAAAGCCCCACCAGAGTACCAAAGGACTGGAATCCTCATTACCGACGAGTCCATCTCTCTTGCTTCCGAAGACGTCGACTCTGCAACCGCAAAGCTGTGGGAGCGAGTATTCTGGCCAAAGCCCGTCGCTATTTCCGTTTGGGCGGTTGGAAAGGCCTTTGTTTCACAACAATTAGCCCAAGTTGGAAGATATATCGGTTTCGACATCGACGACTCTTCCCACCCTCCACCAACGGTGGGTCCCCCATCACCACTCCCAACATCGCATAACCCCGACGTCCAAAGGATGCTGGAACGTATGAGACAGCAGGCCACCAAGAGACCGGAGGAGGTGAGGGACCCCAGCGCTATGTCCGCTGCGGGTAATGCCCCAACGAATGCGGCACCCGTTCCGGCCGGCAAAGCACCAGCTCACCCGCAACGATCGTCCACTGCGAATCCCGGCGACAACTCGAGAGTAACGCCGGCCGATGTCTTGTTGGGACAGAACCCTGGACCTGGGGGCTTGTCGGAGGAATTCAGAAAGAAATACGCTCAAGTGTGGAAACGCATCCGACCAGATCCACCTCGGGGATGTTTTGCAGTTTCTGGTTTGGTAGAGATTGAGACACCCAGAGCGTATCTGGTTGTTGATGTGCTGGCGTGGTATAACCCCAAGACGAAGGAACACGATCGCCCAAGCACGTGGATGTCGGTGAGGAGGATGCAGTACAAGCAGCAGGGTCCACTTGCGCGCTAGAATAAGCCCAAGAGGCGGAGGAAGGATGATTAGAAATGATTTATTTGTATGGAATATATTAATGGAGCACGCATGGCTTTTGGCGTCAGAGAAGCATTTTCCGGAAGCTGGGAAAACAAGAAGGAATTAAACTATAATGGTAGCGATTGCGTGTATTGGTTTCTACATGTTGCAAGGAATGGACCAGGCATAACCGGCAGTGAGTCTGATAGCATAGCGTCGTCGCGGAGGAAATGCATGTCAGCGCAGTATCTGGCGTTTCCTAATCAAGTTCCGCTCCCAATTCCACGTTACACTCTATCACTTTCACTTGAGCCTCACAGTGCAAGATCACATCACCAGTCTCTCAAGGATACTGCTCTGGCCTACCCTCGGATAGCAGCGGAACGGAACGGACTCGGCCAGCCCCTCAGCCGAATTCTCTTTGTGTTGCTTCAGTACCACGGAACAAAGATGGACACCAAGAAATGCAAGGTCAGAAGCTGCATTGGGACACTGCTATGGCTGCTCGGCTGGAATGTTCTCCCGCAAGACGCCCGAAGGTGGATCCCTGTAACGGCTTTTAACACGGAGATGTGGGGCATCACCGGGTGTGCCAAGCCCGGCTTGGCTCGGAGCTACTCCGGCCGCTTTATATCGCACGAATAAACGGCAGGGAAGGTTTCCGTACCCGGCAGCCTGCCCCTGTTGATATTGTGTGACGCGCCCGGGGTCAACCACGGCACCTGACACTGATAGAAATGGCAAGCGTAAACTCTGCTCTCCTAGTCTAGCTTCCACCTGGCCGGAGATAAGAAATACTTCTGCACAGTACGGTAATGTATCACCGTATTTAGTTTATTTATTCTGGCGTCGGGGCTAACGGTATTCTTGTCACCGTTGCTAACCGATCCCAATCAGTCCAAGACCGAGCCAATGTCACCTCTCGGACGCCTAGCTGAATCAAGAGCGTTCCCGTTCGGCGTGATGTGAGTAAAGCTCAAGAATGTCTCAACGGGGCCCTATAGCCACATGGCGATCACGACTGTTGTTAGTTTGCTGGCAGTTATGCGTCATCACGGACACGGCGCTAGAAACGGCATCTAACAAGTCGAGTTCCAACTTCAACTCTAGACCATGCCAGTTTAATCTTCAGCCCCAAACGCAAGGTCCCATAGGAATAGAAAAAGAAATGGACTTCAGTTTTAGTTCTGACAAGAAAGAAAAAAAAGATATCTTGGGTGACAGAGTCTGGAACACTTGAACTTCAATGACATCAAAGATCAAAGCGTTCATCCTTACTCGTTCGTCGGATCATGCACGATAAGCTTTCTCCAGGCTTGGACTGCGCATCGCCGGGCTGGGTAACCCCTGATCTCCCTGGGGGGCCCTCTCGTCTCGTCTCTCGCCGTTTGTCAGTTTGGTAAAGCCAAATGGAGAAATTTCCCGTCGAGGGAATCCAGAGAATCAAGACAATCAAGAGACAGAAGCAATCTTGATTTTATTGTCACAACCAAAACCACAAAGTAAATTCTTGATATTCCGTCATCGTTCCTCTGCATAACCACATTGATCGTCTCGTATGCACGACCGAATATCAGGTCCACGTCCCCATACCGCACACTCACTAGAGCTGTACCCCGGGCCGTTGACAGAAGTGTATACGTCTGCAATTTTAGTCGATCATTCTCAGGTTTGGTCCCCTTTTTTGCTTCAGCCAATATTCCACAGCACAACACTCAGACCTTTCTTCTGGCCAGTGTGCCTTACGCACGCGAACGAAACGGCGACCTGTCAAGGAAGTATTTTTTTCTTTACTCCTTCTGGCTGGTTCGGGACCTGAGAGCCAGTCAGTCAAAGGCCAGTCGGTTGATGCTCCGCCCTCATATATACTGTCGCCGTTCCCTCAACCTCATACAGCAGCTTCACATTAATTTCCATCTTGAACATTTTGACGGAGCCAGCACGCTCCTTGAAGCTAACTAGCACTTGACATCATGGCAACCACCCGCTCCCGTCCAGCGAGTCTTGACCTTCCCGGTCTGGTATACCGGAGAGACGAACCAACACACATCAGACGGGCAGCAACGATATCATCACTTCTTCCCAACATCGATCCGGGGCCAACGGACTCCTCTTCCTCGTTCTCGAATTCAAAGCCCCTCGCCACCAAGTCCTCTCACAATGATGATCCACCCGGACCAGACCTCGAAGGCCAAACCGTCGAATCCAAACTCGAAGAGCAACACCCCGAGGCGCCATACCACGTCTTCTCCCGCCGCGAAAAATGGCACACAGTCTGGATCGTCTCCCTGGCGGGGTTATTCTCCCCCCTCAGCAGTAATATTTATTTCCCCGCGTTGGGTGCTATTTCTTTGGTATTATGCTCTCTCCCCCTCATCTCTTTTTTTTTTACTTCTTTTTTTTTTTTCTTTTTTACTCAATTCTACCTTTTCCCCTTAACCTTTTACCTTTTACCTTTTTGCTTTCTTTCTGCCTTTGTCTCTACCGTCTTCCTCCTACCCTTATACTTGTCATGCACTAATGAATGATGTGTATTGTGCAGCATACCAAAACAAGTCTGGCAGCGCTCTCCCTGACGGTAACGGCATACATGGCCGTGCAGGGCCTCGCCCCGTCCTTCTGGGGCCCGCTGAGCGACTTGAAGGGGAGGAGAGTAACCTTTATGGGCACGTTTGTCGTTTACTTGGCGGCGAACGTCGGACTGGCCCTCAGCGGGAAGAGCTTTGCGGGGTTGATGGCTTTTAGGGCGGTGCAGGCTTTCGGGGGGGCTGCCACTATTTCTGTTGGTATGTTTTTTTACCCTTTTTTTCTTTCTTTCTTTTTTTTTTTTTTTTTTTGTATTTGTGGATTTTAAAAGTTGTTGATTTTATTCTTGTTTCTTGGTGTTGTTTACGCCAAGCCCCACCACCACCCCCTTTTTCACTGACACTTGGCATCTAATTACTCTATTAGGCGCCGGCGTAATATCAGACATCACAACCCCAAAAGAACGCGGCGGCTTCCTGGGCTCCTTCGGCGGGATACGAATGCTGGGCCAGTCCGTCGGACCGGTGATGGGCGGGATAATCACAGAGTTCTTTGGATTTCAGGCCATCTTTTGGTTTTTGGTTGTTTTGGGGTCCGTTTCTTTGATTCTTATCGTCCTCTTCCTGCCTGAAACTTTGAGGAGCATAGCTGGGGATGGGTCGATTCCCCTGAAGGGGATTAACCGGCCTTTGGTTTCGACTCGTATACGAAAACACTGGACACGACAAAACCGGGAAGATGTTGGAGGACGGAAGGAAAAGCTGACTATGGGAGCGATATTGTCTCCCCTCGGATTCCTGTTCGAAAAAGATGTGTTTGTCACGCTATTTTTCGGCGCGGCAGTCTACGCCATCTGGAGCATGGTGACCTCTTCGACTGCGGCACTCTTTCAGTCTCGGTTCAACCTGTCAAACTTGCAAGTCGGGCTCGTTTTCCTTCCCAACGGCGCGGCTTGCGTGTCGGGGTCTTACTTCACGGGCAAATTACTCGATGGGGATTATCGCATCGCCGAGGACGCCTATCGAAAAAGTCACAACCTATCCGCCTCGACACGGCTGGACAGCAAGAGATTGGCCGAGTTCCCTATCACCCGCGCGAGGCTTAGGTCCTCGTGGTACTTGATCCCGCTCTTTATCTGTTCTGTAACCGGTTATGGTTTTTCCATCACTTCATCGTCAGAGTCCAAAAGGGGCATGATACTTCCGTTGGTATTGCAGTTCGTGATCGCCTTCACCGCTACGGCCGTGTTCACGCAGAACAGCGCCTTAATGGTCGATTTGTACCCCGGCGCCAGTGCGAGCGCTACGGCGGTGAATAATTTGATCAGGTGCGGGTTGGGTGCTGTTGGTGTTGCCGGAGTGCAAGCTTTTGTTGATGGGGTTGGGGCTGGGATGGCTTTTGGGGTTTTGGGAGGCGTTGTGCTGGGAGTAAGTCCGCTGATGGGGGTTATGTGGGCTTGGGGGGAGGGGTGGAGGGAGGAGAGGGTGAGGAGGATGGGGAGGGAGGAGGACGAGTAGGAGGGGGTTGGAGTTGGGGTTGGGGTTGGTGTTTGATTTTCTTTTATTTCTCTCCCTCAGGGTGTTTGGCTTAGAGTTGAGACTTGGCAAGGAAAAGGGGAGAGGGACTTGGCTGTTTACCGAGTCTTGTAGTCACCGTGTCTAGTGTTTGTCTTTGGATTCTTTGGGCAGATTGGGTCATGTGTTGAGTCCACAGCCGTTGGGGAAACACTCCTGGGTGGTCAGACACGAGGCCTTGTGGCCACGGCGTCTGTTTGTGTTCGGGTTCACCAAGTGTTAATCCACAATTTTAAAGCCATGTGTTGGGATTTAGAGCCAAAGTTCGGTTGAGGAAAAGGGGCGTTTCGCACCATGAGGTAGACTATTTTTCGTGGAATACAAGAAAAAGGAAAATGGTGGTTGCAAAAATAATAACCGTATTGAGGCGTATCTGCATTTGAAGATATCCGACTTGATTAATTACCGCTCGCGTTCCCAGTGATCGGCCTCGTCCAACAATCGAACCACGAGGCTCCAATTCCCCAACACAACGCATGATAAAGTTGTCAATGTATTGTCATGCGGCTATGTTCAATTTTAATCTGATTATTATCTCGGGGTCCCGATCCGGCGGTCTGGTTACGCCGCGTTGCGCATCGTGAGAATCAGACCAAGTACTACATGGCCAATATGCCAACGAACAAAGGCGCGCTGTTTTTCTTTCTCATTGTACCATGAATGGCCCCCGAGCCCAGCTTTGTTCTACCACAGCACGTTATCAGACAAAGAAAACTGTAGCTACCCAAAGGGAATAACAACAGCAATTAGTATCCCTAACGGTCGCTACTATACAGTCTCGAGTACTTGATCGAAAACAGCCATCCTTCATAAAGCCGACGCTCGGTGGCAAAGACTATAATTCTTTGATCAACAGGTGGTATTTAGCTGCTCAGACTCTGTTGACATTACAATGAAAGGTGGTAGTCCTCCCCGTCAACCGCAACCGGCAATGGCTCTAAGGAGGTGTCTCTTTCATGCCATGGAGAGGAATAATGAAGCTCGAAGAGATGGACAGAATATAATAGTTGGAGATAGGGGCCATGGTGCGTGTTTGATGGCTTTTTCTTCCAGCATCGTAGCAAGAGCGAGCTATACCTGATAGCTGGCCCCGAAAATAAAACAATACAGCATCATGGCGGCTTCAGGTGCTGATGCGCCCAGGACTCCTCCTCCTCCCCCTCCTCCGCCCCCGCCGGACCCTCCCAAACCCGATCCTGCTCCCCCTGATCCCCCCAGACCACCTCGCAGGAAGGCTCCCGCAGGCCGCCGGGCCCCTTTAACGATTCCGCAGTACACGCCGCCCGAAAGGCTAGAGTATTACGCGATTAGAACGATTTGCACCCTCGTCGTCTATCTTGGTCTCGGCTATGCTATTGATACATATGTCCTCACCCCGATTTGGGTCAAGACCGAGTGGGATGACTACGCTTACTGGTTTGCGGCCCTCTTCATTTGGCGCTACCTGAGGTTTGTCGTCGCCTGCATCGGCTACCTGGCCTACAGGCCTGCCAAATATCCTCTCGCGAATCCCAGGTACCGTCCAGAAGATGTGACTGTTATTCTCCCCACCATCGACCCTACCGGCGAGGACTTCCAGGAATGCCTACGGACCACGTGCGAGAACTCTCCTCATGCCATCTACGTCGTGACGGCCGGCCACAGGCTCCCCATCACGCAGGAGGCCGTCGCTCCGTACCAGGAGCAGTTTCCGTACATCCACTTTAGAGTCGACTGTAGTCCGGTCGCGAGCAAGCGGGCTCAGGTGGCGCTTGAGATCCCTCACGTCAGAACCCGCTTCACCGTCATGCTGGACGACCACGTCTTCTGGAAGCCCCGTTTCCTGTGGACCCTTCTGGCCGCCTTTGAAGCCGACGACCAAGTCGGCATCGTGGGCACCAACAAGGCGGTCCGCCGGGAGCCCAACCTCGGCTTCTACCGCCGCATCTGGAACCTGCTGGGAGCCATCTACCTGTACAGACACAACTTTGAAGTCCGCGCCGCCAACGCCATCGACGGGGGCGCCTTTGTGATCTCGGCCCGTTCCTGCGGTTTGCGGACCGAGATAATTCAGCTGCCAGAGTTCCTCGACGGCTACACCAACGAGATGTTCTTCTTTGGCCTGTTTGGACCCCTGAACCCGGACGACGACAACTACAACACGCGCTTCTGCGTGAAAAAGGGATGGAAAGTCAAGTGGCAGCAGACGGCCGACGGCCAGTCCGAGATCGAGACGACGATCGGCGTAGTCCGCCCATACGCGAAAAAGTTCCTGGGGCAAGTGTCCCGCTGGACGCGGACGACCTGGAGGTCCAACCCGGCCTCCCTCTTCACCGAGCGCTCGGTCTGGGCCTGGCAGCCGTGGAGCGTCTACTCGATATATTTCACCTCCTTCACCAACTTTGCCCTGCTCACCGACCTCGGGCTCGCCTACCTCCTCTACAACAGCGACCTGTACGAGAACAGGTTCTTCGGCTTCTTCCCCAGACAGCAGCACGTGCTGTGGACGCTGGCGGTGGTCACCTTTGGCTCAAAGACGATAAAGTCGCTGGGATACTGGTCGCGCCACACGGGGGATATTATCCCCTACTGGTTCGTCGCCGTCGCCTTTTCGTACCTCCACACGTGGTACAAGGTAAAGGGCCTGTTCACATTCTGGGACCACGCGTGGACCGGCCGTCCCAACCTGACCGCCGGCGGCAGCGGCGCTCCTCGTCCACCGCCGAATGCGAGAAATAGGGCTCCTAATGGCCCTACAGGTCGCAGAGGGGGATCCGCGGCCCGAGACTCAGAAAGCGGGCTCGTCGCGGCCGTCGAGGGCGTCATCAGCCAGCTCATCGAAATCCGCGTCAACCAGACGAGCGTGCGCACCAAGAACCACGCCAGAGTTCTGGGCAACATCAAGACGATGCGGGACGAATTTCAGTCCATCAGCGCGGCGCAGGACGGCATCCAGCAGCACCAGGCCATGCTCCGGCTCGAAATCGACGCCGCCCTGGGCGAGTTTGAGGCTCTCCTCACCTCGATGCAGGCAACGACACAAAACCAGGCCCAGCTCCGCGCCAACCTCAAGCGGCTCTCGGCCAGGATCGCGCGCCTCCAAAGGAGCAACGAGGAGAGCAACGACCTGCTCAACTCGGCCCCGTCCCCTGCCACCTCGGGCGACTCGGCGATGGGCGACCGCGATCCCGTCACAAACATAGTCCCCTTCGGCCGAGGCCGTCCCGCACCCTCATCCGAAACCCTCGCAGCGGCGGGAGGCAACAGAGGCAGAGCCAGAAACACGTCGACACTGCAAAGAGCGCTCGAAATGGCCCTGCAAGGAGCCAGAAGACCAGACGCAAGCGGCATCGATCGCAAAGGAAAAGGAAAAGCGCCCGCCTCGGGATCGGGTTCCTCACCCATCGTCCTCCCCAAACGGCCCATCCGCTTCGGCGACGAGATGCGCGAAACCCTACGGAAGCAATTCAATATAGCTTCTCTGCTTGACGTGTGGAAAGCCGACCCGCCCAAACCCGCCATACTGGACGACCCGGACGCGGACCCGGAACAAAAGGCCAGCGCGCAGAGGGACTGGAACGCGCAGACGGAATCCATACACAGGATGCAGGACGGGTACCTACAAAAGATGATAGGGTTGGCCGTGGTTGACCAGTCGGTGCTGCAGAGCGCGATGCAGGCCGTGGTGGATGTTAGGACGGCGGACGAGGCCGCCAGGAGGTGGTCAGCTAACGCTACGCCCCGCGCCGGGCCTTTGGATGCTTCTCCGACGGAGCCGGACGCTGACCCGTTCTTGACGCACACGCCTAGGGATGCAGAGTACTTGGCTACTGTTATAAGGAATCGCAGGGCAAGGAGGTCGGATGACGGATCGGAAGGATCAGGGGGTTCGCCGCGTGCTCGCCGCGGAGGCAGCCGTGGAGGTGGTAGAGGCGGCGGGGGAGGTGATCCCGATGCTGGAGGAGGTCGAGGTCGAGGTCGAGGTCGAGGCGGCGGTGGAGGTGGTCCTGACAGTTCAACACCTCCGGATCCGCCACCGCCACCACCACCTCCTCCACCTCCACCGAACACTTGATCTGCACACTGCCACCTCCCTCTGTCTGTCATTTTTTTCTCTTGTGTGTCGGGGAAGAAGGAATATGTTGGGCGTTTTGTATCGTTTCTCTCATTACTAGTTTGTTACAAATCATCAAGACTTTAAACTGTAAAATCTTTTAGTACCAAAACGAACGGGAAACCGGGATTATCATAAGTGTCTCGTTGCTATTTTTATCATTGAGGAAAAAGAAAAGAAACGGGATTTTTAGGTCGGTGTGCCCCAAGTCCGAAGACTCAGTATAAAACCGCCCCTCTCGAAGAATTTCCAAATTGATCCCCTTTTACCATCCCACACATCACAGATGCGCCTCCCAGACGCGACACAGCTTGGTGCTGCATGAGGGTTTGGAGGGGTGGGTTCTGGACTTGGGGGAGTGGTTGGGTACTAAAAGGGTTTGATAATATGTTGTGAGGGATCTTGTTCTTTTCTTTTTTTCTTCTTTTTTTCTTTCTGTTTTTGAGATGGCGATAGATGCTTGATCTTTAGCGGGCTGCGTCTGTCAATGACGATTTGAATGAACTGAGAGACAGAGAGTGAAATAAAACTGCCGGCTGTGCCACTGGGTCATGACTGACTGTGCATCTCGTGTAACACTCGGGGCTTGAATGGCTGGAACAGTACCGTGCATCATGTTTGAAAATTGACAATATTTTCCTGCAGTTGGGATATCAGCTCGGACTTTGCAAGCCACTCACAAAAGTGTGTGTGTGCAGTGCAGAGGACGACCGACTGCCAAAATCATCTCGTAAGTCCATTTTGCGGGCATAAAAGCGCTGTCATTTACTTGTCAAGGGACTTGAGGTGAATATTATTAGCTTGACCAAAAATCAAAATGACCAAACTAAGCCTCCTCCTTTCCATTTTATCTATGATATTCCTCCCCGTGTCAGCCGCACCTACCACCACCACCACCAACAAATCCCCCAAAACCCCCTCCCTCACCTTCCTCTACACCCTAAACATCACGGGCGGCCCGGTGATCACCATCGGCGAAACCCCACGCGGCAGACGCATCGTAGCTCCCATCGCAGGCGGGACTTTCTCGGGGCCAAAGCTGAAAGGAACTGTAGCACCCGTAGGCGGTGATTGGTTTGTTCCGTCTCAATTTCCTATCCCACATTTTCCATAAAAGGTTTAACTGTATATACTGATGATTGGACTGGGAACAAAGGGCCCTCTTTGACGCAAACGGGACAATCACGGCTGACGTGCGACAAACCTTGCGCACCGACGACGGCGCGTACATTCAGGTTTTCGAGACGGGGACTACGCAGAGCGATGGGACTGCATATGTGAGGTTGACGTTCGAGACCGGGAGCGGCAAGTATTGGTGGTTGAATTATGCCATTGGGATTGGGATAATCAGGTTGGTCGGGGAGGGCGAGTTGAGGATTGATGCTTGGCAGGTTGGTTTTTTCTCTCTTTCTTATTTCTTTTTTCCTGGTATGAAATATGGGTGCTGACAGAGAGACAGATGACGCCTCCTTGACTTCCTTGGACGGTTAGTTTGAGGTTAGCCGTGTCGCGGTGACACTCGGAGCAGTTCCCCCCGAAACCCGGCTTTGTGTTGTATTCACACAGTGTCTCTCAAACATGAATAGTAGTCATCCAGCTTTGTCCTCACTACTTATTTTACCCCGCACTTTTGGACTGTTTGCAGCCGCAGTCTAACAGTTGAACCTCGACTTCTACCGAGCTTCCCAAGAGGTACAGTATCGTCTAGGAAACATCATTCTTGAATCCCATCCATCTACCTTGATTAATTCCCAAAAAATGTCAACCCAAGAACCCGACCCCCCCTTTTCCAAGCAGTCCGCATCCCAAACCCTCCGATCCCTCGCGACGCTAGCCCACGAAATAGGAGTAAGAGGCGAAGCCGCAATGCTCTCATACAGCAAAGGAATCAAAATCCAAGACTACACGGAAAAGCTAGACGAATGGGGCATGGGCAGGCTCCAATCCCGAGCGTGGATGCTTCGCTCCCATCTCAATCAGGTCGCCGAGGTTATTCTGTCTGAAAACATCATCCTCACAAAACCGCTCACCGATGTTGTATCTCAACAACTGATCGAGACCGAAAAACATTTGAAGGCTTTGGTCGATATCCACACCGGAGCGGTGCAGTGGTTTATGGACCGGGTGACTCTGAGGACCTTTCAGGATATGGTGGCTTCTTATTCCATGATGTGGATTTATGCCATGCAGATTATGCAGCTGTGAGCAGTCTTTATTTCTTCTTCTTCTTCTGGGAATAGAGGTTGATACTGACTGAACTTTAAATAGTGACAGCGACGAGAAACAGATCCAAAAGATGGAGTGTAGGGCTGGCAAGGATATTGTGGCGCAGGCAAAGAGGGACGCCGAGAAGGCGTGGGAGAATGTTGAGGAGGCTAAGACGAAACCGCTGATGCCTTTGATCCTGGCGAGAAAGGAGGAGAGGAAGAATCTAGCGGGGTCTGGATCTGATAGTTGATGCGTCAGTCGTGGTGGATATGTTTTGAGTTTGAGTATGGCATGGCGCCGACTCGGAACTCTGTAATTGTTGATTATGGTCATGATTCATTCAGCACAAGCGTGGGTATTGTCTTGGGAAGCAAGTATTAACTATCAGCTATGTTTTGCAGCCATCTGATTAAGCGTGCCAAAAAGGAAAAGAGGAAGACAAAAAAAAAAAAAAAAAAAAAGAACAAACAAAATGAAAAATGCTGCAAACAGGCAGAATCAAAACAAAAATAGAGTTAAGCCATGAACTATATCCATCCCGTAATTCCATAAAACAAGCCACCGACCAAACTCCCTTCAACACATACATACACACACATATCACTCCTTCACACCCTCAAAAGCCCCCCAAAGCCTCCCAAAATCTTCGCTCCCCCTCTCGACTTGGCACCCCTTCCTCGTGAGCGCCAACCACTTCTCGTCCCCGGGACTTTTACCCTCACCCAAATCCTTGTACACCCTCACACTCACAACCAACTTTCCATCTTGCTGAAACCCGGGCTCAACCGGCTCGCAAATCACTCTCGTCTCGGTAAAGCACTTTTCACATCCCAACAGCATCACCTCCTTTTCTTCGTTTTCTTTACTCTCACTGTTCAACTTCTCCCCCTCACTTTTCCACTCGCGCTTCTCTTCCGTTCCCTCGCTTTTGGTAACAGTAAAATGAACACCGGCGGACCTGACGCCGTTCTTGCCTTCCCCCCCGTGACTCGTGAATTTGAGATGGGTGTGCGGACAAGGGTTGAAATCGCGGTATCCGGACCCGATCAGGCCGGTTTTCACTATTGACCGCGCGTGCGCTGTTGGGTCGGGCGTCCACCCGCCTAGGTCCGCGCCGAGGGTGAAGGCCAGGTTGATGCGGAGGGGGATTGTGGAGTTGTAAAGGATGGGGGAAATGTCCCATGATAGGTTTGGGTTTGAGCCGGTTGTGGAGGCGCATTTTAAAAAGTCCGAGTTGGAAGAGGGAGAGGGGGAGAGCGAGAATGAGTTGAGATGGTAGAAGGAGAGGGTGTAAGGCAGGGATTTGTGGATTTTGGGGAGGGTTGTTAGGGTTCCCGAGGTTGGGTCGCGGGGGAGGTTGGACGAGATCTCGGCTTGTTCGGCAGGGTGGTGACGCGGGCTTGAGGAGGATTGGCGTGCGGCTGGTTTGGGCGTGAGCGGCTTCAGAGATTCGTTATCAAAGAAGAGGGTAGAGTCAAAGTGGATTGGCTGATGAGAAGGGTTGTGCTTGTTGCAGCCGTCTGTCGGGCCGTGGACGCAGGGGAGGTTTCCTTTCCATGGGTTTGCGGGGGGGACGAGCTCGTCTGTGAGGGAGGGGATGGGTGCCGCGATGGACGGCTCTCTGTGTCGGGTGAAGAGGTTCTTGATGAAGCCCATTTCTTCTTCTTCTTCCCTTTTGTGTATGATGAGGAGTCTGAAGGAGGTCAAGTTAGACAACGGGTAGACGGTATTTATTAGTGTCATGAGATGAGATCAAGTCCTCCCGAGACTAATATCGCCAAGATCTTCTAGATCATTTTGAGAAAGAGGAAACGAGCCTTGGCCAGCGATGAATGGTCAAATTCGTGGCGCAGTTCCCTTTTCGGCTCGGCATTGAACAGGCATTTGACAAGACGACTTTGAATCGCGTCGCCGAGATATCCCAAAGGGGAAATCGAGGCAACCCGCGGACTTGATCCCAAGCTGGAACTTCCCAAGCTTGCAAATCAATGTATCCTTTTGACAGAAAACTTGTATGAATTATTGGTTGAGCTGGGCCAGCCGCGACGCTTTGATGATACTAACCAAATCTTGACATGGAATCGTGCAAGATTAGACTAAAAAAAACCATATCTTGACAGCAGACAGATGTAATATATGATGGGCTTTGAATTCTTAAACTCCTTGTCCTCAGACCAATGGCTGACAGGCACTACCCAGAGAACTCCTGCATAAAATGAGACCGAACTTCGTACCATCACAATAAATCAAATTGATAACATTGTACCCTCTCATTCACGCCAGTTCAAATCAACCCAGCCCTGGCAGCCTCACCGCCACCATCAGCCATCAAATCCTCGACCTTCTGCTTCCCCTTCATGCCACCACGCTCACCAACACCCATACGCCTTGCCACATATCTCTGCGCAACAATACCAACGGAAAGACTCAAGGCCTCCTCAACCCACTCAGCAACCCACTCCCTGGGGTCAACTCCACCACTCTCAATAATCTCCCTAATCTCGCCAGGAACCTTTCCAAACTGCGCCTCAAACTCTTCATCTTCCTCATTCTCTTCCTCACCACCCCCAACAGCAGGTACGGCATCCAACCACCGGATCCACTTGGCCGGGACAGCCTGACTAACAGCCGAATACTGGATATCATGCACAGGATCGAGGATGTAAACAGCAAAGCAAACCTGCTCGTTCTCATCCTCATCCTCCGACGACTCATCGTCCTCATCCTTCTTCTGCGCAGCAGAGCTAGGAGCAAAAAGGGCCTTTCCGCCAGAAAGTGAAACGGCCTGGACAGACAAGAAAATATCCGAGCTCCTCACAGGGTTGGACTCGGATACAGGTTCCAAAGCGCGCTGTCTGGCTGCTTCAACACCTCCCCGGGCAGCAAAGTATTCCGAAGCATATCCGTCGGCATTTGCCCTGCAGAGCTTGGTGCCCTCGACTAACCCACCCACAATTCCTAGGTTGCGCGGGCTATTGGGGTCGGTGGCGCGCCACCAGGGGCCATCGCGCCATCCAGCCGTGGATTGGTTCGCTGCTGACGAGGATTCCTGCCCACGTTGAATGACCAGGAGATCTCCGCCCTCGACTTGAGCCATGACGCGGTTGAACACTGCATAGATGAGGGGATCGAGGGAGGGATAGCCGACCAGGTCGTGGGTGATGTGGATGAGGAGACGCTCGTGGGAGGAAATGGGAGGTGCGAGGGTGTGTAGGATGGTGGTTAGGGATGGAAGAGCGCGGTGGCGGAGTTCGTCGCCTGATTTGGAGAACAAATTGTCAATTAGAGTTCACCTTTGCAAGAACAAGAGGTGAAACAAGGGAAAAGAAAGACATACCCAACCCACGTAGAGCACCGACGTTTCCGCGCACTTGATCAGCCCATTTGCGGGCTTCCTCGTTTTGTTGCACAACCTTGACCACAGTCTCGGCTTGCTTCATAGCTGCCGTAGCGGTGGACAAGAGTCCTCCCCACCAGCCACCGCCGCCACCGCCAGTTGTTTGCGTCTTTTCGGAAGCATCGTGGAGCTCCGAGCTGGCGGCGCTCGGGGTGGCATGGTAAGAAGCGGTGCTCTCTGCGGATTTGCGCGTGGAGGAGCTATCGACGGCGGGAGGAGGGGTATTGGCAGCCGTGCGTTTGGCAGGCGATGCCTTGGATGCAATCTCGCGGATGCGCGGGGTGTGAGGCCGTGGGGCCTTTTCCTCCTCGAGCTGGTTCTCGAGGTCGGCTAAGGGATCAAACTCGGCAGCTGCATCGGTGGGCTTTGCCGTCTTGCTGGATGATGCGGGAGCTGGTTTGCTGGGTTTGGTAGGCTTCTTGGGCGCCGTTTCTTCGCCGAGATCCTCGAACAGCGCATTGATCTCGTCATCGGCTGTCTGCGACCGGTCGGTGGTCATTGTGGGTTGGGGTGTGTCGGTTGCTCAATTAAAGTTATGGGGCGGAAATGTTAGAAAGCGTAAAAAGAAGTCGGAAAAGGCAATGTGCTGGCGATAAGGTTCAGAGTGGCATCCCTGGCTTCAGCTTGCATCTGCGTCACGGGCGGGTCCAGGGGTTATCCAGTCCCTCCAAGGCTGAAGCTGGAGTGCATCGGCCCGCTGACTCTTTTGCATCATTCCATTGGTCCGCTTTCAGACTTGCAATTCCAAACAGGGGTTCCAGGTCGCCAGCTGGTGGCAGCCCGAGCGTGGGGCACATGCCAAGCGGCACAGGGTGACAGGATGCGATTGGTCTGGGCTTATTCGGGAACCTCCAGAAATTGACGTGAGAAGAAATCTACGAAATAATTACCACGGTAAAGACGAGCAAGACTTAGACAATACCATCCGAGATATTCAACCCAACCAACAATAAATCGGACAATTAGAGCCCGAATACTAACCCTCCTGCTATTGTTCAATCACTTTCCAAGTCTTTTTCAGTTTTTCATTTCTTCCGAAAAAGGGATATACCCTTCCCTGTTTTCCCCTTCCAAGCGACTGGACCAACCGGATCTGACCTTGACCCTGACACGTTGGATGCCCGCTTAGTGCGAATCTCTTTTTTCGCCTCACAAGCTCACTCTCTCTTACACACACACAACTCCACAACAAATTCAATCTCCCACCACCCTCAACGTCAACATCCTCAGCTGCATCTCCCACTCCCTCGAGACGGCTGACATCTTGTGTGGGAATCACCAGATTGAATTACACAAGCCAAAAATGGACCGCGGTAGAGGTGGAGGTCGCGGGCGCGCAACCAAGAAACGTGCCACACTCCCTTCACACCACCAATTTCAGGAGACAATCAGCAACTCTCCAACCCCTCCTCCCATGCCTGTATCAAACATGCCATCACACCGTGGAGGCAGAGTCCGACCTGCAAACCCAACTCCCCATCGCCCCTCTTCGCCCACGGCAGACACCTTCCGTGTTACTCCGAGGGGAACAGCAGCAGACCGCCCAGCCCGCACTCACACTTTTCACTCCACCTTCATTCTGGAATCGCCATCAACGTCAGCATCAACATCAACATCAACCGCCGTCAACATGACAGATCTTCCTCCCTCAGCCCGAAAGAGAGCAAAGACGTTTGAGACCACAAGCAGCTTTGATGGTGCAGAGGACGAGGCTCACTCCAAGGGCGGCCACTCCCTGCGCAAGAGGACCCGCATTGATTACACTCAGATGATCGATGACGAGCTTGGTCTCGCCGCAGCAAGAAATGGAGATTTGGTACCCAGCAGGTCAGCGACTACCCCCGGTGCCCGCTCTCGAAAGAGGAAAGGTGCCCATTCCCAGGATGACACTGATGAGGATGTCGACGATTTCAGCTCAAACCCAAATCCAAAACGTCGCCGTGCTGACAAGGAGCCTGGCCATGCGCGCAACGCTTCTCGTCGTCGCAACCCAGCAAGGAAATCGGTTTCGGAAATCAGTCCTTACGTTTACCATCCATCCGATAACGATGCCGTTCAGGATACTATTATGGTTGGAGTTTCAATGGACGTCGCAGTCACCGATGAAGAGTCCGACCATTCATCCTTCCAGGAGTCCGAGTCACCATCATCTCCAGAGGGAAAGCAACCTATTCAATCACAACCACCTCAGCCATATTACCATTCCGAGCAACCTCGAGTTCGGTCGCCATCTCCACCACCGTATTCATCACATCCGATCACAACGGTTGAAAAAGAATCAGTTTCGCTGTCCCACCCATCTGAAGGTTTTGTCTCGTCCAATCCGGAACCCAACGAGCCTAATTGGGTCTCTGCGACTCTTTTACCCGCTGCCCCCACCCAACCATCCCAAGTGCAACAACATGCGCGCGAGGTGACACCAGCCGAAATTTCACGCTCGCCAGAGCCGATCCTGGCAGAACCGGAGGAGAGGCCGACAGAGGTAATACCAACAATCCAGCCCGCAGAGGAGACTGCTGTCGAGCCAGCGAGCTTGGCAGAAAAGATTTTGTCGCAGGAAACTCAACCCGAACAGCTCGGCGCGGAAACCGGCCCAGAAGAGGACAAGTCTGGAAAAGTAGAAACGGTGGATCAGGATGTTGAGACGGTAGAAGAGGATGATCGGATGGAAGCGGAACAGGGCATCTCATCCACACAAGAACCAGAACAGCAACCAGGCAAGGCAGAGGAGACTGCGACGACGGCACCGACACTGCAGCAGGAAGCCGAGTCGGATAAAAAGACGCCGTCCGAGCTTTTGCCGCTTCCCCAGGCGGACGGGCCGGCCGAGGCCGAAGACAAATCCGAACCTTCGCCTCCGGCACGGGCGCCAACACGGCCAGTGCTGCGCGCTCCCAAGCCGGTCGGCCCCGCGCGGTTCGGCCAGCTCGAGCCAATCTACGCGTCCGAGACGCCGTTTGCAACTCGGCTGGGGCTTGAGCCCTACGAAGTGGAGGATCAGATCCTCCCAGGGCCGTACAACGAGTGGGTGTACCCCGATGAGGGGCTGGTCACCCCAGTCCAGACTCCCACTCCCACCCCGACCCCAACTCCCATCCCCAGGGATCGTGGGTCTGGGGAGGTGGTGTGGGATGTCACCCAACCCCTCAGGGAGAAGCAACTCTTTGCTTTACACAAGCAAGAGTCCTCGAGGCGGAAGGCGGCCGGGGTCCCACCCATCAGTCTGACGGGCTTCTACAACGACTGCGTTCGGCGGCACAAAGCAGCCAAAAGCCAACTGCCACGTTCCGGGGCTGGGCCGATTTCTGCGCCCACGGAAACTTTCAAAGCCGTGGTCCAGCAACCAACGGCCTCGGGCGACGAGACTCCTCGGAGCGGTTCGCAGGCTCCAGAGTCACAAGTCCCGACGGCAGCACCGTCGCCAGCACCTATCGAGGACGAGAGAATGGAGGACCCAGAGGAAGAGGTCATCGAGCGGCCACCGACCAAGCGCAATGGCCCCGCGGACCCCATTGAAGTCACTCGAAACTACCCGCACCAGTACTCTTTCCCGAAAGTCCGTGACCCTACCGATATCTCGGATCTACTCGAGAACTTCGAGGACATGGATACCGATACTCTCTACAGCACCGTTGCCGCTGCTGTGGAGACTTTGGATGCCTACCAGCGAGAGTACTACGAGCTCAAGAAGATTCTGGATGATGAGGAGAACGCCAAACGTCGACAAGCCAACGACAAGACAATTGTCAATTGGGAGAATCGCCAAAACTACGAAGAGCCGTTGCCTATGCGTCGCCACCATGACGACGCCATCAAAGGTCCACCGCCGTTTGAAGTACGTGGTGCTAGAGCTCCCAAGCCATACATCGATGACCCTGTTCTGGAGCATCAGCGGGAGGAGGACCGGATCATGGCGCAAGTTTACGGATTCAAGCACAACAACCATCCCACCCAGGTTGGCCGACAGAACCCCGAAGAGCAACGCTGGGAGATGCCCGAGACTCGTCTCAGGGAGCGTAAGAGGACCGAAAAGGGCGCGGAGCTGGCCGAAGAGAACGTCGTTGAAGGCAAGCGAGCCAGGAAGCCGCGTTATGTGTCAGACCAAAGCAAGGACCCCAGCCGATCTGGGACTCCTGTTCTTGGTCTCGGCACTGGTAGGCGTCAACGCAAGACTACCGCACTCTCTGCGGTCAATGGCGATAGTAGAGCTACACCCGAAGTGGTGCTCCCTCCTCCTTCTGAGAACGTGTTAGAGATGACACCCCGGAAGGCACGTGCCGCAGCTGCCGCAGCTCGTGCTCGTCAAATGGCAGAAGATCGAGAGGAGACGCCAGTTGCTATTTTCGCCGAACCGGAGAGCATGCAGGCTGATGAGGAGGACGTCTCACGACGACCCAAGCCAGTCCAAAAGCGCGTCCGGGGTGCCAACAAAGCTCCTACCTCGGTTCCTACAACTGAAGCCACAAAGACTGCCGCCAAAGGCAAAGCACGCGCCACTAAAGGTCATGCAACTACAGAGATTTCAAGCTCGTCATTCTACAGCACCCCTTCTCTGAACGCACAGTTTAATGATTACAGGCCGGGAACGGCGTCATCCGAAGAGTCAAATCGTACGGCAGAGACCAACGAGTCGGCGTATTCTCTCCGCGACAAGCCCAAGCGAAACTTCCTTCTTGAGAACGATCCTGAGCTTGAGCCAAGGCCTAAGAGGCGCGTTAGAACCGTGGCTGCCCAGAAAGCCGACACTTCCGGCCCCCAGAAGGTGGATGATGTCAATGAGGGGAAGAAGGCCAAGAGAGTACGAAAGCCCGCAGCCCCAGCAGCAACCAATGCACCAGTATCGCTTGAGCCTACCACATCTGCCCACGCGCAAGCACCAGAACCGGCACCTGCACCTGGTCCCGTGCCGCAGCCCGAGCTCGCCTATCCTCTACCGCCTATTGTCTCTCAACAACTGGCTCCCCCACCGCCACCTCCTCCCGCAGGGGGTTTGAAGGCGCCCACAATTTTCTTCACCAACCCCGTGACGGCTCATACCATCGCTCCAGCTCCTCCCCCACCCGGGCCATTCATGCACACCTTTAATGCAGTGACCAGTTTCCCACACAGTTTCCCTCCTCCACAGGCGGACCCACCGGCAATTAAGAAGCCAATCACTCGCATCAAGGTTACCAACGGCCCTTCTCAGGGCGGTCAGTCTGCAAACAGCAAGAATGGCAACAGCTCTGAGGGACGTCATTCAAATGGCGGCAAGAAGGTCACCAAGGTTAAAGCCTCTAAGCCCGCGTCGGCGCTGTCTCCGAATGGGTTGATTGATGGGAAGCTGCCCACTCTTAGTCAACTGGCTGCTGAGGTGCCTGAGAAGAGTTATTCGGAGATGAGCAAGAGCGAGAAGATGAGCTGGTCAATGAGACGTGAGTTTTCATGGTGTTCGTTTTTTTTTTTTTTTTTGTATCGTATACTAACATGCAGTGTTCAGGTCGTTGGGCATCAGGCGAAATGCAGGGCGCTGTCGAGAAGCGTAGAACAACTTTGGCTAACAAGAAAGCCGAAAAGGCGAGCACCAACGAGGGCGGCTCGAATCCGGGTTCTGGAGCATCTACTCCTCAGCCTCAATCTGGTGTTCTTCATCCTCCTCCACAGGAACCTCATCAGCCTCAGCAGCAGATGATGACTTTGCCGACTCAAGGACCACTCGCCTTGCCTGGACCGTATGGAGACCAGGGGTATGTGGGCATGCAACCGCCTATACAGATGCAGATGCAGCAACCTCAGGGATATGGAGGACATGGACACCCGCATGGTCATGGTCACGGTCATGGTCATGCTCATCCATTGCCTCCGCCTTCGCCGATGCAGATGGTCCCTGGTGGACAGCCCGGTGGACAGATGGTGTTTCAGTTTCCTGCGCAGCCACAGCATCCGCATCCTGGCTTTGCTCCGGGGCAGCATTACTAGTATTGATGCGAACTGCTGAGGGAGGACAGCCGTGGGGGAAGCAATTCGCGGTTAATTGTCTGGTCGAAGGCTTGATTGAGTCTAGTTGGACATATTGGAATGTCTTGGTCACTGTTGTTGACATGAAGACCAATTTTATTGTTTCTACCAAGTTACAGTCATAAAAAGGCGTCACATTGTTTGAGGGAAATAGAATTGATGAGAGCGTCAGGATGGGAGAGAAGCATTGAAGCATTGAAGGAGGTGGGGCGTGGAATTGTGGAAGCATTTACATCTGGAAAAAAGCATGGCAGTAGGTATCTTGTTTTTTTTTGAGGTCCAAAAAGGGGTGTTGGGTAGCATGCTTAGTGACTCGGAGATGGAAGGTTTGGCGCACACGGCAGAGGCCTGGACGCGGGGTGGTTTAGCCTGCTCTGGTAGTTGATACATTGAAGCTGTGTATGTACATGTGCACCGTATCCTTTGTTTGAACATTCGTGTTGTATGTGACATGTTGTGTGTATAATCTCGTGACGGGCATTGACTCCAATGGATGAAAGCGCGTGAGCGAATATTGCTGGATAGATGGTATTGAAGAACCGACGTCGTTGGGCTGTCTGTCCTGAGATGAAGTTCGGAACATTAGTAAGGTACACCGTGGATGTGACGGACTGAGGATGAAGATTAAGGCGTGATAGGGGGCATATCAGACGATGTCGGCTCAAATGACATTTTGGATTGTGTGTGTGTGTCCGCATTTTGTCTTTTGAGACAGTTTTGGAATAGGGAACTTGTGTCATCATGTTTGTTTTTTGCTGAGTTCATGTTATATGTAAAAGATAAATTTGGTGGGTTGGTTCTTGCCTTTTCAAGTTCTTTCACTGGGTACCTGTAAGTTTGCCGACAGAAAATTCAGTGCGTGTAATGCGGTGAAATGTACATACAGTACAGTAACTTCAAGACGAAGTAGGTACGTAGTTCGGTTTTTCAATCCGAAAGATTGCAGTGTGCTATGTAGATAACACTTTTGCATTTCTGATACGAATTTTTGTACTTTTTTTTTGCAAAATCGGAGAGGTGACGGTATGTGGAAGGGTAGTAGGTAGGTATTTATTTTATTTTGCTTGATTTTGATTTTGAGTCGTATGTACACATGCACTTGATATAGGTCAATAAGTAGGTAGGTATGTGCCTGCCTACCTTACTCGGATCTTCGATCTCGGCTGTTCTGGAAAATCAAGGCCTTGTAAATTTGCTTATTCATTCAAGCATATTGTAAGGATGATTCATCCTCAATTGCGAGATGAGATCCTGCCAAAAATTTGTCCTTTGGTTGTCGGTGGGAGACGGATGAGGTTGAATCAGGATGAATCATAATGACTTTTTCTGATCCACGGCCCCCGAGATGGTGGATATTGGCTTGGATTTAGGTAGTATTCAGGTACCCTCTGTGTAGGCATATAAGACAAGGGGTGAGGATTCGTTGGTGTGGATAGAAAGAAAGCCGAATGGAAAAGGTGACTAAAGATGATTCATCGTATTCTTGAGCGTGCTTTCAAGTTCCCAGGTATTTTTGGAGTATCGGTAGTGATGGGGAGGGAGGTATCCCGGATGAATGAATGAGTTGGGATGAATCATAATTGCGTATCCCCAGGTTGGTTCATGCACAGTATGGACATACACCAAGTGTACCTACCTACCTAGAGCGGGAGAGAGAGACCGAGCTACCTCGCTAAAGTATCCTGCCATTATTCAAGATGAGATTTTTAAGAGTGTGATTAAAATAATACGAGATGTAAATGGCAAAGCGTTGTAAGGTGAGACTGATCATTCCGGTTGATTCAGAGATGCCTTACCCATGAGAATCGGCCAGCGGACGGGACTGCCAGGTGTATTGACAGCTAGGAAGCCTGAACGCACTCCGATGAATGTATGTAAAAATAAAAAATAAAAAAATAAAAATAAAGGCCCCTTCCGTTTCAACGATATTTTTAATGACGATAATAAATAAAGAGCTCGACTAGTACGGTTTATTGCCGTCTCTTGTTCCCCAATTGGAAAGTTACCTCAATCAAAACACCGTCGTTTCTTCTTCTCTCGCTTCTTATTTTCTTCTTTTTGTTCAAAAAGAACTTCCCTCGCAGTATTCATAATCACGCTCGCATCCTCGTCCGACATCATGCCTGCCGGGACACGGATGAGTTTGCGGTTCGTCTGGCGCAGAAACATTACACCGTCACGGGCATTTTCATACGCAGCCTTTGCCGTGACGGCATTGTTTCGGTCCCTCCAGTTTCGAAATTAGGGCCTCTCCTATTCTCGTAACTTCTTGGGACGGCAGAAGCCCTCGCTGGAGGCGAGCCATACACTAAAGGAAATAAGGCTCTGCCGGCGGTGTAGCAGTTATGTTGGCGTCGCTGGAGCTGTAGCTCTTGAAGTTACGGGGCGGCACTTTGATCACCATTGCTGCTGAGCCCCAGTCTTTAGTCCGACTAAGCATACTCTGCAAGGCGCTGAGACGAGCAGTGGCAGCCCTCGGTTGGCTTTTGTCCTCATGATCCACAAGGGAGTGCGGGCTCAAGGGTGACTTGGGTTGACGAGGCTTCGTGTGATTAGTCTGCGACGGCTGTTTCGGTGTTGCCTGGATACTTCCTAAACCTAGAAGCCCGGGAAGTGGTACTGTCGGGCACCATGTACCAGAAGCCTCACTGAGCTGATCGGAGGCTTGCATGGGCAATGTTGAGAAGAATGCCAAATTGGCAGGCGTGCTGTTTCGGTCCTCATCCAGACAGGCCAGGGTTTGATTCAAGGCCGATGCCCATATCCAAGGATGGAACTGTGCAACGCTTGCAGCGGGACGTTCTGGCGGGTCCCGTGCCATGGACATTGTAACAAAATCAATGGCAAGGAGGCTTTCTAGACCATTCTCACGAAGGCGAGGAATTGGGAAGGGTTCTCCCTGGTAATATTGCACCAAGCCTGCAATGGAGTCGAACGCGGTACATCCAGTGAGCATCTGGACAACCGTCTCACCGAGACACCAAATGTCGACCTTGGTTGGGTCGGCCATTTTCGGGTCGCTCCCACCCAGTCCAAGGATTTCTGGGGCCCAGAAGCCCGGCGTGCCCCTTATCGTTGAAGCTCCGACGGCATCCCCAGCTCGCTTGCTCAGACCTAGGTCGCAAAGCTTTACCCACCATTCGTCGGGCGGCTTGGCCTTGATGAGGATGTTGGCCGGCTTGAGGTCTCTATGGGCAAAGCCTTCGTCGTGCATCATGGCTAAACCAGCCACTATCTGCGACGTCACGTCCCTGACGTGAGCTTCTGGCATTTTTCCGACGTCATCCAAGTATCTTCTCAAATCCCCGTGCTCACAGTACTCCATTGCAATACACAGCCAACCGGTGAGTTCGTACCATCCATAAGACTTGACGAAAAACTCGGCGTATTTTTCCTGTGAGAACTTTGCCAGGGCTTCGAGCTCACGCACATAGCGCACTGTCTCGGAAAGGCTTTTGTTTTGGCCAATGCGGATGGCCTTGACAGCGCGCTTCTCGTTCGCCTCGCTACTAGTATTCTCTTTGCGCTCGACCCATACCGTTCCGCCACCACCCTGGCCCAAAATCCTGTTGTCAACTCGTGTCCATCTCTCCTCTCTCGAAGCAGCTCGACGACCGGTTCGACGGACATGGATCGTTGTGGCGCCTTGCACTCTTGCCTGAAGCTGGGTGTCGCGAACGAGCTCGGGAAGCCGCGAAGGATTTGATGAGGTTGCCATGGTGGATTAGACTGAATGCGGGACGATTCTTGGATGGATGTTGAAAAAGGAACTTCCCGACGGCTGTGCACGGCATGCTTGATATCGGCGCAGCACACCCAATCACAATCACGGCTCCTCGGCGCTTGTATGCCTATTCATGCACCTTTCCAATTATGGCTTCCCCGCACCATCCTTCCAGACGTCCAAACATCATCATAATAATTATCTTGTCAACCCCGGCGCAGGCCCAGGCCCATTCCCAATATGGAAATCGCCGGTGTCGTCCTGGCCATCCCAGGAATTGTTGATTTGTGTCTCAAGTATGGAAAAGAGCTCAAATACCTCTGTTCGGCACTCAGGCAGGCCGATACAGAAGTCTCGGAGAGAGTGATACGACTCGACAATGGCTGGCTGCGATTCCAGCATCAGCTAAATTTCCTCCAACGGACTCACCACGTCATGGAAGAGGACCATCGAGACATTTGTGCGCAAACCCTTCGTGTCCTCCTGGCCAAATTGGAGATTGTCACCGACATGCTCCGTCGGCTGGTGAGGAAGGAATCCGACAAGACAGTCACCGTCAGAAAAACCAGATATGCCCTCAAAAAAGAAAGCCTGGACAAGGCGATTGAGGAGTTCGAGTCCTGGCAAGGCATCGCCGACCAGTCGTGGTACCTCCTCATGAGGATCGCAGACACACAAGTCGACAAAGCACTCGAAGCAGGCGACACGGCGGCCGCCATCCCTTCAACCATCGCAATCCGATCCGGACTTCGGCCCCCACAAGCGCCACAAGCACAAGCGCAAGCAGCAGCAGCAGCAGCAGGAACAACAGGAACAGCAAGCCCTCGACTGACCTTTCCCGCCGAAGAAGTTGCGAAAATGACAACAAAACGAATTCCCTACTCCGACACCATCCTCGCCGGGCACCCAGGATACGTTCCCTACCTCCTCAACCACATCAACTGTGACGACAAGACCAGATACAGCACCGTCAAGCAAGACGCCCGAGACCTAGTCCGCAAACTCCAGCACAAAGATCCCCAAACTTTCGGCCTCCTATCCTGCAAAGGCCTCGGCACTCCCTCATGGACCCCCCACGACTCGGGCAGAAAAACATTCACAATGGTCTTTCGCGTCCCATTCCCAAATAATCCCAACACGGATCCAAAATCCTTACGGGAGGTACTCCTCACTTTCCCCCCACCCAAATCGCTCTCGATACGATTCGACCTGGCCAGACAGCTAGCCCGCTCAGTCTCATACGTGCACACATTTGGATTCGTGCACAAAAACGTCAGACCGGAATCGATCCTCTTGTTCTCTTCTACGCCCGGCACGAAAACAATTATATTAGAACCCGATTCCAAACAATCCTCTTCTCTTTTCCTGCTCGGTTTCGAAAACTTCCGCAGCGAGCGCGCAGCAAGCGCCTTCACGAGCGATAACGACTTCACCAAGGATTTATACCGCCATCCTTCGCGTCAGGGCTACAGTCCGACAGAGTACTACAGCATGCAGCACGATATATACAGTCTCGGAGTGTGTCTACTGGAAATTGGCTTATGGAGATCGTTTGTAAAGTATCAAGCCAATCGGGACTGGCGGACCAGGTATAGTGATGCTGGTAACTTTGCGGAAACGCTGGCGCAGCGGTTTGTTAATGCGGATCACTTCCCGGCGTTGGAGGGAACTAAAGACACAAAGGGGTTCTTCTTGGGCGTCGTGAGGGGTAGGCTGGCGCAGTCCATGGGGACGAGGTACGCCGAGATTGTGGAGACCTGTTTGACTTGTTTGGATCCGGGGAATGTTGATTTTGGAGACGAAAGGGAGTTTGAGGATGAGGATGGGATTCGAGTCGGGGTTAGGTATATCGAGAAGGTTGTGATGGGGCTGAGTCGGTTGTTTGTTTGATCCCACGGCAAATGGATTGGGTGCTAGAATACGGAGTATACTACATGCACCTTGTTCTCTATCTGGTTTAGCGTGATACTCCTGTAACATTTCTGAATGGTCATTCTAGCGAAAAAGGAAGATCAGCGTCACACGACGCCTGCCCAAGACCTTACCTCGGCATCTGCAGCAGAACTCCACACACAGCCACCAACGATTATCAACATGTCGGAATCACCACCACTGCCTCCACGGCCGGGCTATCAATACAGCAAACTTCCCCCTCGCACAGTCAGAGTTCTCAACGTGTTCAGCGGAAGTGGAGATGACGTCCTTACCTGCACCCTCGGAAGTTTCCATCTCGACCACCTGCCTGCTTACGAGGCCTTGAGCTACTGCTGGGGCGACCAGCACGAGAAACATGAAATTATCGTCAGCGGTTGCAATTTTCAGACCAGCACGAATCTTCACTCCGCCCTGCTCCGTCTGCGACTTCCTGATCGTTCACGTCTCCTCTGGGTTGACGCCATCTGCATCAACCAAAATGACATCCAAGAGCGCAACGAGCAGGTCTCGTTGATGAGAAGTATCTACCAGCGGGCAGGTTGCGTCCTGATATGGCTGGGCGGACCCATCATGGTCAACGACGAGGAGACGTGGCCCATTCCCGCCCTTGTTGAGGCCGAGGAAAAGAAGCTAAAGCGCAACGACCTCCCCATCCGACACGGCACAAGAGGCTGGATTGAGTTTGTCGTAAAGGGGGAATGGGTATTCGGGGCCGGTGATCTGGAAGACAGGAGATGGAACGCCATCATCAAAGCTCTGATCTTGCTTCTCCAGAGGCCGTGGTTCCTTCGCACCTGGATCATCCAGGAAGCTGCTCTGGCCAAGCACGCAACAGTGGTTTGCGGAAGTCACTGCGTGGACTGGGAAACCTTTTGCCGTGCAGTCAACTATGCTATCGATCTGGATTACTTCGCCATGACGTCTCCCGAGATCTACAGCGCCCTTCGCAACATCGACCGCGCCAAAAAGCGAATCGAATCAGGCCAATTCCCCAAACCGCTCGACCTGCTGGCCGGATTTAGAATATTCGAGGCAACAGATCCGCGCGATAAATTCTTTGGCATTTTGGGCTTGCTCGACCCTTTGGATCTCGAGGGCATTGGGCTCAAGCAAGCCAACTACGACATGGACCTCGTGGACGTCTACATCCAAGTAGCCATAGACTGTATAACCCTCGAAGGAAACCTCGACGTTCTATCCGTGGCAGGCGAAAGCTGTCTGAGAGACGATAACAACAACAACAACAACGCCCTCCCCAGCTGGGTTCCCGACTGGACCGTCCACCAAGAAGGCCTCAAACCCATCCATCCCAGATTCCTCTCAACGCTGTCCTTTGGAAACTACCAACAAATAAGCCCCCAATCCGCCAGCTGTGACACCCCTCTAACCTTCTCCATCTCGTCCGACAAACGCGTCCTCACACTCTCAGGTTACGTCTGGGACAAAGTCACCAAAGTAAGCAACGTCCTCTCGCGCGACTACTACGAACCGGACGAGTACCACCCGCTCTACCAAGCACGCTCCCCCGAAATCCAGGAGCTCTTCATCGAACCTGAAGCAGAAAAAGCCGTTGCCGTATTCCAAGAATGGGAACTCATGTGCGGTATACCGCCTGATTCTGACTCTGACTCTGACTCTCACACAAGCGTGCCATATCCTTTTACCTCGCAAGACCCACACCAAGTTTTCTTTCAGACCGTCCACGCCAACTGCTTCCCCGGGGGCAATCCCTCCGACACGCGAAACCGGTTCAATATATACTACGAGCCCTTTCGGCGCTTACCGCCGCTGATAAAACTACTCGAGGAAAGACCGGAGAAAAAAAACGGCGCCAAGTTGGCGGCCCGTCTGAAATGGGTGAAGAAGGCCAGTCCCGATTTTGTTAGGTTTATGGGGAGTTATGCCAAGTTTTTGTGGCCCAAAAATGTGCAGTACCGGCCTACCATGGTTGGGCTGCATCGCGTTATGGTCAAGACGGCGAAAGGGTACGTGGGGTTGACGGCTAAGGGTGTGAGGGAGGGGGATTCGGTGGTGTTGTTTAAAGGGGGGAGGATGCCGGTTGTTGTTAGGGAGGTTGAGGGGGAGGAGGGGGAGGAGAAAAGGTGGAGGCTTGTGGGGGATGCGTATGTGCACGGGATTATGGGTGGTGAGGTTTGGGATAAGAGGAGGTGTGGGGAGATGAGGATTGCATAGGATCATGCAGTTGTGGAAATAGATATGAAATCACATTGGACAGGCAGAGGCTAGAGTATGAAGACTAGAGCTTGGGATAGTAACCACCCCAAGCAGCGTGGTCACGCAATTTTAGTAACTTGATTATTCCCGGATTTAGATCCCAGACTCACTCACCCCCAGGCTTGGAATGAAAGAGTCTTGTGCTCTATTGTTTTAGCTCCCTAGAATCAGGGATAATGATATAGGCCATAGGTTTTGAAATATTACTGCTTCATCCAGATACCTACTGGTAGCTGTAATAGTAATGGAGGGCTCATGTTGACGACACACGCAGAGCTCGGGTGTGTCGTCGTCGAGGACCTGACTGTACGATGGAATATACCGACCGAGCATTCCTCTTCATTTCCCCAAATTGGAAGATTGGGCTAATGTTGCGACTACAAGTAATTATAGACCTGTATGCCATATTATCAAAATTCATAGCACTGAACAGCCCGCTTCAAAACTGCTGCCACCTCTGTCTGGAAAAACACCTGGGCATCATCCCCGACGGGCCAAGGTCGGTTCCCTCTGTTGTGAGTGCATGCAATTGTGTTTTTTTTTTTTTTTTTTTTTTTTTTTTTTTATACAAAATCTCGTTTTTCACCGGCAGGGGTTGTTGCAGTCGGATCTTTTTTTGGAAATTGACCAACAAAAGTCAATTTTTTTTTTTAAAAAAAAAACCGGGGTTTCTGCACAACTTCCCAACAGTCGTTGAGAATACCTAATAAGCTCCCGCAGGCGGGAGGCCTAAACTTAGTGCGTCGCAATTGACTCTTTTTCTTAAACCACCCTATTTGTAAACCGCGGCGCAATGCTGCGTTCACTTTTACGGCCCTTTCGCCCAGTTTGGAAGCCCCTCTCGTTTTCCAACCATGTCCCACTGGTAGCACCACACCAAACGATTGAAGAGGAGACCCTTCCAGACTATCTGGCGAGTCGTTACTATCCTGTCCACATTGGAGAGGTTATTCATGGCCGCTATCAAGTCGTGGGCAAGCTAGGCTATGGCGCCACTTCAACAGTATGGCTCGCACGAGACTTGACGTAAGTTCCTTTCTGTTTTGCCTGCATTCGCTCATCTAACATATTTTCTCGTAGTGACCGTCAGCACGTCACACTAAAGCTCTTTATTCACGCTGCGTCCATGGGGGTGCAGCTAGATAACGAACTTGGCATTTACAATCGCATGGCCAAGGTGGCCAGACGTGGCCATCCCGGCCGAATCGCCGTCCGGCAGCTCCTCGACTGCTTTGACGTTGAGGGCCCAGATGGACAGCATCGATGCCTTGTACACCTACCACTTTGGGACAGCGTGCTCACGTTACTTCACCGGAACCCCGTTCGCAAGCTGCCACCTGGGATCCTAGCCACTATTCTCAAATATCTATTCCATGCTCTAGATTTCCTCCATACCGAGTGCCATGTCGCGCATACTGGTACGTCATGTATACCATTTATGCGTCCTGTAACTACTGATAAGCAAGAAGCTGGCTAATCCGCCCCAGACATCAAGGCCGACAACATCATGCACGGGATAGGAACCAAGGACACAATGTTTACCACCTTGGAGCAGGACGAACTCCAAAACCCGTCGCCGAGGAAGGAATTAGACGACGGACGGTTCATCTACTTGACCCGCGAGCTCCCTCTGCCCCAAATCCTTGAAAACCCAGTTCTATGCGACTTCGGCTCAGCTGTGCCGCTAGATGACGGCCGGGAGCACCGCGAAGACATTCAACCAGACGTGTACCGCGCACCAGAGGTTATTCTTGAGGCACCGTGGACGACCAGTGTTGACATATGGAATGTGGGGTGCATGGTACGTTCTTCGATTCGATCTGTCAGGCCCAGCTCACTCAAACATGATTAGATTTGGCACATATTCGAGGGCGAACACCTATTCAGCGGCCACGATCCCGAGCACGCAGCATACCGAAGCCGCGCTCACCTCGCCGAGATGGTCGCGCTCCTCGGCCCCCCGCCGCCAAGCCTACTCGCGCGGGGAAACCGGAGCGGCGAGTTCTTCAATTCGAGCACAGGCGAGTTTTGCGCGCCGATTCCCATGCCTGCATCGAGAGCCCTCGAGGACAGGGAGACGACGCTCAGAGGCCAGGAAGACAGGGAGGCCTTTCTGCGCCTCATGCGGAAAATGCTGCAATGGGAGCCGGAAAAACGCAGTTCTGCGAAGGAGTTGCTTGAGGACGAGTGGATACGCAAACAGTAGCCGGGCTTCATGTGAGATACATATATGTCCCCAAAAACACATTTGCTTGTTCCCAATATAAATTAAATCTAGACCCACTGAACGATTTTTCAAGTGAGCGTAATCTTTAATAAAAATGGGCATTCCTGAGAATGAGCACCCAATCGCAAAATAATTAGTGCCGAGGTATGGCAAGTAGCATGACTTATGTGACACATTGGGCGTTCATGGTGTTCATGCATCAGCCCAACAGGGACGAGTGGATTGGATGATCCCTGAAAGGTATCAGTTGGGCATCCGACCACAACCTCGGAGTTCCAAGTACTGATCAACTTTCTTCAGAACCATCTCGCAATGTATTCTCATCTTAATCTTTCCCCTCGAAATCACTCTTCGGCATCCGTCCGGTGGTTACTTTGTTCATGTGAAATCTTGGCAACACAAGGCTGTTCACAAACGCCAAGTCATGTTGACACGCCACAGCAGGCTGAAATCTTCCGACGGACATCACCCCTGCATTAACCCCACATTTTAGCAGCAGACAACCCACCCGGTACTCCTCGGCTAACGCTGGCGTGCCGGCTGGGGGAACCTGCGGGGCAGAATCAAGATCAGAGTTTTTTTTTTTGGTCGTCGCTTTTATTATCCGTCTTTGTTGACAACACCACCAACTGCGGACTTGGGCTATGACCAGCCGCTAAACCACCAATCAACAATGGCTTTGGATCAATCCGGACGAGGAATTGGGTTTTTGAGACCCTCTTCCCTCGGCGTTGGAATTGGTCTCAACAAGTTCAACGTCGTCGCCCGCGGCAAATCCTCTCCGCTCGAACCTCCCGTCGGTCACTCTTCGTTCCTCAAGACCATTCTTAACATTCAAGGTTTCAACGCTCCCGATCCCGCTTCCGCTCCCGGTCCTCTCGAGTCTGTCATTGCTGCCGAAAAGGTTGTCTCTACTGTCCAAGTCGAGTCTGTTCCTGCTGTCGAGCCCGAGACCGCTGCTCCCGTCCAACTCGTTACCTCTGTCGAAGTTGTCACCTCGACCGAACCCGAATCTGTGCCCGAACCCGTCTCGATCGAGTCTACGACAATCGCTATTGTCGAAGATGTCCCCGCTGCCCTCCCGACCGAAGAATTGGCTGTTGTCCAAGACACAGAGACAAAGGAAACCGAGACCCAGACAGAGGATTTGACCACTTCGCCTACTACTTTCCTGACGCTTACCCCCGCACTTGCACCTTCACCGCCTGCCGTCAATGACACCAAGATTCTCGTGGTTGACTCAACTTGGGTTGACGAGTCCTTCGATGCGCCCGTAACACCCGAAAAGATCCTCGCTCTCCTCGAAAAGGCTCCTGGTTCTGCTATCGTTGTTGAGGTCAAAAAAGTCCCTGCGTCGCTTGTCGTCGAAGAGGTGGCTGCTCCTGTTGTTATCTCTGAGGAGGTCCCCGCTCCCGTTTCTGAAGATGCCGCTCCGGAACCCGTCCCCGAGGTTGTTACTGCTCCTGTCGTTATCCCCGTTGAGAAGGTTCTTGTTGTCGACCCCACCTGGATGGATGCATCTCTTGACGCTCCCGTTGACGCCGCTACGATTCTCACCCTTCCGCTTGGTTCCGCCCCCGTCGTCGAGGAAGCTGCTGGCCCCGTCGAGGAGATCGCTGCCGCTATCCAAGAGCCTGTCGCCCCGGTTGAGGAAGCTGTTGCCCCCGTCGAGGAGATCGCTGCCCCCGTCGAAATCGAGGAGCGCTCCCAGGAAGAGGATGTCGTTGTCGAGGAAGCCTCTGTCGCCATTGAACCCGCTACCGCCGTTATCCCCGTCCCCGCCGCCCTGATCGTCGACCCTCTCTTCACTGACGACTCTTTCACCGCGCCTGTCACCCCCGAAACGATTCTTGCTCTCCCCAACGGCATTACGGTCATCGCTATCCCCACCGAGGAGGAAATTGCCACCGCTGTCTCTGAGCCTGAAGTTGTCGCCATCTCCGAACCCGAGGCCGCTCCCGTCTCTGAGCCCGAGGTTGCCACTGTCACTGTCTCCGAGCCCGAAGCCGCCCCTGTTTCTCCCGTCATCGAAGCCTCCGTCCCCGTCACCGAGTGCCTGGCTGTTGACCCAACCTGGACCGACTCTACCCTGGAGGCTCCCGTCACTCCTGAAAAGCTCCTCGCTCTCCCCGACAAGGTTCTGTCTGCCCCCATTTCTGTGATCTCCTGTGTTCCGGCCTCTCCCGTTTCCGGCTCTTCCAGCTTCCCCAGGCTGACCTCAGACGAAGCTGTAATCCAAACCGCTGTCCCCGTCATTAACGCCCACGGATCTTCCGTTGCTATCGCCTTGGAACATATCGAGGATATCACCGCTTTTGAAACACCAGTCACCCAGTCCAGCAGCAGCTCATTTTCGCCCGCCACCACTACCACCGAGGACGAAAGCTTCTCTTCTGCATCCAGCGTCACTGATCTTGAGATTGTCGTCAAGCCCGCCAACAAGACTGTCCGGATCATCGAACCGATCGTTTGGCCTGTGATCCATGAGGACGACTTTGATGCGGCTGTTTCGAGTGTCTTGCCTGCCGAGTTTGAGCTTGAAAGCGTGATGGGTTTGGATTTGTCTTGGACTATTCCTCATATTAAGCAGAGCGAGAGGGATCCGAAGGAGGTGGCTGCCGAGAAAACCGCTGTTAAGGCGCTGGTGAGGGGCAACTTGCAGGGGAGGATGTTGGCTGATGCCGCGGAGCGATTGGACCTTGTGCTGAGGCGTGAGTAAGTCGAAGTGAAGGTGTTGGCGCGTTATGGATATGAATATTGAGCCCGGCGAGGCAAGGTACACAGGATTCATCCCCGAGGCTTTTTAGGGGAGAATGCGCCCTAAAGGCGACAGAGCTTTTTAGCTCAATTTCCTGGAGGACTTCCAAGGCTGGTCCAAGACGTGGGGCAGCTGAGAAGCCCAACCTTGGGAACAGACTGGACGGCATGTCTTTCATCAAGACAATCGCACGACATCCGACGATGGTGCAGGGTTTAATGGGAAAAGACAAATGATGGAATGATTTTTTTTTTCTTTTTCTTTTTGAAGAGTTGGCTTTAGATCGAACTCTCATGGGATATGATGCCATCTCCTTTTGATGGGATGGGATGATGTGTATATGAGCTTGGGAGAAAAACAGCACAACATCATGAATATTTCTGGGCAACTTCAAGGGCGTTGGGCATGGCGTTTCGGTTTTGTTTTTATACAAAGAGCATCTAGAGCCGAGTTTAGAAACTAGATCGTCTCGAATTCATGAGCGTTTGCGTCTGACTTTTGATATGAATACTGTTGAAGAGCATGGTTGCTGCTTTTGGGTTGGGCTGAGATGGCATGTTTTCTGAGACATGCATACTTAGTCCGAAGTCCGTGTACCTACCTAATGCACCTGGGATAATGCCATCTAGGGAAAGAGAGATGTTGAGATTCCAGAAGATGCCTAATACCACTTGAGGTTCAGTCGTGCGCCGAGGAAGCTGCAAACTTCCCAAAGTGAATTATCTAGACTGGAATCTCCTCCAGGAAATAAAGTTTGAGCTAGCGTCTGGTAACCAAACTGCTTCCAATCGCTTCCGCCCGTGCCTGATTCACCATCTTCTTGACGCTGAAGTCCCAAACCTTGAAACCCTGACACTTTTGTTGATCCCGCCTCGTTGGAACGAAGCTCCACTGGGACATCTCGCCCAATTCTCACGTCACCAAAGGCTTACGATCCTTTGCCAATGCCCGACCGATCTCTCCTCACCATATACGGAACCTCGCACACACACCCCAAGACCCTGGTATGGAGTGCTTGCATATGCAGCATCATCCCCAATGTACAACCGGCGCCAAGTACATGTTGATACTGGATTCATATCGAACATGGCCCATTCGATCACTTCTATTCAGGAGAAGTCTGGAGACACCAGGGATGAAGGGACTGCAGCCAGCCGATGCCCTCTCGAAATTTAAGCGCTTTCCGAATGTCGTCATCGGGTACGGCATGGTGTTCTCTCCTGGCTTACAATTCATGGAGGCGCTCATTGCCTTGTCCTCTACAAGAGCCTCGAAGGCCACTGAAATAGGCACCATTTCTCGATAAGCGCCCGCATTGGCATAGCTCGCCCGCGAAGCAGCGCTGCCGACACCGAGAAGGATTCATCATATGGCTGAATTGATAACATTGTATGGGACCACAGCATGGGCATTGTCCACACTCCCATCGGCAAATTGAGGGCCTGCAACGCTTCTTGGAGCTCGGCCGGCGTTCAGTCAGGCATTTATGCTGCCATGGCTCAGAGCTCAAGAATATTCCCATCCAGCGGCTCCATGCACTCTCTGACAACCTTGACAAAGACAAAGGCAGCCCTGATTTCATCCCGCTTTTACGCTCGCCCATAGATTGCTACACCAATGCCGCGTGTCAGGATACCATACAAGGCTCGTGAAAGCCCTGGGTCCGTCGGGCTCGTCGATGCTTACGAACACCCACATTCATCTCCACCACCAGGCAAAAGCCGGACAGAAGTCCGCCTCCGAGGCGTGTTTCTGTGTCGCCGCTAATTTCGTTCTGTCATGGCCGGAGTTTCCATTGTCCCACTTTTTGGCCACAGCTGTAGTCAGGCCTTTGGAAACGTTGCATGGATGGAGATGTTTTAGGAAACCTCACCACGATACCCCGCTGCTTTCGAGGCCTCGTCTTCCTGTCTGAGGGATATTCTTCAGCGGTGTGATGTGACGCCCCCACTCAGACAGTCAAGTGTTGATGAAGGGGATGAAGCCTCCCAGATGAAGTGGGTATTCTCCTCCCTCAACACCAGTTCACAGGGGGTCGCGGAGATATTGTTTTGTGTTTCTGATCCAGGGTACACTGACAAATAGCCCTCGAGGCCATTCACTTCTTACATTGCTGAGCGCTCTCTGAGGACCAACATATGCCCCTTCAAGCCCTTCCGGAGCGGATTAGGCTTGCTGTCCCCGATCCTTGGCCCAATGCACGACAACTGGACCTCAAAGCTTGTCCCGCGGCAGTTGCGCAGACGGAAACCTTGGATTGACTCGCCTATCGTGCCAATCAACGTTTATAGAAGGAGACGTGTCTCTCAGCGGCCACTGTGGCGAAATGTCAGCATATCAATCTACCAGTTTGGGAACCTTGATGGCGTCTGTGGGCGGCTAAGCACGGGCGGTTGATCAACATTGAGATCGCCCTGCACAACGGCCCGCTCCCGCCAATAACACCGGGAAGCGACAGTAATTATTGGTCCGCATGGGTCCCCGTTCCGACACCAAGATTGATTTTGGTGTCTCAGCTTGGGCTGCTTGGACAGCACAATGACAGAACATCAAGTTATTCGCCGGAAGGGAGCAATGCAGGAGTCAATATGTTCGAGACGGCCAGCCAGCGGATGTTGTGCAGGAGCGCAACGCAGGTCCAGAATCAACCCCCCACGCTGCCCTGTCGACCTCCACACCTCGGTCCGGACACGCTCATCATCCTTCCGCAGTTGCCATATCGTAAGAGTAGGGTGACATTCTGGCTCGGGTGGGTAGTACCGCTGTGCTGCACTGCGGGGGTAGTGTGTGAAGGGAGTGTAAACGCGACTCGAACTTCCGGTTTGCCCGGACCCTTATCTCGGCATCATGAGAGGCTCATGCAACTGTGGTCGATAGAAGTTTGGGTGGGTTCCGAGAGAATTTCCGTTGGATTTCGGGCATGGGGAGCTGAGGTGAATAAGTACTGATTCACCTCCTCGGTGAGAATAGTTGCCGGGCGATAATCCGATAGGATGGCTGAGGCTAATTTCCAGTCAAGGTGCTTACGCCTGTATCAAATATCTTCTTCAACCATAAATACCCCAAACTGCTAAATTGGGTAGGTAGATCCTTCGACTCGATGCAGATATCAACTGGATGTCTCGGCCCTTTTAAACCGTCTCACCGAGTCACCGCCCGTTCCTTTGGGTTCGCCTGAGCTTCAAGTTACACCGCCATGCTGTGATAGACTGGGTTTGCTGCTGTAGGCTCCAAAGATTACCAAGCCTGGCCTTGAGCTATATGCAGGGCAGCTGCAGCAACCCGTGAAGAAGGCAGGGTACCCCGTTCCTGTCGACCTGTTGTTTCTCTTTAGCTTTCTAGCTCATGATTCCACGGCTCTTGTTCATCGACAACCTGCATCATGCCGTCATCGTCTACATCGGCGGTCGTGCGGCAGCAGCCCGGATACGCTTGTGAGGAATGCCGCAGACGCAAGGCACGGTGCGACCGGGTCCGGCCGCAGTGTGGGTTCTGCGTGGAAACGGGGACGGCGTGTGTAATCATTGAAAAGAGACCTCAAAGGGGTCCAAAACGGGGTCAGCTCAGCGCAATGAGGTCGCGGATTGGTGAGTTTCTTAGACTGGAATGCAAGGGTGATGATGAGTTCAAGTACGACTGACACGTAGGGGTTTTTGGCCAATGCAGCAACGCTCGAGAGGCAACTCTGTGAGCGGCAGGGCCTAGCGGGCTTCCACGACCCGAGTACCGGCCTGATGGTCGATACCAGTGCGCCGGTACCGGCAGCAGCGATCTCGGTAATCACGGAGCCGCATGCGCCAGTGGCCGACATGGAACTGGATCACGGCGGGCCATATGCAAGCCTCATCAAGACCGAAGGAGATATGATTGGAGACGATTCAAGACATTACAATATCTGCTCTGTCAGAAACATGTCCTTCACAGGCAGCGCTACGTCTGAGGCACCGTCAATCGTCTCTGGAGCCTCTTCCTCAATCAACTCGACAGCAACGTCAATCCTGGCATCTCATGACCCCGGCGCTCTCAGCATATGGACAGACTTGAACTGGCAAGATGTCGAATGCACCAGCAGCGGTCTCTCCATGATGCAGCCGTGTTCAGTCTCGCCAGCGAACGTGATGATGGACATGTCACAGATGCATGCCTTCGGACATCAGATTGGGAGTCATGGCGCATATGCAGGAGTGGGAACCAGCCCCACAAACCCGCCGCGGCGAGATTCCGAGAACTTGGAGATGATCATTTCCGATCTCATGCGAACCGACCTCGATCAACTCTACTTTGAGCGTGTCCATCCGGTAGTGCCCATGCTTCACCAGAGGCGGTACTTTGCCTGGGCCGACGATGAGAACCCCAACCCAGCAAGGGCCGGTCTCCGTTCAGCGATGCGGGCTATAGCTGCCGCCATGTCGGCCCAGTTTCGCAGTCTCGCCGACAGCCTGTACCAGGAGACATTGCGTCTGCTCGAGACACGCAGCCAGACGCCGACACTCACCGAAGGGATCGAGATGCTTCTAGAGCAGATCCAGGCGTGGCTACTGCTAGCTCATTATGAGATCCTGCGTGTCAATGAGCATCAAGCAATGCTCACGGCGGGCCGCGCCTTTCGACTGGTTCAAATGGCGCGTCTTTACGAGTTGGATCGCGAAGAGACCACAGAAGATGGAAATCCCACCAGCACAGCGGCTTGCCCCGGCGTTCCGCAATCTCCTGCGCAGCCCGATGAGGAGTTTGCCGAGCTTGAAGAGAAGAGGCGGACGTTCTGGTTAGCGTACAGCCTTGACCGCTTCCTCTGCTCGCGAAACGATTGGCCCCTCACTTTGCAAGAGGAAATGGTCCGCACTCGGTTGCCAGCACCAGAGACAAATTTCCAACTCGGCAAGCGCCTCCGAGTCGGCTTTCTCCAAGGCACAATGACGGTGATGGCGCACACAGCTTCCGCATCTGGGCCTCTCTCTCCCTTCGCCGAGACTGTGATTCTAGCAACTCTCCACGGCCGTTGCATGGATCACCGCCGGTCCTCGCGCACAAACGTCACGCTGACCGAGTCGGGAGTCGCGGGATCACAACCTGATCACGAGTTCTGGATATGCCATGAGTGGCTCACCGGCATGGTTGAGAGGCGCGTGCAGGCTCTCTCGCGAATTCAGGGCCCTGCGACGGATGGAACCTTTGGGCACGCATCCTCGTCGGGTGTGGATGGTGATCCGATGCTTCTGTTTGCTAGGATGTTGGCGTACGGTGCGCTGGTACATCTCAACGCCACTTTACAGGCGATTAGGAGCCCATGGCAGACACCAGAGCAGCAACTAATGACGAGCACTGCTGGGTGGTGTGCTGAGAGAGCGGCCGCGGAGATGGTCCGACTGGCGAGGTCAGTTAAGGTGTTTAGCTGCTTCAAGGTGCATCCTTTCCTTGCGGATCCATTAGAGTGTGCAGCGGGGTTCTTGTTGACCAAGCAGCAAGCCAAAGCGAGCGAGGGGATATTGACCTTTGATCCCGAAGTCCAAAGTATGAATAGCAGTAGTACGACAGGCGGGTTGGGGTGTGCCGGTTTGGGAGATGATGGGGGAGTGGAACATCTGCTTCGCGTACTGAGATACTTGGGGGATACAAATAGTTTGGCGAGGGACCTGTTATTGAGGCTGGGGATTTCGACGCAGAGGGCTGGAGTCAAAGCGTTTAGTCAAGAGATCGATTTTGCTGCAAGTGCTGCATGCAGGGAAGGGCTGCTGCAGCAGGCTGGCCAGCCACTGAGTGTTGGTTGGAAAAGGTTGGCGAGTTTTTGAGACATTGCATACTCTTGAGGGTTTCTTTTCTTTTTTATTTCCCCTTTGGTGTTTTTTTGGTGTGGCAGGAATTTTATCAACCTTGCTGCACTTTCATTTTTGTAATTTCAAATAGGATATTCCAATAACAACAAAAGACGAGAAAAAATGGCCCAGATTCACGTTCCAAGATGTCACGGTTGATCCCGAGATCGACACTGTCACGGCCTACGTCCCGACCTCTCCTCGTTTCCTGGGACGTCGATCTTCCGGAACTGCCGAGTGGCTCGCGAGCCAATGAGGCGGGACGCTCTCAACGCCACATACTTGAATTGTGAGACAACACCATCACAGCGTCGACCAGAATGAGGAAATATCATGATAGGAGGGGAAATCCCTGCAATGCGTTTAGTATTTGGAATTGTCACTACTCGTGGCACTATTTGCTTCTTCTTTAATAACTTATTCATTTATTATTCATACTGCCGATGTGCCTATCTTGATCTAAGCCGTGCCGGTCCAGCAAGCTATCTTAGTGTACAGGAAAACCGTGCCAGTCTTCTGGCTGGGTGAAAAACCTGTACCTTCTTTAATAACTACTTGATATCTAAACTTGAATCACACCGTTGTTAACCTATGACGCGTGCTCCTTCTTGTCGACCGCGGAGTCACGTATTTGCATATTCCGGACAAAAAAAACAATGATAACTGACATGGCGATAGAAATTTGAGCAGCGGGGGAGTGGCCACTGACGGCCTGAGAAAAACAGGTAGATAATAATCCGCCATCAAAATGACTCCATGATAAAACAAAAATGGGAGCGGTTTCCTATCTCGCGGTCCCCCATAAGATCCAAGCTGATCACCCTTTGCCGTGCAGAGGACTTGTCTAACCGGGGCGGTCAAAAAACTAACGACTCGGAATACCTGTAAATAATCGTGAAGAAGATTACAGGATAGTTAAGCCCCAGCGCGCTAGGTATTAGTACCAGCTGCTCGAAAAAACGAACATTATTAACACACACGAACCTCTTCGCCTATTATGCGTTTCCTTGCAGACAAAATATAAATCAGCACAATTGGGAGAACGGTTACATGCCCCAATGAGTCACTCCTGCCTTTGCTACAGCTGCTTGACTGCTATTAAACGTCGCCGAGATTGCCGAGTTCGAAGGCATGTATGCAAGACAAAAACAACAAAAAAAAAAAAAAAAAGACGATAAAGACCCGTTTGGTGTTGGGATGCTGGTATACACTTTGCCGGAAAATGAGTTGGAAAGCCGAGGAACCAAGCTGTTTACATCTGTTAGGGAGTCGAGACTATGTCCAGAAAGACGAGAAAGTAGCTAGGAGACAGGGAATGAGTGGTTGAATTCACTGTTCCGTGTTGGGGCCATAACGGTGGTGTTTTTCGTTCATTGTGTTGATGAGGTCTTGGACACAGCCTTGAAGTACATACTTGAATTGAGTTTCGTTGTCATCAGCAGACGGAGTTTGTCTCGTCGCGGACCAAGTCTATTGTCCGCCAAGGGACCTTCCAAGACAACGATGCCGTCATTCTGCAGGGAGAGGAATCCGAGTGGCGGTCTGGGCTACGATCGCCATAAACTTGTTTCAAACATTATCTGAATTTAGCTGCAGGAGGATTCAGATCTCCACAGAGCCAAGGATTCTTGTCTTCGATCGAGGGTTGGTTGCAAAACACATGGAGCTAAGCAATGGGCTGTTCCTGAATTGGGTAAAGCAATAACCAGCCCCGTACAAATAAATAGAAACTCCGGTGAGAATAGTCTCGCGGAAGAAAAAGTGAAGACGGTGAACAAATTGGATTGATATGTGTTTGCCGGCCCGCTTTCTTTCATCAAAAGAACTTTAATCCAAACTTGTTGCAATTCCAGCGTAGCTCAATTCCGCTTCAAACACTGTGACGAACCAAGTCCCTCCTTTGTCGCAAATAACCCGCTCCGGAGCACCGAACAAAAATGATTAACTCCACCATCCTTTCAACAGAACTCCAACCTCTCAATCCAATGCGTAATCGCCCTCCAGCTCAACCCGATCAAACGGGGTCTCCTCTTTCTGAATCAGCGCCCACCATCGCTCCCTCGGCCGAACGCGCTGCGCCACTCCAACACATTACTTGGCAACGCTCCTCAACGGCACAGAAACCCATCACTCGGATCTCGGCTCTTCCAAAACAAACTCCACAGTCGATTTCTCTCAAACCTACTGCAAGTACACTTTTTACCCTGGGAAGTGTTCATTTACCAATTGCCCCTGTCGCGTTGAGTAAAGATAGTAAATGATTCACTTAGACCATGCGCATTCACTGATGATGACGTCCCACGCGCGTTTTTATTGGCAGTATTTAACCACAATCATCCAGGAGCGTGAAAGCATCCAAACTAGTTATAGCTCGCACTTTGGACTGTCGCACTTGGAACTAACCGGCGTTCCGTCATCGTATAATATGGGAGACATGCACGGCTTCACTAGATAAGTTACGACTCGACTCACTTCCGCTGACTCAAACCGTTTCTGCTCCCCTGCTGCACCTGGCTCCGAGATATGGCAACCTGGGGCAGTAAGGAGTTAAGTGACTTGTTTCTTTTCTTTTTTCTTTTTTTTTTTTTTTTTTTTTTTAAAAAAAAAAAAAAAATTAATAATAATAATAATAATTTAAACTTTGATCCTGTATTTTTTTGCAATACGCCCACCCATCGGCTGCCTGTATGACTAAGAGGGGCATTATCCCTGTTTTGTTTTGTTTCGTTTTGTTTGCCTAGTCATTGGAAGTTTGCGAGGGTGTTGTTGGGCAGGTGATTGCGGCAAGTTCTTCATTTCATGTTTGAGAAACAGAAAAAAAAGAAAAAAAAATAAAATCTACACTCGATTCTTTAAATCTTGCACATTGAGTTCAGTTTTATTTTAATATCTCTCTCTTCCCTTATTCTTCTTCTCGGACTTTCTCAATAGCTCTCCACTTTCTCCCTAAGCTACCCTCGTTGTTTGTGCCCCTTTTGGTGGAGTACTCGTTGGTTCTTGGTCAAGCCCTCGCCACCTTGGCAGCCATGCAGTCATCATCTCTCAGAGTCCAGGCTTAGTAGTGCTGACCGCCAGTTAGTAGATAACGAAAACGTTCGTCTTACGCCCGAAAGCCCGCCAACAACGCGGAGGTTAATAAGACCGGAGAGGGCCAACTTTGCTTTTCGACTTTGAAGCTTTCGGAGTTTCAGATCGTGAAGGTATAGCCTTGCCGTCAAAAGCGTGCTGAAAACCCGAAAAATGTCCGGGTCTTTCTTTCCGTGAGCGAGTCTGTCTTGTGGAGGTGGAGATGCCATGTGCTCGATGCATGTCGTTTTTGTTCACTCCGCGAGTCTCCTCTGAAAGATGCCATGTGCTGCTCGGAGGAACTGTTCCTCTGCCGAAGACACGTTGAAAATGTCTCGGGAAGGCTCTTCTCTCCTGGACATACCTGCTCTAGATATCTATCTACTCAATACATATATCGATCACTACTGAGCGAAAGTGGCAGCATAATTGTCCGAAGCCCGAGTTAATACCTATACCTTTGTTATACGTCTCACCCACCGTGGGAGAGGAGAAGAACCTGAAGTCAAAGAGCACCATACCCAAAGCTGCCCATACCTTCTTTGTTTCTACCCGTGTAAACGCTCGGCAGTGTGTTCTTCCAACCCCCGTTCTCTTTCGTCAATCATGGGAAGCACGATCCCCGAGTGGGCCACGGAGCCCATCGCCATCGTTGGCGTCAGCTGCAGGCTTTCTGGCGGCGCGAGCAACCCCCAGAAGCTGTGGGAGCTGCTAGCAGAGGGAAGAAGCGCCTGGACCGAGATTCCCGAAGACCGCTGGAAGGCAAAGGGGTTATATCATCCAAATTCTGCAAAGCTGGGAACGGTAAGTCTACTACCTTGGTTCAAAAAGGTCACCAAAAACGTATTCAGCTGTCTAATGGGTGGCCGGAATAGACACACGTCAAGGGCGCACACTTCCTGCAAGAGGATGTGGGCGTTTTTGACGCAGCCTTCTTCAACTACTCGGCCGAAGCTGCTGCTGCGTTGGATCCTCAGTATCGGTTGCAGCTTGAGACGACGTACGAGGCGCTTGAAAATGGTAAGCCAAAACTCGTCTGCTTTTCCTTTTTGTTTACTTTACCCCTGATCTGCACTAACACACAGCAAAATAGCCGGTCTACCACTTTCCCAAGTCGCGGGATCCAACACTTCGGTCTTTAGTGGAATTTTCCAACACGATTACCATGAGGGCATGATCAGAGATGACGCCAACATGCCACGATACATGGGGATCGGCACGATACAGGCCATGTCTGCCAACCGCATCTCGCATTTCTTCGACTTCAGGGGCGCCAGCATGACGATAGACACCGGCTGCTCCGCCGGCTTGGTGGCGTTTCATCAGGGCGTCAGGAGTCTGCGGGACGGCGAGGCGGACATGTCGGTCATCAGCGGGTGCAATCTGATGCTCAACCCAGACATCTTCAAAACCTTTGGCTCTGTCGGGCTTTTGTCCCCGGACGGCAAGTCCTACGCCTTTGATTCGAGAGCAAACGGGTACGGGCGCGGCGAAGGTGTGACTACCTTCGTCATCAAGAGGCTGAGGGACGCTCTCGCTGCCGGAGACCCGATCCGGGCCGTGATCCGCGAAACCGGGCTGAACCAGGACGGCAAGACGGAGACCATCACAACGCCCTCGGAGCAAGCACAGCAGGATCTGATGAGATTGTGTTACAGCCGGGCGGGAATCGACCCTCTCGGCACTCAATACTTTGAAGCGCACGGCACGGGCACGCCAACAGGCGACCCCATCGAGTGCAGGTCCATCGGGGCGGTGTTTGGCGGATCAGGCCGAAAAGAACCGCTCCTGATCGGCTCGATCAAGACAAACATCGGCCACACTGAAGCCGCCTCAGGTCTGGCCAGCATCCTCAAGGTCATCTTGTCGATGGAGCACGGGCAGATCCCACCGAGCATCAACTTTGAGAAGCCAAACCCCAACCTCAAGTTCGACGAGTGGGGCCTCAAGGTGACGCAGGACCTGGTGCCCTGGCCAACGACAAAACCGAACCAGCCTCGACGGGCATCGGTTAACAACTTTGGCTACGGAGGAAGCAACTCGCACGTCATCGTCGAGGATGCCGACACTTGGCTCCGGAGGCTGACCGGCACCACCACCAAGTCTGACCGCTCTCCTCCGTCACAGTCCCCTGACACGAGCAAAGTCCTCCTCCTCAGCGCCAAAGACGAACAAGGCTGCCAGCGCATGGTCTCAGACCTCAAGGAATACCTCGCGCAAATAGCCCTGGCCAACCCATCACCCTCCCAGGTGAACCAACTAATGGACAGCCTAAGCTACACCCTAACCGAGCGACGTACCCTCTTCCCCTGGGTATCCGCCGCGCCGGTCAGCTATTCCCCAGAAAGCTCCCTCGACGCGGTCATCAAATCCCTCGACACGCCAGCCTTCAAGCCAACCAAGATGTCTGGCTCCCGACCCGGGCCGCGCATCGGCATGGTCTTCACGGGCCAAGGAGCCCAGTGGAACGCCATGGGCCGCGAGCTCTTCACCTCGTACCCGGTCTTCAAAGCCACAATAGACGAGGCGGAGGAATATCTCAACAGCTTTGGCGCTGCCTGGTCCCTGACGGAGGAACTCCACCGCGACGCGCAGACTTCAAAAGTCAACACCACCGCGTTCGGCCAGCCCGTCTGCGTAGCGGTGCAGATCGCCCTCGTTCGTCTGCTCAAGTCCTGGGGGATAACCCCCACGGCCGTGACGAGCCACTCCTCGGGCGAGATCGCAGCCGCTTACGCCGTCGGAGCCATGACCCTGAGACAAGCCATGGCTGCGTCCTATTACCGCGCCGCCAAGGCTGCCGATCCCGCCGTTGTCCGTTCGGGAGAAAGAGGCGGGATGGTGGCGGTCGGGCTGGGAGCAGCCGAGGCGCAGGAGTATCTTGACAAACTGAGCACGAGTACAAACGGCGGCGGCAAGGCCGTGATTGCCTGTGTTAACAGTCCCGCGAGTGTGACCGTTGCAGGCGACGTTGATGCGGTCCAGGAAATGGAAAAGGTGTGCACCGAGGCGGGCGTGTTCGCTCGTCGGCTCAAGGTCGAGACCGCTTTCCACTGTCACGTCATGGCGCCCGTTGCGGAGCCGTACAAGTTGGCTTTGGAGGAGGAGTTGCCTACACTTGAACCAAAAGAGGACGAGGAGAATGAACTGGAGATATCTTTCTCGTCTGCCGTGACGGGTGGGCGCATTACCAACCCTCGCCGGATTGCCCGTCCGCAGCACTGGGTGGACAGCATGTTACAGCCTGTTCAGTTTGTTGAGGCGTTTACGGATATGGTTCTGGGGGATGGACAGGACCCGACGGGGAGTTATGTTGACGTGGTTCTTGAGGTTGGTCCTCACACGGCACTCGGCGGTCCTATTCGGGAGATTTTGTCGCTTCCAGAGTTTGAGAAGGTCAACTTGCCGTATTTTGGGTGCTTGGTGCGCAAGGAGAACGCGAGCAACACGATGAGGCTTGCGGCTATCAACCTGCTGCGCCAGGGTTTGTCAGTTGATATGAGGGAGATTAACTTCCCTCACGGTATGGGGAATCAGGGCCCTCCGCGTGTGTTGACTGATCTGCCGGTTTATCCCTGGAACCACGGCATCAGACACTGGCACGAGTCGCGAGTCAACAAGGCTATTCGCTCCCTGGAGCATGAGCCGCACGATCTTCTCGGTTCCAGAGTGCCCGGGGCGATTGATAACAAGGAAACCGCGAGCTGGAGGAACTTTCTCCGCACGGCTGAGCTGCCGTGGCTGAGGGATCATTGCGTCCAGGGGAGCATTGTCTATCCCGCTGCTGGCTACGTGACGCTTGCGATTGAAGCAGTCAAGCAGCTGGCAGAGTCAAGCGACAAGCCGGTTACCGGGTTTCGCCTGCGGGATATTGACGTTATGGCTGCCTTGGTAATTCCTGACGACTCGGAAGGCATTGAGGTGCAGACAAGTCTGCGCGAGGTGAGCTCCCAGTTTATTGGCGCCCTCGGGTGGAAGCAGTTTGAGATTCTCTCGGTAACCTCGGACAACCGGTGGACGACCCACGCTCGAGGGTTGATCTCGCCAGAGTTTACGCCTACTTCTGCCTCGGAATCCGCACCGACTTTGTCGGGGTACACTCGCCATATCGATACCATTGATCTCTGGGCCGGTCTCAGGAGCAAAGGAATCGTCCACGGAGACAAGTTCCAGAACATTTCCAGCATCATTCAGGACGGCCGTTCACCGCGCTCCCTGACCCGCATCACCGTCGCTGACACTTCGGTTCCCAAAGACCTTCCTCGGAGCCACGTCTTGCACCCGACAACACTCGATTCCATCATTGTTGCCGCTTACGGAGCTCTGCCGCCAACATCAACGTACAACGAAGAAGCAGCCAAGCTCCCGCGATCCATCCAGAGCATCTGGGTATCAGCCAACATTAGCTCCTCGGCTGGGCAGGAATACACATGTGACACAACCCTGGGACGTGTGGACTCTCAAAGCATGAAAGCCGACTCCATAACCATCCTCGATGAGACATCCAACGCACCCTTGTTTTCCATGAAGGGATTGGTCTGTCAGTCTCTGGGCGCAGGAGGCTCAGCCGACTCTTTGGACAGCAATGAGAAGCGGAAATTGGAGAAAGATGTTGCGAGCACCGTTAAATGGGGAGCTGATCTCTCACTTCGGCAACCTGTTGCTCTTGAGCAGCTGAAGAAGAAGCTCACGCCGTCCGTTGACCGAGGAAGAGACCAAGACCAACTCGAGATTGTCAATAACCTCCAACGCGTCATTCTCTACTTCTGCCAAGAGGCACTCAAGTCTCTACCAAGTGCCAAGGAGGTGGCGCCCCAATACGCCAACCTGTACAACTGGATTCGTGAACTCGTCGCCTCAACAAGTTTCGACACCGAGAAGATATCCCAGCGGGAGATCACCCTCGCCGCAGACCAAAGCGTTGACGGGGAGCTAGCTGCCCTCCTCGGCGCCAACCTTGTGTCCATCCTCCGCGGCGAGCAAGAAGTCAGCCAAGTGCTCTCTTCCTCTTCGGAAGATGAAGCCCTGTCTGAGTCCCTTCTCCGCAGATATCTTTCCGGATCCATCCGTCGCCAATCCTCCTTCAGCCAGATTGGCGATCTCCTCCGTGTGTTGGCGCACAAGAACCCTCGTGCCCGTGTTCTTGAAGTCAACGCGGGAACCAGCGGAGCAACCCGGCATCTCCTCAAGAAACTCCTCACTTCGGAGGAGGGAGGCCCGCTCGTGGGGAAGTGGCACTACACCGACCCTTCCTCCAAGTACTTTGAGGACGCGCGCGAAAAGGACCTGGCGGAGTGGAGCGACGTTGTCGAGTTCGACAAGTTGGATGTGGACAAGGATCCTGAAACGCAAGGATTTACCCTCGGGAGCTATGACATTGTCGTCATCGCTTCGGGGGCCACAAGCAAGAACATCTCTTCCGCTCTGGCGAATGTGCACAGTCTGTTGAAGCCCGGAGGAACACTGCTGCTGTCTGAACCGGCGGGAGTACACCACCAGCTCGTTGATCTCCGGTTCATCTCTGGTCTGCTCCCAGCTTTCAGAACACTCACCGAAACTACAACCCCTCCCCTCAGCCAGCTTCTGAGAGAAGCAGGCTTCACAGGCGTCGACGTCGAGATTCCCGATTCTCAGAGCGAGAACCTTCGCTCCCGCACAACAATACTCTCAACCGTCCCCGCACCACCCAAAACAATCCCCTCGCAAGACATCCTTATCGTCACCAGCAGCAGCTCTGCTCCTCCTCGATACTTCCTCTCCTCTCTCAAAAACCGTCTCCCCGGATCCTCAATCGCAACCCTCGAGACCTCACCGCCAGAAACATACAAAAACAAAATCTGCCTGTTCCTGGGCGAACTCTCCCAGCCGCTTCTACACAGCCTAAACCAAGGCTCCCAGTCAGAAAAGACCTTCCAAGCGATTCAGTCAATGATGATCCAGTCCCGCGGCATCCTCTGGATAACCCGCGGCGGCGCAGTGGACAGCCCAAACCCCGAACAAGCCCTAGCCCAAGGTTTCCTTCGGGTGTTGAGAAACGAATACGTCGGCCGCAGGCTCATGCTGCTTGATCTTGATCCGCGGGAGTCTGCTGCTGCCATCTCATCCATCACCGCTGTTCTTGAGACGGGTTTTGGAGAGAGCAACGAAGCTGGGGCGGTCGACCTCGAATACGCCGAACGCGGCGGTGTGCTTCAAATTCCTCGCATCTACAGAGATGTAGAGCGCAACAACACCATCGGGGCTCCTCCTCCCGCTTCTATTGACTGGCAAGCGGCAGATGAAGTGCTCACAACGGAGCCGCTTCTCCAAAAAGGTCGTCCCCTGCGTCTCAAAGTCGGCGTTCCGGGTTTGCTGGATACCATCGCTTTCGGGGACGACGAAGGGGAATTCTTTGGGCCCGAGTTTACGAGCGAAATGGTTGATATTTCCCCCAGGGCTTATGGAGTCAATTTCAGGGATGTGATGGTTGCCATGGGGCAACTCAAGGAACGTGTGATGGGTCTCGAATGCGGTGGTGTGATTACCCGCGTCGGGGCCGAGGCCGAGGCAAAGGGGTTCAAAGTCGGTGACAGGGTCATGGCTTTGTTGCTCGGCCCGTTTGCGAGCCACGCGAGGACGACGTGGCATTGCGTGGCGCACATACCGGATGATTGGTCGTTTGAGGATGCCGCCTCTCTGCCGGTTATTTACTGCACGGTTTATCACGGCTTGGTTGATGTCGCTCGGATGCAGCCTGGTCAGTCGATCCTGATTCACGCCGGCGCCGGCGGTGTAGGACAGGCCGCCATCATGCTGGCCAAGCATTTGGGCGTCGAGGAGATCTACGTGACGGTTGGATCTCAGGAGAAGAGGGATTTGGTCAAGAGTCGGTACGGAATCCCCGACTCCCGAATCTTCAACAGCCGCGACACCTCCTTCGGCCCCGCCGTCCTCGCCGCCACAAACTCCCGCGGCGTAGACGTCGTCCTCAACTCCCTCGCCGGTCCTCTCCTCCAAACAAGCTTCGACGTCCTCGCTCCCCTCGGGCACTTCATCGAAATAGGCAAACGCGATCTCGAGTCCAACAGCCTCCTCGAAATGGCTCCCTTTTCCAAAGCCACCTCCTACGCCGCCTTGGACCTCCTGACTCTGATCCACCACCGCGGAACCGAAGTCTCGAGAATCTTCAACCAAGTAGCCCGTCTCGTCTCCGAGGGAGCAATCTCCCCGGTCTACCCCGTCACTCCCTACCCCATCTCCCAAGCAGCAAAGACCTTCCGTCTCCTCCAGACAGGTAAACACACCGGAAAGGTAGTCCTCTCCGTTTCCGCTCAAGACCAAGTCAAGGTGCTCCCCCGCCTCGCTTCCAACAAGGCGACGCTTTCCCAGCAAGCATCCTACCTCCTCGTCGGCGGCGTAGGCGGAATCGGTCGTTCCATAGCCCACTGGATGGTAGACCACGGCGCTCGCAACCTCGTCCTCCTCTCCCGCAGCGCAGGCGACGTCACCAAAACAGGCGGCTTCGTAACCGAACTCCAAGAAGCCGGCTGCCGCACGCTAGCACTCAGCTGCGACGTGGCCGACCCTGCTTCCCTCACAAACGCTCTCCGCCAGGTTGCCGCCTCAAACTTCCCGCCCATCCGCGGCGTAATCAACGGCGCCATGGCCCTGCAGGACGCAATCCTCGAGCAAATGACCCTCGCGGACTGGAACGCATCCATCCGACCAAAAGTGTCCGCCACGTACAACCTGCACACCGAATTCTCCCGGCCCGACTCGGTAGACTTCTTCGTCATGCTTTCCTCCCTGTCTGGCATAATCGGAATCGCCTCCCAGTCAAACTACGCGGCGGGCGGCACCTACCAAGACGCCCTCGCCCGCTTCCGCCAGTCCCGCGGCCTGCCGGCCGTGTCCATCGACCTGGGCGCCATCAAAAACGTCGGGTACGTAGCCGAGAACGCCAAGGTGGCGGATCGGCTGCGCAAGCAAGGCGACATGCTGCTCCTCAACGAGGACGTCGTCCTGCGCGCTCTGGAGTCTGCCGTCCTGCACTCGCTGGACGGCACCCCGCAGATCCTGGTGGGAGTCAACACCGGTCCGGGACCTCACTGGGAGGTGGGAGGTCAGTCCCAGCTGGGCCGGGACGCGCGCTATCTCCCCTTGTCGTACCGAAAACCCCGAGGAGGAGCAGGAGAAGGCAGCGGTGCATCGAGCGGCGGATTGGCTGCAAAGCTGGCAGAGTCAAAGAGCAAGAGCGAGGCGACCGAGATTGTGGGCGACGCGATAAGGGGGAAGCTGGCTGATATTTTTATGATTTCTGTTGACGATATCGATCTGGCCAAGGGGCCCGCCGAGTACGGGGTTGATTCCTTGGTCGCGGTCGAGTTGAGGAACCTGCTGGCGCTGCAGGCCGCTTGCGAGGTGTCGATTTTTAGCATCCTGCAGAGCGTCAGCTTGGCCAAGCTGGCGGGGGATGTGGTCGAGAAGAGTCCGTACGTCGAGGTTGAGGGGGTTGCGTGAGGAAGAATTGTTTTTTTTTGGTTTTTTCTTTGTTTTTTTGGGGGGGGGGGGTTTTTTTTTTTTGGGGGGGGGGGGGGGGGGGGGGGGGGGGGGGGGTTTTTTTTTTTTTTTTTGGTTTTTTTTTTAAAAAAAAAAAAACAAAAAAAAAAAAAAAAAAAAAAATAAAAATA